>JASAOL010000579.1:0-221377 GCA_030849045.1 Wallacemonas rigidus | reverse complement strand
CCAGCCCGCGTCACGCCCCATGATCTCGACGATCGTGACCTGGCCTTTGGTGTACACGGTGGCATTCAGGTACGTGTTCATCATGCTGACAGCGACAAACTCGGCTGCACTATCGTACCCCAGACAGTCGTCCATCCCGACGAGGTCATTGTCGACGGTCTTGGGGATGTCAATGACGTTGCACGCGTACTGGTGCTTTAACAGGTATTTGCTGACCTTGTAACATGTGTCCATACTGTCATTCCCGCCATTGTAGAAGAAGAAACAAATGTTGTACTTTTGCAACACCTCGAGAATCCACTCGAGATCTTTTTCTGTCTTGATCTTGTAACGGACGGAGCTACAGCGCAGAGGACGGTGTGTACCGCAGCGCACCCAGCTCCGCCGGGGACTCTTTCGACATGTCGTAAAACTGCTCGTTCAGGACGCCGGCGATACCAAAAGCAGCACCGTACACATGGGTGATCCTGTCGGTGAAACACAAGGCCTCGGTGAACACGCCAGCGGCACTGGCGTTGATCACAGACGTTGGGCCTCCTGACTGCCCACAGAGACATGCCCCCACCAGGGCATTGCGATCCGTAGCTGAGACTATAAAATACGATACTTTTCTCTTGTGGTTCTTGCCGTGTGTGTGTGTGTGTGTGTGTGTTGATGTAGGTCTGATCAGCAGTTGAAAAGAAGGTGAGCGGCGGTACGCGAAGTTCACGGAAGGAGAGAGGGAGGGGATGCGAAGAGGTCTACACCAATGAGGCGGAGAAGGGGAGCGGCCAGGGCGAGGGAAATCAGCCAGAAGATGCGCGGAGCCCGCGGCGAGCTGACCACGTTGCGCGGAGTGCAAAACGACCGGAGACACACTCACACATTTGGAGTGATCACAGGCATGTGGATGACGCAGCGACAGCGCCAACAGCAAACGGAGAGGAAAAAATGTCGTGTCACATCGTCTACTCGTCAACACCGTATAAAAGAACGTCACGGACCTTTTTGAGACGTGCGATCGCCTCTGCGTATGCAATTTCACGCGCCTCGCGCTGTGCCGGTGGATCGTCCTCAGCGGGGAACCAATAGGCTTCGAGGGATTGGATAACGGCGCTGAGCTCGTGCCCTTGGCGCTCCACCATCGGGAGCATCTCTGCTGCGCGCGAAGACGAGGGAGCGTATAGAGCGTGCGGGCGTGGCTGTGGTGGTGTTGGGCGAGGCGTTGGCGGCGCCAGTGCCTGCGAGAGTGCTGGTAGGCACGCCAGAGCCGCAGCGCCACGCAGCACGGTGAGCACCTCCGTCTGTGGTGGGTACTTCATGAGCGCGCGGAGTGCCGTCTCGGCGCTGAGGGACAGAACGTCCGCAATGTGCTCCAGCATCGCCACGGCCACAAACACGACGAGGCTGTTCTCGAGCGTGTAGTGAGAGGCACCGCCCGCCGACTCACACCGCGTGTGGAAATCAGCAAAAACGACGGTCCACACAAGCATGGACTGCGGAAGTGTGAACTCGCGCAGAAAGAGCAGGCGGAGCCAGCGAATCAAGTACGTCGCGCTCTGAATCTCGTACACTGTGCTCAGTTCGTGTGCGAGAGGCGGGTCAATGGCGCGAAGAAGATTGTCTTGCACGTGTGCGGAGGCGGCAACGATGCCTTGTGTGTCTTCGGCCTCGGATGACACGTAGAACCAGCTCTCTAGGCGCATGCCATCGCTGCCGAGAAGCCGCTCAAACAGGGTGTACGCGAGAGCCAGTGCGCATGACCTCGTTGGTAGAACCGCTCGCACTGCGTCGAGGGCAGCCCGTATGGGACCAGATGATGAAGCCGCCTCACCCAGGGCAAGCTCCGCCTGTGACGCCCACTCGTAATCCGTCATGCACGCACAGTACAAGAAAGCGGCGATCTCGTGGAGGCCTTGGCGATAGTCGCGCTCGTGGAGCAGACAGTAGGTCAGTATCAACGTCTCAACGTCCCCCTTCGATTGCACGCTGTCCTCCGTGAAGACTGGAACATCCCAGAAGAGGCGGTCGAGATCCTTGCGAACCTCACGCCGCTGCGTGTTGACGCGGAATTCGTGCGCGTAGCGGGTGCCGGCCGCTGGGCGGAGGGGGTTTGCGGCCGCAGTGGACGTCCCACGTCTTGCAGGCTCGCCATCACCGTCGGATGACGACGACGACTCGTCGAAACGTGTCCGTCTCGGTGCGGCGACGGTCGGTTGCTTGCCGCGGGCGTCGCCACTTTCAAGTGCGGCACTGGCTTCTTGCCAATGCGTGCTGACAGCGACTGCGGTATCGCGCCAGCGCGCCAGCGGCAACGGCAGCACGCCGAGGAGTACTGCCCACCGGAGACTAAAAAAGATGTTCGCGAATCGATTGCTGTCCGCAGAAGCGTAGACAACATCGCGCAGAATAGCCGTGCGCACGGCGGAGACGTCGTCGCTCCATCGGCTGAGGGAAAGGAGGTCTTCCATGAAACTGAACTGTAGCGAAGGACGGGGAAAAGTGAGGGACGTGCAGAGTGAAGGTGGGAGCGTGACGAGATGGGACATAGCAAACAAAGCATTAGGGGAGATAGGGGCTGTATGGTGTGAGGCGAGCCTCAAGCAAAGTCGTGTCATGACGTCGTGGGTGGAGTAGAGAAGTTGTTGAAAGAAGCCCAGAGGATGGAAACAGAGTCAGTGTGTCAACAGCGATGAAAAACAAGCGCAGAAAAAAAAGGGGGGTGTAGGTGACAACGCACGTGAAATAGTGATCGTCTTCACAGACTGGGAATAACAAAGCCACCAGTTGGTCCTACAAGTGGCATTGGCCTAGTTACCGCCGAGTCGACGACCCGCGCCGCCCCATCGGTGCGGAGGTTCCCTGTTATTCATGTTGTTGTTGTTACCGCGCTGGAATCGGGCGTCAACAGGGTGCACCTCTGGATGAATCGCACCAACTGAAGGCCTCGCAGACGGTAAGTAGCGCGTCAAGAGCGCCGGCGTCTTGAGAAGGTGTACGCCGTGAGTGGTGGGCAGCATATCATGCAGGAAGAAGAAGGCGTGGCCAGCGGCAATACCACATACATCCTCCACAACGCCTTGGCCCAAAATCACATGGAAGACCATGAGCACCCACGGGAAAAGAGCGGCGCCAAACTCGAAGCCGAAGAGGGACAAACGCCGCTCCGGGTGGCGCTTGCAGAAGAGCCAGCAAAGCGACATGGTGAAGGCGAAGCTCACAATTGGGAGGCCAAGCACGAGTCCAGCCGCGCAAAGGAGAGCCGTTACGACCGAGAGCATCCACACCATGTCCGCCGTGTTTCCCTTGTAGTCCTCCTCCTCGTTGTACCGCACATACGTCACAAGCATACCAATTGACATTAGCCACGGGAAGGAGAAATTGCCAAGAAAGAGGGTCGCAGTGAGGAGTCGCCACCATTGGAGTCGTGTGAGCGTGCCCGGCAGGAGGAGATACAGTTGTGGGGACACCACACCAAACGATGACAGCGCCGTCAGCGCAACCGACGCGCACATCATGATGCGTGTCACCGGACCTAACGCGTGGAACCAGTCTTCGAAGCTCTGCGACATGATTCTTCGCCTTGCACAAGTATGTGGTGTATAGATATGTAGATATAGACGTGTGTGTGTGTGTGCTTGGGGAGGACAGGGAGCACTATACTCTCTCTCAGCCAAGTTGATCGCGCGGCGAACTCTAAACACACACAGACAGAAAAGTCGCGTGAGAAGGAGGAGGAAGAACGAGATCAAATGGTGAGAAATCGGACGGAAGCAAATTCTAGCGATGCGAGGTGGGCGTCGAGCGTGGCGCCGTATGGGGGTACTCACACGTGTTGAGGGCCGGATGCGCACAGGCAGAGGCTGGACATTCCGCCGCCTGCCATGCACACACGGACCTGTCGCTTTCGTCAAGGCGAGCGCGCGCACAAGACACACAACGGAAGGCAGAGTCGGGGGGCTCCTTATCTGTTTACGCGTGGGTGTGTCGCCTCCCTTGCTCGTATCTACGATCCACACAGCAGTTGGACACGACTATATACAGAACACCAGGCTGTGCACGTGTATGCGTCGTCTCCCACTTCTGATTCGCTCATGGATATATACTTCGCGTGCTTGACTGCTTTCCATTTTGGTTTGTTGGCTGTATCCATTAAGAGGTAGATGTTATTTTAAAAAAAAAACTTAAATCCGTTTACCCTGTTGACGCCGCAGGGACAGTAACAAAAAGAGGCGTCGTCAACAACAAAGAGCAACCATAACAGGCACCAACGCATAAGAGCCCTATAGCTAAGACAACTGCGATTGCGCTACTTCCTGTTCATCTCGGTTTTTTTCCATTTTCATTTTCCTATTCACGCGTTAAGCCCACACCACCACGTCAAAAGGTTGCGTGTCTTGAGGTGTCACAAACAAATGAAGAGCGAAACGACGTCAAGTCGCAAAGTACGAGAGGGAGAGAAACACTGGATTTCCCGTTTCCCCTATTCGTCGCTTTTTCGAATGACGAGGAAATCGGCCCTCGCGATGTGTTTCCCCAGAATATTTTCTTTTCTTCTCGTTTCCCATTCGCTCGTCCCCTCCCCACCTCGACGGGGGGGGTATAGGAAAAACAAACGCGAAGTGACAGAAAATAACATCGGCACGCTGCACCACGTGCGTCGACGCGAGAGGCACAACAGAAACAACACAAGAGGGCTCAATATCGATGGAGCCACGGCACACACACACACACACATGACGGATTGCAGGCCCAGCTGTTAAGCCGAAGCGAGACGCTCCTTCTCCGCCTCCAAGCGGCTCATCTGCTCCTCGCGCTTCGACGCCTTCTCGGTCTGCGAAAGCTTCCGCCACTGCTCCTCGAGGGTATCCGCATCCTTCAAGAAAGCCTTGAGGATATTCTTGTTCTGCTGACGGCGATCGAACTCCTTGCGGTGCTCCGCTAGATTATTGGCGCGGGCGGCTGCCTGCTCCGCACGGCGCTGCTCTGCGTGCTTCTCGTTGTACTCCTTGCGTTTGGGGATCTCGTGCGCGCGCAGCTCCCGCTGGTACAGGTTGAGGCGCAGCGCCTCGCGATCGTCGTGCTCAGCCTTGCGGCGGTGGAAGTTGCCGAGCAGCACAGTCAGCTCATCCTCGAACTCAGACGGCTTCTTGTTGGCGATGGCGTTGTCGACAGCGAAGCCCGGGTACTTGATGCGTAAGCGCGCGAGAACCATCTTGTACCGCTCCTGGCGCTCACGCTGCATGTACTCGGTGTTGAGCTTGTGCAGCTGCTTCACCTTGGCCGCATCGCGACGCTGCTCCTCAAAGTTCTTGCGCTCCTGGATCTTCTCATTCCGCTTCTGTACAACTGTTTCGTCGCGCTTGCGGATGCGATCGGCGACGGAGTTTTCGCACTCCTTCTGCACCGCATGCAACGCACGCGTGCGCACGTGGTCCCGCAGTAAGTCATCGGCGGTGATGCTGGAAGGCGCCTTGGCGCACGCCGGCGAGGATGAGGGTCCTGACATCTTCGTCACCGCCGGACGCGTGCTAACCTTGGACGCCAAGCGCACGAAGGACGACACCACGCGCAGCTTCGTCGCATTCCGGAACGCCACCGATTTGGACTGGCTGTCGATTTCTGCGTTCGCCACGGTGTTCTCGATAATAGCGGGCTCGACCGTGTGTACGTACTCCATGTCCGTCAGCGCAGCGTCCTTCACAGCCAAGCTGCGCACGTCGATGGCGTTCTGCGTCGTCGCGAGGCACTCCAGCTGGTGATTGAGCAACACCTTGCGGAGAAGGGCGTCGTACTGTGCGTAGGCGGCTGAGGTAGCGAGAAGTGCGGTGAGCGACTTGTGAGCGGCGGCAAAGTCGACGTCAGCGCTGGTCGTGGTGACGTCGTGGGCCAGCTTCACTGCGGCAGGATCGGCGGCCGACATGGCGCCGGAGAGATGCAGCTTCGTCAGGAGCACCTTGCGCGACGTGTTCGGGTTGCGGAAAAGGTCGGCGACATCGCCGTGCACCACATTGGCAGTGTGAGCGAAAGGGTTCTCCTCCTCGCTCACCTCAGAGCAGCACAGCGTGGCGAGGATGGCGCGCGTGGCGAGCGCAGCGTCGCCAGCCGCAATCGCCGCGGTGCACAGACACATGGCGTGGTACGGGTAGCAGTGGCAGCCCCAGAACGTCGCAGCCATTGCCTCGTACGTTGTGGCCTTGAGCGTGCGGGAACCGAACGCGTTGATCACCTCATCCGAGATCAGCTTGAGGCGGGACAACACAGACCACGCAGCGTGCCAGCGGGCGTTGGCCGTCACGAAACGCAGCACGCTACACAGCATCTCCACGGTCTCAGTGCACAGACTCTCGGACCCGAGGAAGTTGCTGCGGTTGGCCATGGTATCGTCGTAGTAGCGGGAGTTTTGATAGACCGGCGCAAGAATCATGCGGTACAAGGTGTTGGCGATAGTCTCCGCCGCGCGGTCCGCAGCCTCCGTCATCTGGAATTTCTCACACAGGGCGATGAACTCCAGAACGGCGTTGTTGTACACCTGCACCACTGGCTTCGAGAACCCAATCGTCGCAACGCCGAACAGCTCGCGCGCAAGGGTGCCGGCCATGCGGTCGCACTTGACAAGGCAGCGGCTCTGGACACGTTTCTTGATGGGCACGCCAGAGAGTGCCTCGAGCATGAGTTCCTCATCGGTCGGGTTGGCCACTAACTTGTCAGCCACCTCGTGCGCCTTCTCAAACATGACGGCCATATTCTTTAGGACAGTCTTGACAGCGCGATCGACGTCCTCGGCGGGGTTTTGGCTGTTGCGGAACCGGTTGTGTGTGCTTTTGAGAGCGAGCATCAGGCGAAACGCGTTGGCGCCGTCCTCGGTGCACAAGCACAGCTCGCACACCTTCTCGAAGCACTTGATGACCATGGGGCCATTGTGGCGGACGCGCACAGCGAGAAGTGTCGTGATGGCCTCGCCAATGTGGCCGGAGGCCTCGAGTGTCAGCGCCTTCTCCAAGACGGCGCTGGCCAGCTTCTCCTCAGTTGTCGACGACATGGTGAGACGACGAGCGCGGGCGTGTCTGTTGAGGTGGACGGAATGAAAAGGAAATTATGGAAAGGAAACAAAACGTGTGCAACAAGGCGAGTGTGCTTTGCGACGTGATATGTTCTCTTGTTACGATGAATCTCTTGCTGAGCTATGGGATTAGGAACCAAGAAGAAGAGGGGAGCGGGAAATGGGCGTTGGCGCGCATGCGTATGTGTGGATATCCTGTGAGGAAGAAATAAAAGTGACGCGGAAAAGCAAGTAGTGTGTCAAGCACAAAAGGGAAGATGACGATGACGCGGAGCCGTCGTCACCTACAGGGGGACAACGCCACAAACGAGAGCGGTCACGTGTTCATCATGTTTATGGATTTGTTGACAGTCATTTTAGGTAGGACCGAAGCAATGTCAGTCGCGCAGAACGCGCCGCGTCGAGGCAACAAAAACAAGAGGGGAAAGGGAAGGAGGAGCCCATGCGTGCTGCTCACAGAAGCGCACTAAAAATGGAAAGCGGAGAAAGAAAAAGTCACATGTAACCGTGTCGAGTGGCGTGCCTGTAATCGAGGTATATACCGCAGCGTGAGAGATGAGATCGGCGAGTGCCAGTGGTATGCTGGGTTGCGAAGTCGGTGTGTGGCATTTACTGCTCAGCACGGTCAGGGCTGACAAGACAGAGTACCGTTGTGTGTGATCCGACAGGCCGTCCCTGTGAGAGCCTCCACAAGTCTCAATCTGTGCTCATTGTGTGCCGCCACTGTGAGGAGAGGGTCGCCATCGCTCACGGACAGCTCCTGTGCGGCTGCTTCCTGCCAGGAGGGTGTGTGTCGAATGCGCAGCGCGTGGTCAACCAGCTCTCTCCGCTCCAAGCAGCCGATGCAGGGAGACTGCCGGTCCGCGAGTAGCTGCTGCAGCTCACGGGTGGGTAGCGCAGCCACCAACGCGCCGCTCAGTTGGGGCACGCCGCGTGTCACCCCGACGCCATCCTCGAAGCGGATCAGGTGGCGTCGCTGCATCAGGAAAAGCTGCTCCTTCGAGTACTCGTTGAGGAGCGACGCGCGCGCACACGTCACGATCACCACAGCCGCAAGACACAGCACGGCGAGGATCGCGTCTCGCCGCTTCATCATGTGTGTTCAACCTAAACCGCGAGGTGTGCGAAATGTGGTGGGTGTGATGGATAGGCGTGTGTATGTATGTATATATATATATATATATATGGAGGGCAACCTTGACGTCAAGACGAGAGAAACAAGATGAGACGAAATACAATGGTAAAAGGTCAGGAGATTCCGTGTGGTGCAAACGAGTGTGTCGACGGGAGAGGGGGAGGGGAGCGACGACAGGGCGAATGGGGATTAAAGAGGCGAGGAATGGATAAGGCGCCTGGAAATGGCACTCAAGGGAGGAGAGTGGCGGGTACAGGAGACAGACGATCAAGACGTGTTCGTGACGGATCTGCGTTGCGCAGATGCAACAACAAAGGAGCAGAGGTGAGCAAGGTGGAACACAACACGAGATCACCGCACACCGAGGATGCATACGAGATCTTGTCTTCAGTCTCATGGCGGCTTTTTTTTTTTGCTTTTGTGTGTGTGTGTGTGTGTGTTACGGTGGTTCATGGATAGGTATCGCCCTTCACCAGAACAGATGTGCTCGAGGCGGCGTGCGGGCTGACGTAACCGGGGGCACTGCGGTGGCTCACAGCCATCCAGAGAAAAAGTGAGCTGAAGCCAAACGTGAAGTGCCACATCCCATGGAAGACGCGGTAGGGATCCCTGCTTTCGTCGCATCCCAGCGCAAAGCACGGCAGCGCAAGGACGAGCAGGGCGACGCCAAGAACGAGGCACTTCTTTCGTAGCGTTGGCAGCGCGCAGCGAATAAAGCAGTGGTTCACGACGGGAACCATGCCAAACACGAGGATCGGCGACACCGTAAGTCGCACGTCCCACGGGTGCTTCTGCTGCACAACAATTGTGATTAGCAGGACCGCGTACTTGAGCGCCAGATCAATGGTGCTATTGTGAAAGCCCGCCGCGCAGATACACCAGATACCGATGGAGCTGATGACACCAACGTTGTCGAGACGATGCCACTGCAGCTCAGACAGAAAAAAGCTTCGGTTGAAGCTCTCTGCTGTGTGATACATCACGGACGCCGTCAGCGAGAATACGGCCACACACAGCTCAAAGATGGCGCCTTTATGGTAGAAGAACAAAAGAACAGGCGCGATCGTGACGTGGCTGATGACGGTGGTGACAAACAAGCCCCACTGCGATTCGCCGAGGTGACGCATCCTCGAGTTTGGTTCGTCTTGCGGCACACACGCACGCACCGGACCCCTGTCGGTAGTCGGTGATGATTTGTGGCGAATAGGAGCGCGTGGAGAGTGGGTAGTGATGGGAGGGCTGGAGAGTGAAGCCATACGCAACCGTGGGAAGAGCCACACAGAAGCGCAAAGCCAACACGTGTGGGCGCACAACTGGCGGTGGTAGGAGGGGGAGGGGGGCCTCTGCGCGAAGTGCGTTGTCTCGAGTCCTGCTTGCGGAAGAGGGAGCGCGAAGGCACACTCATCACTGCACTTCTAACGGGTGAGAGAGCATGCTGGCTGCCCCCAAACATCACCGTGCGCGCACGGCATTTAACGTTCTGTCTTGTGTTGTTTTTTGATGTGCTGTGTTGTATTATGTTGGGGGCATGCGTCCATCTCGACATGGCCCAGGCGTTGGCGCTGCGCCACGCGATGTACGTCTAAGCGCTCATGATGACGGCCGTCGTACTGCCGTAGTTGCCACTGCGCGCGATGTCGCCATCGGATCGCTTGCGTGCGAGCGGCGTGCGAATGGAGGCCCACGCGAAGAAGACACTCACCGACACGAATGTGTGGAAGAGACCGTGGAAGACGCGGAACGGATCGTTGCCGTCGTCAAGGCCTAGGTAGAAGAAAAAGCCAGCGACAACCATCAGAGCTATCGAGAGCAAGAGCCGTTTTCCAATCAGCTTCCTTCGACGCTGGCGGCTGAGAAGCAAAGACACAACGGGCACGGCTATTCCCACCGCGACAGGAGAAGCTGTAAATCGAGGGTCCCACGGGTACCGTTCCTGCAGCACCATCACCACGAATGCCATCAGGTACTTGAGGAAGTCGACGAGAAGCTGGGAGCTGAACCCGGCGAGGTAAAGCGCCGTGACCATGACCGAGGTGATGGCGAACACATTATCCAGGCGATGCCACTGCAGCTCCGTCAGGAACAGCTCTCGGTGGAACGTGTCGCACAAATGGTACATCGTGGAGACCACCATGGAGAAGATACCGGACGTGCACTCGTATGGCATCCGGCGGCGATAGAGGAGCACGACAGTGAGCAGCATCGGCAGGTGACTCACGATGCACGTCAGAAAAACGGCCCAGGTCGGATCCTCGCGGCGTTTGGGCATCGGCCACGCGGGAAACCTGCAGCGAAGGGAGCCAAAAAAAATCAAACGCCGGTCGCGCGTTGAAGGCCGTGTAAAAGCCGAAAGCCAGTGTTGGGATCGGTGAGGTGAGGGCAAGGTCGGTGGAGCAGGCGGGTGGCACAAAGACGGGAGGTAGTGAGTCAGGCGAAGCGCACGCAAACGCCTTTTCAAGTCGACTCCACCCTATTGGGAGATGAGGACGGAAAGCAATTGTGCCGGCGGCCGACGTGCGGCCAGTGCAAAAGCGAGTGTTCGTTTGCGAAGCGTCAAGATGCCATCATTCTGTTGTTGGCGTTTTTCAGAGGTTGTTGGTGTTCAATCTGGTCACCACATGAGCCTAGACTGGGAGTAGGAAAGCGTCCCCTATGCTGTGCACACAGACTTTGACATGAGGGCTGACACACACACACACACATACGTATGACTGTGCAATGCGCACAGGAAGAAATGACGCATGGGTGATTTAGGTAAGGCGAAAAAGGAGAGGTGAGCAGATCTGGGTCAGAAGGAGGCACCGCGTGGGACAGCAAAAAAGAAAAAAAAAGAAGACAGAAGACAGAAGACTGACAGAAGTAAGGAGCCATTACCGACAATGGGAGAAGGAGAACAACGAAAAGGCAGAAAGGTGGGGTTGCGATCGACTCATCACCACGACGAAGTTCAGAGTTAACAGGATCAAGCGAAGAGACGCTGGGCAAACGAATAGGTAAAGCAGAGATACAAGGAAAAGTAGATCCGTCAGTGTGTGGGGGGGGATAACGAAGAGGAGTATCACGCCTCATTGTGTGAGGTAGTTCTGCGCTTCTCTTCGTGTCGCTGTTGTTTGCACGCCTGTTTGCAGCGAAGGGGAAACAACGAGAAAGGCCAGACGAGAGCAAGGTGTGTCAAGCTGATGGACAGTACGGCGCCGTGTGTCAAGTGTCGCACAGCGTCATGTCCGCCAGCCAAAACACAAGCCCCAGCGACTGGCCAAAGTGTTCGGCGCGTCGGTGTCGTCGTCGCCCAGAATCGGAGTCGCCTCCACGTCAGAATGGTTGTGGAACGTGAAGGGGCCAGGACTCCCCGCGCACGTGGGCACACTCACATCTCGGTTGTCAAGTAAACTCGTAGGTTGACTGCGGACGCGACGTGTGCGTCGCCATGCTCGACAAGTGTTAGCCGCGCACATCACACGCGGCTCTTCCCCAGAGAGGAGCTGGGCGCACACCGGGTGTGTTGAGGACCGCTGCCGCCACGACTCGAGGCACCGCAGGTGAAGCCTGTGCTCGCACGAGACTAACACAGCCGGGCTCTCAAGGGTGAAGACCTCCAAGCCAATTGGGCATGAAACGCAACGGTAGGTACCCACCGCAAAGACCGGCCACGATGATGTGTGCTCGCTTCGCTCCGCCTCTGCGCCGAGTTTTTCGAGGTCCAGTACACTGGTGTCGCAGCTCGCGAGGCTTGGACAGCAGTAAGTAGTGGGATGTACGAGGGTCTCCGCCTTTGGTACGTGCGACAAGCCTTCGGGAGACCAGGTCGTTGGCTCGTCTAGGTGTCCAACACGTTCACTTCCGTGCACACGCGACGTGGAAGGAGGAACGATGGCACAGACGCGCTGCGCTTCACACGGTAGCACTGAAATCAACAGGCGAAGGAAAAACAAGGGGTGTACAGGTCAAGACAACACAATGCGTAACAAAAGAACGGGGAGGAGGGAGGAGCTGCGTCTTCGTCGGGAACAAGAAGTGACATCACTGAACGGAGATGAAAAAAAAAAGAGAGAATATCGGTGCCGTTTGGAAACGCACCTATTCCCCTCTTACTCAACACTTTTTCGGCATGCTGAGACGCGGGCAGCCAGTGCGGGGGCCCACCAATCAACGACACGTGTGTTGTTGTTGTTGTTGTTGTTTTGCTTTGCTAGTTGTCCTCGCGAGTGGCGTCGTTGGTGAGGAGAGATGCGCGCCTGAGCACCCGAATACGCGAGCCTGGAGAAAGAAGGAGGGAGGACCGCGAGGAGTTCCTCGTCTTCCCCGCGGATGCGCTGTCGCATAGGCACTGTTTTGTGTGTAGTTGACTCTCTCTCACTCTCACTCTCCTTTTTCGTTCTCTTTCTTTGCGTATGTCCGTGTGTCAAGTAGAGATGAGTTCGAAGCGGCGCGCCGACGCAACGTGCTGACTGACATTCGCCTTCTCTCCGTCTGTTTCTCTGTAAATATGGCGTTGGTTCGTGTACAACAATCGTGTAGGTTCACGCTGCTCTACTCGTCCTTGTTGCCGTGGATGTAGCGGCCAGGGTAGAGCAGCTTTCGGACGGCGCTCGGCGCGAGTCGCTTCGGGTCCTTGTCTACCACCTCGCCCATCATGCGCTTTCGCTCCTCCTCCTTCTCCTGCTCAACCATGAACTTGTAGAAGTCTGGATCGAAAAACTTCAACGCCGCCTCAAGTGCATTACTCACCACAACAGTGGCGAACAAGATCCCGATGACAATCATGAGGATGTATGAAAAGACGGCGAAGACGCGCACCTTATTGACAACACGCACCTTGTGTTTGCCCTGCTCCAGCAGCTCACGGTAAAGTGTCGGCGCGGAGCCGTTGCGGTGCCAGACGCTGTTGGGGTTGATGGCCAGCTTGTATGCCGTCTGCAGGATCGCATAGTCACTCTCACCGGTGCGACTCGCGGATGCGGTATCGGGGTGAGTCTCAAGAACCAACGCACGATAGCGCGCGCGCACTTCGGGCAACTCGGCATGGTCGGGGAGGCCCATGACCTGGAGCGGTGAGCCGTGCGTTCTAAGCCACATCTGTTCGCGTTCTAGCGCCTCTGTCTTCTCCATGCCGCGCTGCATTCGCATGGCAATGCTCTTCTTTGCTTTGGAGGGGGTGAGCGTCGTGAACAGCCGCCTCAGGGCACGCGCGATCGGGCCCGGCTTGTAACTATAGCTGTCGCCTGTGGTGAGCGCTCGCGTGGCAATACGAGTGGCGTGCAGTGACGCAGTGGTGCGTTGGGCACATCCGCCTAAACTACACGCGCGCATCATCGTCGCCGTCGTCGTCGTCGTCACGCTTTCACTGCCAGGAGAGGTACGTTGCGTGTCGTGAGAGGGAGGAGGAATAGGATGGTCAGGTGTAGAGCCGGACAGATGCTCATAGCACCGAGCGGCGCAAAGCGTATGTAAAGGCCATCATACGTACGCTCAGGTAGTGAAGATGGGCTCGCGACAAAGGTGAGCGAAGTAGACCACAAGAGAGTGGGCTGTCGATGCGTGGTGCCCTTGCGCATATTCTAATGGGATCAACAAGACCCAGCCACCAAGTGTGGGTCGTCTGTCATGGTGACGAGGCATGCTCGCTGTCGATTGTGGCTGTTGGGGTTGTCAATGTGTGTGTATGTGTGTGGGGGGGGGGGGGTAAGCGTGTTGTGGTGGTCACGCGGCAGTCGATGTACGCGTGGAAGTTGCCTAACCAAAGAAGCGGCAGAGGACGATGCGACCATCGAACGTGCTGCCGTGCAGTTGGGCAATGACCGCAGCGGCTTTCTCGGGGGACGACAAGGTGCACACAACGGCAACGCGGTCATCAAACGATCGCGCCGACTCGCCGTCGCCGTCACTGACGGACACTGACGGTGACGCCGCAGACTCACCTTTCGCTTTTTTGGCTGGCGGCGCTAGTGACGGCGCATCCGCCTCGGCATCGACGAGCAGTTCAATGGCCTGGGCCTTCTCCTTTGCGCACGTCTCGACGCGCTGCACAACAGCCTCGAGCAGAGCCCGCTTGTCAGCCTCATCGGCGCTGTCTTTGATGACCGCCAAGGCGCACACGTTGGTCAGTAACACACGCGGTGATGGTGTCCCAGCAGGACCATCGGGCACCAACAAACGCTTGCGCTTCTTGTGTAGTGCCTGTTCTGCCTTCCGCGCCTGCCACCGCTTCGCGATGTCAGCCTGGATGTGCTCAATGAGCTGCTCGACAGAGAGATGCTGCAAGCGTTCCTCCTTGAGCACGCGGTTGAACCAGTGGCCGGCGACAGTTGCCCACTGCTTCTCGTAGAAGGCGTGGTGCGGTAACTGACGGACAGTCTCCGGCATCTTCAAGTCCTGCTTAGAAAAAAGAAGACGCCTGCCGGTGCTGCCGTACACCACCAAAGACGATTGCTCAGACATGTCTCACCTTCGTGCAAGGGAACAACATCGGTGGAAGAAGAAAAAAAAAAGAAAAAATAAAGAAACGCAGAAGAGGGGCGTGAGGACGTCCAGGTGTGAAAGGGGTATGGAAGTACAGTAGATGCAGTCACGCGTTGTTGGGCGATGATCGTCGTTCATCGGACCCGTGTGCGCGGTCATGGTAGTCCAGCAGCGACACACATCACGCGTACAGCGATGATACCGAGCGGGGAGTCAGATGGTCACTCACATCTCGGAACAGCGCGCGCAGAACACGAGAGGTGAGTCTATCGATGCATGTCTTTGATCATGCAGAGACAGGGCAGAACGCGGGCGTAGCGACCTTGTACACGGTAAATAGGTATCTGTTTGTGTGTGTAGTGATTCATGTGCGAAGCCTTCTCTAATGTTGTTTGTGTTGGAGGCGGCGCTACGGTTGTTGCCCATGCGTTCGCATAGGAAGGGGAGGACGGCGCATATCGAGGCCATGTCGCAATATGAAAAGAACGCAGAAAAGAACGCAATGAGAAACAAAGCACAGGTGATGGATAGTGCTCGACAGCACGTCTGAGGATCGAAAGAAAAAAAACTTGAGAGGAAGAGAAAGACACAAGTACACGTGTTGCCAAAGCAACAAAAAAAAAAAAAAAAAGATCAAGGACAGCACGAGCCGTTCCATCTTCGGACAAGACGACGTCAACGACGGACTGTGAAAGGTGTATACCAAACAGGCAGCTGCGACAAGCCTCGGTCACTTTATCTCTTCATCTCGTTCTGCGAATGTGCGTGTGCGGGGCAGTATACGTCTCAATTCCTGCAGGAAATAGGCAATCGCAAGCACGTGTTTCCTGTTTCCCTTCTCGTTGTGGAGTCCGCAGGCCGTCAGTGGAGCCCTACGTCGAGAAGAAGAAAGAACAGGAGAACAGATGAGACAGAGCATGGCTAGACCGATGGTACAGCGACACTTCTGCGGCACGGGACTGTTTTGTGTTTTGTGTGTGTTGGGGCTCCTGCTCTCCCTTGTAAGTGCGCGTGTGTCCCCAACGAGTGTGAGGGGGGGGGGGGGGAATGGATTCGCAAGCGGACACACTCACATAAGTGATAGCATGGTAGCGTTAATCTTTCGTCTGCGCGCAGACTTTGGAAGGCAATGTGAAGACAGCAGGAAAAAAAAAAAAGAGAAAGAGAAATTGGAAGGGCGCCGAGAACAACAACACAGCGCTCAACGCCTCGAAAAAAAAAGTGTTCATGGTACATATGAGTGACACGTGGGAGTGGGACAGTTCCAAGCCGATGAGGGCCTCGCCCACGCCACGCGCCAAGAACGACATGTGGGAAAAGAAGAAGAAAAAGGGAACACACACAGATGCCTAACAATAATAGTACTTGATTGTACACGTGAAGACGGAGAACGGAGAAAAAAAAAAGCCACCGACCTCACTTCGACTCGCACGTGCGTGTCCGTGCCCGCGACAGAGGTGAGGGGCACCGCAGAAGAGTGAAGGACGTCATGATAGCTTTCCTCGGACTTTTCTGGCAGCGGAAGTGGTTGCCATGCGGGGGAGAGGTGGTAGCCGCGCGGGGTGAAAAGGTCGCCGCTTCATTGGCCTCGTCACGTCATCCACACGTGAGCGTGGTGTGGCCGAGCTCAAAGGGGGGCTGTATTCCTCGTCACTCGTCATTGGCACGCGCGCGTTGGCGGCCGACAGCTGCGGGAAAGAAGCGGAGCTCGGGTGGCTGACACGACTTCCGTCCGCCGCTGACGACACGGAGGGATGATTCGTGTGACTCGGCAACGACGCACGGTCGCGGAGACCAGCTTTGATTTGCGCCACGGTGTCGGCAGAGAGAGATGTGTCCTCGACGAGAATCGTGCGGACGCGCGCCATGGGATTACGCGCCAGACGCACCAGTCCGCGTCCTGCCAGAGCAGGGATAGGGTTATGGGACAGGTCGATGGTGTGAATGGTGGGATGGCGGCTCACCAGCTTGAGAAAGCTCTGCACCGTGCTGAGGCTGTCGATGTTGTTGTAGCACAGAATCACCTGCTCCACGTACGGACACGCGTCGATCATGACGAACAGTTCCGTCAATGCCTGCGGCTTACTTTCAAACATGTGACTGCAGTCGACGCGCGTGACGCCAGGGTCGAAGTCGCCCGTGACGAGGAAGTGGTAGTTGCGCAGGTACGGGATATTGCCGTAGCCGAGCCTCTGTAGGCGCGTGCACTGCTGAAGATAACGCAGACGCTGCGCGATGACCACCGCCACGGCAGCTGCGCGGAGCCGGCTGAGCGGACGTGTGGTCACATGCGTCGACGGTGAAATGGATGTGCGGTGCAAACTGTTGATGCCTGCCTTGATCCACGGGTGCGTGAGTGCTTCGCGGGCACTGAGGCGCTTGATCGGATCGGGCGTGAGAAGCTTCGAGATAAAGTCCTGCAGGAGAGGGAACTGCTGGAGGCGTGGACTTGCGGTCATGCCCACAGCCTTGTTCTGAGACGAGGCCTTCGTCGCACAAATGTTCTTCTTCAGTGCCGCAGCGCTCTGTCCGCTAAAAGGGTACGATCCGAGAAACATGTAGTACGTCATCACACCAATCGCCCACATATCGACGGGCTTGCCGTAATTCTTCTCGCGCAGTATCTCGGGCGCCATGAAGATGACCGTCCCGCAGTACGTGCTCAGGCACTGGTCCGTGCCGGCCAGCACTGCGAAACCAAAGTCAGAAATCTTAATCGTGTAGTCGTGCAGCGAGACGAGACAGTTTGCAGGTTTCAAATCACGGTGGACGACGCCTTTGTCGTGGATATACTCGATGGCCATGAGAAGTTGTGTGACCACCCGCCGCACAGTCGATTCTGGTAGTGTCTTGTCGTTGAGGACCGACTGCAGTTCGCCGTCCGGGAGGAATTCCATGACAATCCACAGGTTCTTCTCGTCCTGGAACGTCTCTTCCAGTTTCACTATATTAGGGTGGCTCAACAAACTCATCGTTTCGACCTCGCCCATGACTTCGTGCAGTCCTTTCGATCCTGCGCGCTGTTTACTAACGTGCTTGATGGCGTAGTAGTTATTGGAGCCGTTTCTGCGGCGCGCCTTCCAGACGACGCCGTAAGCGCCCTTCCCAACCTCCTCAAGTAGTTCATAGCGACTCTCCAGAGTGGCCAAATTGCCGCTGGTAGACAAACCACCCCCAGCCGTGTGCGCGCCGAGGGTGTCCTGCAGCGCATTAAAGTCCATCCGGTACGTCGACGCGGTGTCTCGCGCGCAAGCTAGAGGGTCAGCGTCCGCAGTACGTGGTGGTGTGGCGAAACACGCACAGGGATGAAAAAAGAAAAAACGGAGAGGAGGGGAGAAACAGTGGAAAGCAGCGAGACCCGACGGCAGACGGTGGACGCGAGCCTCAAAGGTGTGTATGGGTGGTTCGGTGCGCTCTTGTGTGTCCGCGAGCGCGCGCTCGTTCGAAACGGAAAAAGGTCAGAGGCGCGCGAGCGAACGCAAAAGCGCTTCGGGCAGTGCTAACAGAAAGAAAAGCGAAACAATGTTATCTCGCTGTGTATCACTACTAAAATTGTCTGCAGTGCCCTTTTTTTTTTCTTTTTTTTTCTTGTTGCGGGAGTTCGTTGCGTTGAGAGAGACGCTTCCGTCAAGTGAGGGATGTGCAGTGAGGGCACGCTCAAGAGTCGATGCGCCGAGATAGCGAGAGGAGGGAATCAGGTGGAAGAGGCGGAAAGGTGAGTCGAATAAAAGTGCGCCGCGTCAAGGCACCAAGGGCAATACGTCAGTCAATGGTGCCGCTAGAAAGGATTGGCAGCGGCTCCCTCCAACCGTCTGGCCTAAGAGAGGGCGGAGAGACAGTGACGCGATGTATGACTGTGTTGGGCGCGCCAGTGTGTTGTTGTTATTTCACGCTGCGCGCGAGCGGTGAATATCAAATGGAAGGCGAACGGTGACCCGGGCTCTCCGTGTCGTATGCGTTGCTTTCTTGCTCTGCACGACTTCTATCGATGGCTGCCATCACAACAGCCGATGGTTGATAGGTACCTACATGGACAGGGTACACTGAGTTTTGTCGGTACGGAGCCCAGTAAGCAGGTGTCAGCGTCGCCGAAGACATACAGAAAACAACAGGAAAAACAAAGAGCGAGAGACCGGCCGAAAAGAGCAGCAGAATGCACCAACTAACGCGACGAGACGAGGGAGGTCACACCAGGTGAGGCACGAGCACGCGAGTCTTTGCTAATCTCGCCCTCGTCTATCACATCGTCTCAATCGACAGAGACTGCTCGTGCCGCCCAAGCGACGACAGAGCATTTCTCTCTGGCGGAGAAGGCACCCCGTGTGCCACACGTTGCCGTGCGACGAGGTCAACAGGGCAGTCACGTCGGATAGGGGGGGCGAGCCGGAGGTGACTGGCCCCGTTCCCTCGTACGCTTGACTTGACTTTAAGGAGCTGGGGCTTTCACGAGGCCTTGCTCCTGAAGCTTGTCAACCAGCCAGTCCATGCCTTCAATGAGGCCATCACCCGTGTGGGCACTACTCTTCACAATCGTCCACGTCCGATTCACAATCGACGTGACACCGAGCTGTTGTGCAACCTCCGCTTCGCTGGCGGCGTCTGGTAAATCCTGCTTGTTTGCAAAGATCAACAAGAGGCTTTTTCGGAGTTCGTCCTCGTCCAGGAGTGCGTACAGTTCGTGTTTGGCAACGCCCATGCGGTCACGGTCAGTACTATCCACCACGTAGATGACGGCATTTGTGTCGCTGAGGTAGCACCGCCAGAAGGGACGGATCCCAGTCTGGCCGCCCAAGTCCCACACTTCGAATGAGATGTTCTTGTATTGAACCGTCTCAACATTAAATCCGACTGTTGGTGCCGTTGTCACGACCTGGCCCAGCTGAAGACGGTACAAGATAGACGTCTTGCCAGCGTTATCGAGTCCAAGAACAAGCACACGAATCTTTCGTTCTGGTGGAAGCAGACCGAGGGTCTCTTTCAGACTTGTGATCCACGCGCCCATGCTTACTTCCTGTTTCTTTGTTTCGGCGCCGACGTCGGTCTGTTCGACGAAGAAAACGGGAGAAAAAGAGAGGGGCCTAATGAATGAGCGATAAGCGGTGAAACTGTGCGTCTGGGCTCGCAGAGCGACAACAGACAAATAGGAACGAAGCCGCGTGTGGGAGACGGGATACAGTGGTTGTTGCAGAGCACAACGAGTGGTGTCACGAGACGGACTCTCAGGGGTGCAGCAGTGATGAAATTGAGGATAGGCTGTTTCCGGGAAGATGCAGCTAGTACTGTTTTCAAAAGAAACTAGTCGGAGGAAAACCAGAGAAAAAAAAAAGAAGGAGAAGCACTAGCTGCAAAGAATGAATCACAGGAGATGTTGAGAAGGATGTAGGGACACAGAGAGAGATGACACAACGTTCGGCGGGTACGGCAATCGGAAGGCGTCCGGACGGTACGTGTGGGGGATGGCACACGGCGAGGAGCACAGCATGCTCTGTTGAGAGATTCGGCGACTGGCTACCCTCGAGGAGCGCACGGGCCCAGTACAGAGGAGCGAAAGCAACAGAGCAAATTGACGCGCCAGGCGCTTTTGCTACCAGACGGCTGCGAGGCGGGTCAACAGCGTCGCCGCACAGTGAGCTCGACGGTGGCGTCGAACAAGAGGAGAAACGAGAGGTGCCTGTTCAGTGATATCACAGACCACCAAAATCAACATTTTTTGAGATTTGTTCGGTGCGTTTGGCGAGCGAGCTGGCCAATCGCACAGGAAGAGACCTTTCCGTGTCGAAAGATCCAAACTCGTGTTTCACATACGAGAGCACAGGCAACTTCCGCCAGTAGGACAGACATCTCGGCTTGCGCGTAGCACAAAAAGAAAAAAACGTTTCTTCCGGTCCAGTCCAAACGTGTGGTAAACCATCTTTTCTTGGCAGTAAACTTTTCCTTTTTTTTTTCTTCGCCACGTGCTGTTATCTCGCCCGTAACCCGCCGCTCCAGGGAGTGACGGGCTGTCGGACACGCGAACGCTTTACTGTGTTAACAAACTTTCTTTGACCTTCAATAAAAGATATTAAGCGCACGAAGCGTCCAGTGTGCACTGGCTTACTTCTTGCTGGCCTTGGCAGCGGCCTTGGTGACCTTGCCGCCGCTACCGTCCTTCTTGGTCACACCCTTGATGATGCCAACGGCAACCGTCTGGCGCATATCACGCACGGCGAAGCGGCCCAGAGGAGGGTAGTCGTTGAACACCTCAACGCACATGGGCTTCTGCGGCACCATCTTGACGATGGCGGCATCACCGGACTTGATGGTCTTGGGGTTCTTCTCCAGCTCCTTACCAGAACGGCGGTCAATCTTGGACTCGATGTCCGCGAACTTGCACGCAATGTGGCTGGTGTGGCAATCGAGCACGGGCGCGTAGCCGTTGCTGATCTGACCAGGGTGGTTCAGGATGATCACCTGGGCGGTGAAGTCCTCAGCCTCCTTCGGGGGGTCGTTCTTGGAGTTACCGCACACGTTACCACGGCGAATATCCTTCACGGACACGTTCTTCACGTTGAAGCCCACGTTGTCGCCGGGCACAGCCTCAGCCAGCTGCTCGTGATGCATCTCGATGGACTTCACCTCAGTCGTCACGTTTGCGGGGGCGAACGTGACCACATCACCGGGCTTCATGATGCCGGTCTCCACACGGCCGACGGGCACAGTGCCGATACCGCCGATCTTGTACACGTCCTGCAGGGGCAGGCGCAGCGGCTTGTCCAAGGGGCGGACGGGGGCCTCCAGCGTGTCGAGGGCCTCCAGCAGCGTGGGACCCTTGTACCACGGCATGCTGTCGGACTTCTCGATCATGTTGTCGCCCTGCCAGCCCGAGATGGGGATGAAGCGGACCTTCTCCACGTTGTAGCCGACCTTCTTCAGGTACGCGCCGACCTCCTTGGAGATCTCGTTGTAACGGTCCTGGCTGAACTGCACGGTCTTGTCGTCCATCTTGTTGCAGCACACGATCATCTGCTTCACGCCGAGCGTGAAGGCGAGGAGAGCGTGCTCGCGGGTCTGGCCATCCTTGGAGATACCAGCCTCGAAGCCACCCTGGGTCGAGTCAATCATCAGAATAGCGGCATCGGCCTGGGACGTGCCGGTAATCATGTTCTTGATGAAGTCACGGTGACCGGGGGCATCGATGATGGTGAAGACGGACTTGGGGGACTCGAACTTCCACAGGGCAATATCGATGGTGATACCGCGCTCGCGCTCAGCCTTCAGCTTGTCGAGCACCCAGGCGTACTTGAAGGAAGCCTTGCCGATATCAGCGGCCTCCTTCTCGAACTTCTTTTTTTTTTTTTTTCGCGTAGCTCACTCGGATCTTAGCTGAGTTTTGACTGGTCAGCTCCAGTGTTGTGGGCGCATTCACCGATCATCACGTGCCACGAAGGCTCTCCTATAGGAAAGGAGCGCCGAGAGGTGCTCGTCTGCCCAAAGCCAGGAAACAGGGAGTGGTGACGGTAGTGATAGACGAGCTCGGGTGGATGCCGCCGCCGGGCATGCAAGAAAGTGGGGCACTCCTTCCCCTCTCTGCAGCGGCGCAGCACATCGTGGGCAGGGGGTGGGGACCCCGTGCCGCCAGCCTCCAACGCCAGGGTCGACGCCGACTCGTTGGCGGTAAAGAAACTTGTGAACATAAAGGGGGGCGCGTGTCGGAGTTCCACGTGCCGGTGCAATCCCCTCGCGCCAACCCACACTCGGTGGGAAGCAGCGTAAGGGAGTGGTCAACGGACGGCTTGAGTCTTTCCAACCAACAGGTGGCGGAAGGGTAACATGGGTTACCGCAGTGTAACCCGGCTCAGCGGCGCGTTTAGCTGCCAGATCAACCTCGTCATGCGGTGCATATTCACAATGCGAGAAAATGAAAGCGAGCGTCACTCGGACTCCGCAAGACGCGAGTAGTTTCAGGGGCTCCCAGACGCGCTGCACCTCAGCGGCAGTGCGGCCACAGGGCCCCAGGGAAAGTGCGGAGAGACAGGATTGCGAGTCTGTCAGTACCAGCAATGAAGAAACATCAGTGCGGGAAGTCATGGCCACCAAGGCTGAGAAGAGTCCGTGGGCCTCAGCGGAGAAACTGCAGCAAAAGGCGCCACAGTCACCAGAACCTACCTCCCGCAGTAAGCCAAGGTGGTCTAACAGGTGCCACGCGTAGGCGGAGCATATCTGGGGCCGTTCACGCGTCGGTTGGCTAACGGACGCATCCACCAGCAGCGTGTGGGACGGGCTATGCCGTTGTCTCAAGAAGGCAATGCGTCGTAAGTTGGCTCGTAGTTTGATAGCTGTCGGCGCATCAACGGTGACATGTTCAATGGGGGTAGGGTACACTGTCACGTGTTGGCAAAACATCGTATCGTCGTGACGCCCTCCAACATGGTTGGGGAGCAGTTGTTCTCCAGGGAGCGGCGTGGGCACGCAACACTGCCTGGAAGTGCCCATCCGGACAGTCCTGAAGCGGTCAGGAACCTCGACCGGCGCGCGGCCACAGATGCGCACTCGTGCAGGATTATCCGGCGGATACCGGCGGATGTGTTCCGTGTCATAGCACGCTGCAACACGGGCCAAGGTGCGCACAGAAAGCAGGGCAGCTTCCGCGAGCACAGGGCCAGACGGTGACGAGCAGACTGTGTGCGTCACAAAACGGGCACCGCGATAGTGCAGTGCCTCCAAAGCGCCCCACCGTTCCGCCGAAATGGCTGAGGACCACACCACGGCCCCATACAGCAGACGGGAAAGGACTGTGGAGACATACAACGACCGGGCAGTCGCCGCGCTAAGGGCGGGCTGTAGCCCCTCGAGAAGGAGAAGCTGTGCTGCCCCCGTCGCCAGGACCCGATTCACGTGAGGAACCCAGGTCAGGCCCGAGTCAAAAAGGACCCCGAGAAAGCGCAAGGGATCCCGAGTAACAGGTAGGATAAGATCGCCACAGTGGACACGCGCCAGTGTGATCATTGCTACCTCTGCCGGCTGTGGGCTCCTGCGCAAGAAGAGATGCGCAGAGGATTTAGCTGAGAGAGGCACGCCCTCCTCAGCACTGAAACGTGCGTAGTGGGCGAGGAGGACGTCAAGCTGCGTGCTCAGTGCTTGCACGTCAGTGCCTGTAACCCACTGTACGCTGTCGTCAGCGTAAAAGGCGAAGCCGCACCACGGGTACGGAGACGTGTGGTGGCGGTTGGGTGAGCCAAGGCCGGTCAACCGGGGCAGCTCGTCGCGCAGGTGATCACACAGCGACGACACAACCAGGGACCAGCACAGAGGCCCAAGAACGGAGCCCTGCGGGGCCCCACATCTCAGAAGCCTTGGTGAGGAAAGCACATCACCGAGGCGCACACGAAGAGTTCTGTCGAGAAGGAACTCCGCGAGGAAACGCGCGTACGTCGGAGAGGGCCCTATGGACCTCTCAAGATATTCACGAATGACGCTACTCACGTGCACGTGGCAGAATGCATCCGTGAAGTCGATCGCGGCAACCACCGTGCGCAACTGGCGCATGCTGCCGCTCACTACGGGGGAAAAAGCGAAACCATCCTCGATGGCCGTCGCCAAGAGAGCAGACGCCGCTGTCGGGCTCACGTCCGGTCGAAAGCCAAACTGCTCAGGCGGCAAACGAATCTCTTGTACGATGCGCCGAAGCACAATGCGCTCCAATATCCTGCTCAGCAGGGATGTGATCGCAACAGGGCGGTAGGAGAGACCATCCATCGGGTCTTTCCCAGGCTTGGGGACAGGAGTAACAACCCCCAATCTCCACCGTCGCGGATAGCCGCTCCGGAGTATTGTATCACACAGCTCTCGCAGTCTCTCAATACCTATGGGAGGTAGAGAACGGACCAACTCAATCGTCAAACC
Source organism: Wallacemonas rigidus (assembly GCA_030849045.1). Taxonomy (NCBI): domain Eukaryota; phylum Euglenozoa; class Kinetoplastea; order Trypanosomatida; family Trypanosomatidae; genus Wallacemonas; species Wallacemonas rigidus. Next base: position 196,859 of record JASAOL010000579.1, on the reverse strand, counting down.
GTCGAAATCTGCCGCCTTCGCGGAGGGGCAGTCATGAAGTGCAGCCTGCAACTCAGCCGGGCATATTGGTGGTATCTCCGTCCGTGGAGGGAGAGGAAACGCAGCGCGGTGAAGGGGGTCCGCGTGCTTTGAAGCGAAGAGGTCAGCAAACGCCTCCTCAGCAGGTGTAGTAGACGGACCGGTGGGGAACCGAATACCAGCCGATAGTGACGCACGTCGTTCGTACGTCGATCTGTAAAGACCCCAAGCAGCACGCTCCGAGGTCGCTGTGCGTGCAGTCGACACCGAAGCACGCAAGTCCTTATACTCTCGCAGACGGGCCCGTGCCAGCTCTCTGGCCGCCTGCACATCCAAGTCAGGTGCCTGGCAACGAGTCAGGGCACCAACACGGGCCCAGGCATCGTGCGCCACACGGCGCGCCTGGACCACTGGGGGCGGGGCGGGGTCCCGCGACTTGCGACCCGCTCGCACTCTCGGGAGGCGACTCGCCTCCACAGCTCTGAACACCGCATCGCCGAACCAGCCCGCTGCCGAGTCCGGAGATCGAGGAAGGCGGCGTTCGAATTCATTCGTCAGCGCGACAGTAAAAGCCGCGCGCTGTTCTCCTGTCACCTGGTTCCACGCCACCGCTGCGCGCGGGCGCCAAGAGACACGACGTGCACTGTAGTGCACCGCGGGCACTGTAGAGTACGTGCCGGTCACAAAGGAGTGATCAGTGGTGGGAAGGGGTGTTGGTCGAGAGACAACATTGTCCATGGCCACGCGGCTGACCGCAAAGTCAATGACTGACCCGGACGTGCCACGATGGTAAGTCGGTGTGTCCGGGGGGTAGATCGAGTAAGGTGAGCCATCCAGAAGCTTCACCAGCAACGCCCCACGCGTCGTCGCCACACTCTCTGACGGCGACAGGGGGTCCCATGTGGGGTGGCGCGCATTGAAGTCGCCAAAATAGGCTAGGCAGAGCGGGTCGCTAGGCCCAGGAGAACACAGCCGTGTCAGGTCCTCTCGCAGTGAGCCCACTGCGTCAGGAGGAACATACACGCTTGAAACGAGAAAAGACGCCTCTGCGTCGATCCGGGGCGTAAGCCGGACGGTGAGAATTTCCGTCGGGCAGAGAGATGGGGTCCAAGGGACCACGCAGTAAGTGAAGATCTGCGTCTGATAAAGGATACAGCAACGGCGATGGCGGGCCGTTGCGTGGCGTACAGATGGCTGCCATAGTAACGTGTAGCCAGAGGCAGCAGCAATCGCCTCGAGCCGTGCGGCTTCGGGGTCGGGCAAGTAGCCGGCCTCCTGTAGGAAGATAATCGTCTGATTCTGATGGAGCACGATTCGTAATTTATCCGCGTCTAGGGTGTTGGCGTTCCAAGATAGCCAATCAAAGTCCCCTAGTAAGTGGCCAAGGCTCTCATTATTCTGTAAGGTGGAGCGCCGCGGTTGAGCAGTGTCAACAGGACTTCCGCGCTCTTTATTCTGTAAAGCAACGGTGATGTCATGCGGTATCTGGGGCCGTGGGAGGTGGCCCACACCGCCTGCATTTCACGAGGGAGACGACAATTCCTCCTCCTCGTGCGAATCGCGCAGCACGCGGGGTCCACGAGAGGACGAGCGGCGCGCAGATGGGGTGGCTGCCTTACGGGCGCTATCACCCCCAACTGCCACCACCAGCTCGGGGGTGGCAGTAGACAGGGCGTACGGCGGCGTCTGAGGCTGCGACTGCCCGGCGCTGATCGCGGCGGACAGTTCTTCACGAAGGGCAACCATATGGGTCGCCATCTGGGTCGCCAACGCGGTCAACAGCTCAGTCTTCAGAGTGGCCGCGATCTGTGAGCTCTTCTCATCGACGCGGGCGTCCACGTGGGAGTTCAGGGTCTCTGTCGACATGGCGGGAGATCCTGTAAGTGTCGGGCCTGCAGCAAACGGGGCAGGCTCAGTTTCCTCGTTGACGGCGAGGGCCGCGTTCTGGGCCACAGCACGCTGGCGCTCAATGATATCATTGTATGCACGGCGGTGTGTTGCGAAGACGTGTCGGGTACACGCCTCCTCTGTGCCAAACATGGCGAGGCAGCCACCCACTGGGCAGAAAAGCGGCGGCGCCTTGTAAACGTTCACATGCCAGTAGGCATAATTGAACACTTGGTGGTGGATACACGCGTGCGTATTGTATGCCAGCTCCAAGTCGCTAGCGTATTGCATCTCTAAGTGGTATAACACAGCCTGGCGGCAGCTCGTTGCCGGCTGCTGCGCCGGTGAGGGCAGCTGCGCAGTGGCAGGTGGGCGGGACACCATGGGTGTGGGGCGCGGGGTGTTTGTGTGTTGAAGGGTGTTGTTGTTGTAGCTGGGGTTGCGGGTGGCAGCGGTGGAACTCTGTGTACGACTCTGATTCTGGTTTATTTTCTGATTTCCCCGTTGGGAGACAGGGGAGGCGCTAATGTAGGTGGCGCTGGACGAGCGCCGTTGCGACACCGGCGAAGCCTGTGAGGGAGCGGCCCCAGCCTTCCGAGCAGGAGGGCCGGGATTCTGTTCCACTCCACCGATAACCAGTAGCGCCGCGAGGCAGGACTTGTGTAGCAGGCCATCGTACCGGGTGATGTGAGCGGCACAGCTCTCCCAAATGGTGAAGACGGACTTGGGGGACTCGAACTTCCACAGGGCAATATCGATGGTGATACCGCGCTCGCGCTCAGCCTTNCCACCGCACTTGTAGATCAAGTGGCCGGTGGCAGTGGACTTGCCGGCGTCGACGTGGCCGACCACCACAAGGTTCATGTGCACCTTATCCTTACCCATGGCTGCTGATTGGTTAGTAGAGCGTGAAGTTAGCGAAGAGTGACTGTCGAAGCGGGCGTGCGCAGTGCGAGGGTGGCGAGGGTGACGAGCACGCAGCAGCAAAAGTGTGTGTGTGTGTGTGTGTGAAACGCAAGATGATGTGTGTGAGAAACAGAGGGGAGCAGTGGCAGGGGTGGGGAGTGTGTGCGGGGAGAATGAAATGAGTGCGAGAGAGGAGAGAGGAGAGAGGAGAGAGGAGAGAGGGCAGCGAGACTCAATCTCAGTGATGGTGCTATTCGCGTGCCACCGAGGGTCATCTCATATCTCAGCCACAGTGGTCCCCAGAGAGGTTCGTGCTTGGGGCCGCGATGACGCACATCTCAGGTTTTTCACGGTGGGCGGGAGTCCGTCGAAAAGGATGTCTGAGTCTGCGTGTATCAGGGAACGCGTGATGCGACGACCTGAGTCCACGCCTGGTTGGTCTACAGCGTTCACCATACGAACATCTGTCGTGGGGAACTGTCGAGACTCTCCGGCAAACCAAGTTGCATTGCGCGTCTTTAGTCAGGTTCAGATAAAGATAAGGACATGGGTGGACACGCGGTCCTCCACAAGCAAGGTGCATCACGTGGCCCGTTCGGTTTCAAAAGACGTGCCGTTCTACGGATGCAGCCATGAACACAGGAGTCCCGGTGCTGTTACAAGATGGTCCTGATAGTAATTCGGCTGTTTTCTTTTTTGATGAGGGTCTCAACGACTTGTTCCCCTGACTTCGAGGAAGAACAGTCAAGAAGAGGAAAAGGAAAAGAAAAGGGTAAAGTAACAAAGAGAGGCTCCCATTGTCGGTTTGTGCTTGGCACGGCCCTTGACTGTTTAATTTCCATACTGTGCAGTCACACTGCCCTTTCGGTGCAAGATAACTGCCTGAAAAGAAGAGAAAAACTGAGAAAATAAACGGCAGACGAGACCGAAGTAATGATCCCCCAACGTCAACGTGGGCGAATCAGAAGGCATGAGCACATATACATGTTCGAGACGTTTGTGTTGTACATAACGCATTTCTTTTCGCCTGCCGTCGCCTCACCTTGCTTGTCCAGCTGCGTCGTCAGCGCCGGAACGCACGCTAGCTCATGCACGCATACGAATAACCACAAAGTCGAAAAGGCGGAAACGGCAGGACGTAGAAAAAAAAAAAGAAAAAAAAAGAGAGACAGTTCAAGATTACCGCTGTGTTGACGCTTTCAATATTATCGAAAAGAAAAGGAACAATTGTGTTTTGTGTATGTTCGGACTCTGACTCGCAGCATACGTTGCACGTCACGGCCACACCGCGACCTGCAAGGCCCCTTGTCCACGCTGCAAACGTTGCTGCGTATGCACAGCGTGTGCGCAGCAGCCACGGAAAGAAAAAGAAAAGGTTCAAGAGTGGCCGCCGCGTTGAATGAGCGAGACGGTAGGGCTAGAAATGAACACAAATGTGAAAATAACGCACGGCTCGTCGAACACTCCACACGCGTCCTCTTCCCTGAGTGTTCTCGCCATCCGTGCGCTCCTCTTTGCCCAGGTTTTGTTTTCCTATCACTTTTTGTCATGGTGGTGGTGAAGACAAACGAGTACGTATGAACGCACGTCGCGTGGCCACTGCGATCAGAAGACATGAGGGGGAAAAAAGAGAGAAGTCAATAAAAAAAGATCTCGTGCTCAGCGTGCGAACAACTCTGCGGGCGGGTGGGCGCCACATGGAGGAGAAGTTAAAAACAAAAACAAAAACGGAAGAGCGAGAAATACAGAAAAGCACAGAAAGAGACACAGTACGTACAAAAGTGAGAGCAAGAAAACAGAAAGAAAAAAAACGAGCGAAGTGAAAAGCACAGGATGACAGCCATTCCCATGTCTGCACCTGAGTCTAGATACGTTTTGATCCCCATCTCTCGGTACCGTCGCTGTGGTGTCCTGGGATACTCGATCACTGGCCGAGAAGTGGGAGAGTCCCAATCAGCACGCACGTCGCGAGACGCCGTGTTGGCGTGTCGCGAAGCTGATTTACATGATTGTGCTGCGTGGTGGACAAGACGGTGTGTACGTTTAGAAAGGCGATGTTCATGTTGATCGAGAACGCAGCTCAGCGCTTACGCGGGCCTTGATGACGCCAGACTAAGTTCGCCTGAGCGAGACTAATGAGAACGTTGTTGTTTTGATGTTGGTGCACACGTGCCACTGATGGTATGGAGACACGCGTGTCACCGCACACGCTCGTCCTCACATGTACGCGAGGTGAGGTGTGCGTTCTAGACGCCGAGGTCGGACGGCATGCGAACAAAGATGGTGTCGTCCTGCGTGGCCGCGCCAGGGGCTGACATCCGGTGCGGAGACCACGCGCGTGGATTGACGTAGCCAGTGCTGCTGAGCGGATTGGCGGTGACGCGTGTAGGGGCGGGACGGCGGCCGCCTAGACTTCGCGACGGTGTCATTTCATCCACCAAGGTGAGGCTTTCCTCGAGTAGCGATGTCATGATGAGGGGTTGAGAGGGTGCCGCAGGCAGCGAGCGGCGAGCGACGGAAGTTCGCTTGGGATCGAGGTCAGCCAGTGCCGTGCTGCTGAGGCCACCAGCCGCCTCGCGGCCGCGCTGCGTGGGAGGTCGACCGTGGAGACCTCCGGTGGCGCTGAAGGTGCCGCTCCCCCGCTTCGAGCCGAGCAGTGCGGCGGAGTTCAGCCCTGCGTCGGCACCCGTAAGGCGCTGACGGACCTGCGCCACAGACGACATCTTCACCGCGAGTCGGTTGATGAGGCCCTGGGCGCGGTCCGTATCGGTGGCGTGGCGACTGTGTGGGGGGATACCAACGCCCCATTTCTCAAGCAGCGGCTGCAGCTCCTTGACGCGGCGAGCCGGATGGTAGGGGCTGAAGCAGTTGGTCAACACGGCCGCGATGGCCGCCGCCGGACCTGCCAGTGTGCCCGCAGAAGAAAGCAGCGCATCCGTTGCCGAGGAGCCGTGGCTGGATTCATCATTTGGTAAGTACGCCTCGATTTCTGTGCGCAGTGGTGGGTAGTTACGGCCGATGACCGCGTTGAGTTGGTACATCTGCACGGCGTACGGCACGCCACGAAGACCTTGCGGACCCATCGGCGTGCAGTCCACCGACTCACGCTCTTGCTGAGAGAGGGCCCACCAGGTCCCTTCGGTCGCAACAATCTGACCACCGTGCGCAATCGCCTCGGTGCGCGCCGCCATGTTGGACGTCTCGCCGTAGTAGTCGAAGCCTTTGGTGATCTCGTCCTGACGAATATCGGAGAGACCCGCGTGGATGCCGATGCGCACGCGCAGACCATTCCAGAGGGCCTCGTATACGTCTGGTGAGAGGTGTGCCGAGTGCGCGTGGTAACCATCCTTCTCCACGTCTTCCTGCGCCTCCGCCTCGCGATTCAGCTCAAAGTGGTGGTAGGCCTCGTCGATCTCAGGCGTCTTCCAGTCGTACTTGAGGAACTTGGTCTGGATATCACGGGCAAGGTTGACAGCCGCAGCGGGGCTCTTGCAGGCGATCATGAAGGAGTCGCCGATCGTCTTCACCTCGTAGCACTTGTAGCTGGCGATAAGCTGACGAATGATCCTGTGGTGCGTGGCCACGGCGTCCGGCATGATCGTCGGACACGCCGCCCACAACGCGGTGCTGCTCTCAATATCCGTGAACACCAGCGTCACCGGATCGCTCACCTCCTTTGGTGCGTTCTTGTTATCCCGCGAGTTGTTGAAGCAGCAGCAGACGATGATGAGCACGCCGGCAATGATGGCCGTCACTGCCACCACGCAGCCCACGACGATACCAGCAATCTCCGCTTTCGAGAGCGAGTGCTCCTCAACAGGCACGCTGTAGACCATACTGGGTATCATGGGTGGGAAATCGAAGGGCTGCGTCGGGTCCAGTACACGCCACATTGACACGACGCCGATGAGCGTCGCGCCGTAGTTGCGGTCCTCGCACGGGATAGACGGTGAATTGCTGCAGTCGACGAAAGGGCCGAAGTGCATGTCGTCTACCACAAACGTACGGGTTTGGTACAGTGTGCTGCGTAGCGTGGTGCTGTTCACGCGAGGCGTCATGCTCACGAGGTAGGCGAGCAGTGTCGTTGTAATGAACGTCTGCAGGGCACCCGGGGTGTGATCGACCGGATCGGTGAACACAGCATGGAACTTCTCAAGCGTCGGCCACTTGGCGTGCGCGCCGTCGGAGACATCGTTCCACGGTGGCAGGCTCGACAGGAAGGAGCAGCGGGACCAGATGGTGGGGTCTTTGAATGCGGAGAACTCTCGCACGAACGTGGCGTAGTACCGTGCCAGATCCGAGTATGTGATCAGTACAGATACTTTTGGGTTCTTGCTGAGGAAGACAGCGATGTCGTGGACGTCCGATTCGGTGATGCCGACGGCGAAGTAGCCGCCCGTCGCGCGGAACCGGCTTGTTATCGAGGTCGAGTCATTGATTTGCGCATAAGACGGGATGCCCATGCTCAGAGTCTGGGCGGTCTTGCCAAAGACGTCCTGCATCTTCTCCACAATTCCGCCAGGGAAGCCCTTGAAGACGACGTGGACGTCGTTCATGTCGAGCTGTCCCTTGTCGACGCCACTGCGCAAAAAGTAGTAGGCGACGTAGATCTGCTGTTCCATGGTCGGCATCAGCGACACCATCATCGAGTCGCTGAAGCTCATGGCAGGCTTGACAAAGACCGGGTCGAACAGCAGATTTCCAGCGAGGTCGGCACCAAACGGGACGGGTCCCATCAACACATCCACCTGGTGGTCCTGCTTGATGGCAATAATGTCTTCGGTCACGCTGTGCGTTGTGGTCAACGTCGCAAACACATTGTACGAGATGCCCAAGTTCAGGCTATTGAGGGCGGCGGCTGCGCGCGAGGAAAACCTCATCACCCTTCCGTGGGTGGCGTGGAGAAGGGGATCATCGGCGAAGTCCATGATGAGTACATTTACAGGGCGCGGCAGCGTGACTGACGTGGAGTAGCAGCTCGTCGCCGCGTAGTCGAAGCGCGTGCTGAGTATCATGCTGAGCGTCCCGTTGGCGTGAAGGGCCTTCAGGCACGTCGAACGGCCTCCTTGGTTACAGCGGCAGATGCCACCATCCAGCCTCGCGAACTCAGAGGTACACTCGCCGCCGTAGTTGCCCATGAAGTAGTCGCCTTCGACGACATAGCGGTTTTGATGAAACAAGCTGTCCTGGAACGTACTGCGGTTCTGCGTCCAGTGCACATTGTTGAGGGCCTGTAGAAGCACGCGGCCGCTCAACCAGCTACCGACCATGAGCTCGCCGAGGGCCAAATCGGTCAGGAACGCATCGGGCTGCGACGGATCGGGGGAATCGGGACTGTTGGCGAGGTAGTCGCGCATTTCTTTCTGGAATACCCTGACGTAGTTGAACTCCGTGGCGGACGGCAGGGCATTCGTGGTGCTGAAAAAGATGTGGTCTTCCTTGGCCGTCCCCAGACCCGCTGACACCACCGCGTCCTGGGCGGCAATCACCGCATCTTGAAGGCCCAAGCTGGCGTATAAGGTGGCGTTACGCGTCCGAGGATCTGAGAGAGCGTGACTGATGAACGTCTCTACGTGCTCACTGGGCATGCCCCAGATGAGGATCGCCTGCAGATTCTGATTTGCGAATACGTCGAATGCAGCCTGCGAGAACGCCTGCTGATAGGGGACCGAATAGACTACAGGCTCGTCACGGCCCATGGACTTGAGCTGCGCGCGTGTGGTGGCCAGCTCTGCGTCGCCAAAGAGGACGCCGGTGAGGTACATGAAGCCGATGCGGATGGCCTTCTGTGTGTTGATGATAGCCTTCAGCAGGACAAGCAGCTCTGCATTCGGCTCGGCACGAGTGAAGTACGCGTTGCGTGAGTAGACGCGCACGGTAGAGGAGCCGGTGTAAGGGCTAAAAGCGACGATGTTGTTCTGAACGGCGAACGGAGACTGTATAATCGCACCAAGTCGGGAATCAGAGTACGGGCCAATAGCCGCGAGAATGTTCGGGTGCGCATCCAGTGCGTTCTGCAGCACCTTCACAACATCAGCGCCATGATCAGCGGCATGTATCTGGTGGATTACAATATCTTGTCCGGAGGCTGTTTTGTGGCCCACGTGGTAAAAAGCGGCGTTCAGACCGTGCCAGAGCGCGGCAACCGGTGCACGAGTGGTGTTTTCTGTGGTGTAGATAAGACTCAGCAACTCGATGGGGGCTGCCGCTGGGGCTGGCGTGTCTGCCGTCACACACGACAGTGAGAAGCACAAGACCACCAGACTGACCACAAAGACCACGTGTGCGGATGTGGCGAGTGAGGTGCCGCAACGTATCTTCCAACTGTTTTGAGACATCGTCAGAAGCGCGTGTGTACGAAAACGGCTTCGCTGCGCGCGATACCGAATAAAGGCGTCTGAACTGCTTTGGGTGTTATTTTTGTCGTTGTTTTCCGGTGTTCCTCTTGTCTTGACTTGATAAACACGGAAGGGAAGGGGAAGGGTGAGAAGGAAAAGAAGAGAGAGGCGCGTAACGGCGCAAGAGCCTCGAAAAGGAAACAAAAAAAAATTGGGTGACAAAGGTAAATAGGTGAAATAGGAAATAATAATAAAATATTTACAGCGCAAGTCCTATAGCCTATGCGGTTTTTGGGCGAAGAACGAAAACGTACAACGCGGGAGGTAACTGTTGCGAGTGTGCGTGTGTGCGTGTGTGCGTTTTGAAGCCCGAGATTTGCAAGCACTGGTATTGAAAAGGAATAGGAGTGTCCTTGTGGGATACGCGGAGGGAGAGAGAGACGGTGTGTGTGGGTGACGATGTGGGTCTGTGTGTGTGTGTGTGTGTGGAGAGGGGGAGGGGGTAAAGTACGCAGTTAAATTGATGGAGAAAGCGAGAAATACGAGTGGAGCCGACCTTGTCGGTTTCAAAGAAGAAGCGCTCCTTCTTTACCGCACTGTCGCGGCTCTCGGATAGCGACAAGATGGCAGACCGAGCTTTTATCTATTCGTCCAGGGAAGAAAGAGTTGACAGCACAGGGAGCTGTCGACGTCGCAAAGGAAGATAAATAGGAAAGGGCAGTACCTTACATTGAGATAACAAAACAAAACAAAAAAACGAAGCTGTAGCGCTTGCACCACAATCGTGGATGCGAGCGGTTCCTTTTGGTATCGATTTTGTTTTTCTCTTCTCAAGTGGGAGGAAGTCACGAACGAAGGAGTAAAACGCGCACGAAGGGTTAAACGAACAAACAATAGAAACCAATAAAATAGCTTGAAAGGACAAAAAAAAAAAACGGTGCGTATTTCTTCCAGAAAGACAGAGAGGTCACACATACGCATGTCAGTTGCTTTGCAGCATGTCAAGTGGAATGCACTTGAAAATGGGGCCCGCCTCTCGTGCCACACCACCGCTGTCACCCAAACTCTCATCGATGTGCGCGCCGAAGGAGCTCGGTACGGCGAACGGATTCTCGACGGCCGCATCCGCTTGGAGGGATAGATCGGTCACTCCGCTACTGCGTCGGTGTCGACATCCGCGACTGTGGGCCTGACGCCAAAGTGAGAGGCCGTTGACAACGCTCAGATCACCCCCTGCTTCGATTTGGCTACTTCGCACGCGCTCAGCGTTTTGAAGCGCGTGTACGTCTCCCGCACCGTCAGCAGAGATCGCTTGGAAAGCACGGGATGCGAAAGACGGCACATCCATCGCGCTGCGTCGCTTATCGTCACCGAGGAGCCGCTGAGACGCGTCCAGTTCACCTCTGTCCCCACTCCCTCTCGACAGGTGCAGCCCGTCCACCAGTTCGGGCACACGCATTTGGGCCTCGGACACCGTCGCGATCTTCAGCGCCACCAAGTTGATCAGAAGGCGGCCATAGTCGTCGAGGTCGTCCTGGTTTCGACGACGGTCGGGGACGGTGACGCCCCAGCGAATGAGCAGAGGCTGCAGCTCCTTGACGCGTTGGCGCGTGGAGTAGACGCAGAAGCAGCTCGTCAAGACGATCGCCACGGCGGACGCGCCGCGGGTCGTAGTAGTCGCTAGAGACATCAGCATGTACCGACTGCCCGTCTTCTCGGCATCGCTTGTGGAGCAGAGCTCATCATCAAATTCGATCTCCATTTCCGTGCGCCGGTCGCCGTAGATGCGGTTGCGAACGCCTTCAAGTCGGTACATCTCCACGCCGTACGGCACGCCACGCAGAGCTTGGGGGCCGAAGTTCGTGCACTGGAACATGTCGCGCTCTTGCTGAGAGAGGGCCCACCAGGTCCCTTCGGTCGCAACAATCTGACCACCGTGCGCAATCGCCTCGGTGCGCGCCGCCATGTTGGACGTCTCGCCGTAGTAGTCGAAGCCTTTGGTGATCTCGTCCTGACGAATATCGGAGAGACCCGCGTGGATGCCGATGCGCACGCGCAGACCATTCCAGAGGGCCTCGTATACGTCTGGTGAGAGGTGTGCCGAGTGCGCGTGGTAACCATCCTTCTCCACGTCTTCCTGCGCCTCCGCCTCGCGATTCAGCTCAAAGTGGTGGTAGGCCTCGTCGATCTCAGGCGTCTTCCAGTCGTACTTGAGGAACTTGGTCTGGATATCACGGGCAAGGTTGACAGCCGCAGCGGGGCTCTTGCAGGCGATCATGAAGGAGTCGCCGATCGTCTTCACCTCGTAGCACTTGTAGCTGGCGATAAGCTGACGAATGATCCTGTGGTGCGTGGCCACGGCGTCCGGCATGATCGTCGGACACGCCGCCCACAACGCGGTGCTGCTCTCAATATCCGTGAACACCAGCGTCACCGGATCGCTCACCTCCTTTGGTGCGTTCTTGTTATCCCGCGAGTTGTTGAAGCAGCAGCAGACGATGATGAGCACGCCGGCAATGATGGCCGCCACTGTCACCACGCAGCCCACGACGATACCAGCAATCTCCGCTTTCGAGAGCGAGTGCTCCTTGACAGGCACGCTGTAGACCATACTGGGTACCATGGGTGAGAGTTCAAGGGGCCGTGAGAAGTCGAACACATTCTCCAGAGACACAACGCCCACTCTGTCAGCACCGTAGTTTCGGTCTGTGCACGAGGCAGACGGCAGCAGCGCACAGTCCCTGTACGGCCCCAGACTCACATCCTTGATGCAGTACATGCTGCTGCGGTAAAAGGACGCGAGCACGGAGTTGTCTGAGCCAGTGCCGCCGCCAGACGACGCCGTCATGAGCGGACCCAACGACGCGATCAGCTGCACAAGGACGTACATCTCTGGTGGGCGAGGTGTCCAATCTGCCGGCGTGGGTACGCGCGCGTGAAACTCGGCTAGCAGTGCCGACTGGGCGTGTGCCGCATCGGTGTTGTCGTTCCGCATAGGCAGGTTCGTCGCCGTCGCGAAGCGCGCTGTCAACGACGCGTCCGCCGCGGACGGCGTGAACGTGGTCAAGGCGAGCGGGTACGCTGTCGCGAAGCCGGTGTAGTCGATGCAAATGTACGCGTTAGGGTGCTCTGCGAGGAACGCATACGCGACTACCACATCGTCGTGACGAAAGCCCAAGAAAAATGGTGAGGCCGTCTGCGATGAGCGCGTCACGCGCATCCGCATCCGCGTCCAGCACGCGCAAAGAGGGATTCGGCAAGCGGAAGGCTGCCGCGGTCTGGTCCAGCAAGCGGTGGATGTCGCTTGAGACACGCGCAGGGGCACCACGCACAACGACCGCGACGCTGTCTTGTCCTGGAAGGTCTCGACGCAGGAGCACGTCCACGTATTCGTACGCGATGTACATTTGTTTCGCCAGCGTCGGCATGATGTAGACAATATTTGTGAGGTTGCTGTGCAGCTGCGGGTACGTCTCCATAGGACCTAGTGCCAGAAGGGGCCAGGGTACAACGCTCCCGTGGAGAGGCCCACGGAACATGTCAAAACTGTACTGCAACTGAGACCGCGCGAGGTCGCTCTCTCTCTCTCTGCGGTGGCCGTCGTGGTCGAAAACACACGTGCGTTAGTCGAGAAGAGCGAGGAGTCTGCGGCAACCACGTTCGACTGCAGCATCTCCAGGCCCGCCGCCATCTGTTCCTGTATGCGCGAGGCCACGGGATCGTCTGTGTAGGACAGCGCCGTCGACAGCACCGGCAGCGGTAGCGTGAGCGCCGTTTTGTAGCACACAGAGCGCGCGTACGTGAACGGGCGCGCCTGGCTCAGCGTGATGTCACTGTTGGCATCCATCTCCTTGAGGATGACGGTGCGGCTGCCTTGATTGCACTCGCAGGCCGCACCTTGCGAAGCTGCCGCGCCGACGCACGGACCGCCAAAGTCATCCAGGATGAAATATTCACCGACCACGTGGCGCGCCAGGTTGAACGCGCCTGCGCTGAAGCTCGCCGTGCTCGCGACCATGTCTTCGCGGTTCAGCGTCTGTCGCAGAACCTGACCGATCAGCCAACCGTTGACTTGCAACTCGACGAGTTTGGAGTCCCCGCAGGTACACGGCCGTGTCGCCGTCAGCAGGCACGGGGCGCGGTGAGGACCCACTCGCCACGTACGCGTCCATGTCCCTCTGGAACTGTGTGATGTGCACAAAGCAGCTCGACTCCGAGGCGGGGTGGTTGGGGCCAGTGACGAAGAGGGACGGGTTCGCCGGCAGAGCATTCAACGCCGCGAGGGTATTCACCACCGTGGCGAGGTCATCCTGCACGGCCTGCAGGGTGAGCACCGCGGCGGCGCTGGTCTTCTCGCCTGTCAGGCACCGTCGGATGAATTCGCGGGTGTGCGGTCCGGGGGCTCCCAGGATGAGGATGGCACCTGGCGATGCTTCCGCAAACCGCTGGAAGAGGGTGCTGTCAAGTTCCGTCAGCGTGCCATCCACGGAGGTGTAGCATGTGGTGCGTGTCCGTTCCCAAGAGGTGAGGGGGAGAACAATAAGAAGTAAAGAGTGATCGCGACACTCAGACAATGTGCAAGAGATGAAAAATTGAAACGAGAGCCGAGTAATGTGGTGCGCCACGCAGAGAGATATTCACAAGAACGTGGAAGAGAGTGCTATCGTCTTTTTTCTCTGGCATACCCGGAACCAAACTAAAGCAGCGGCAGCGATCCAACCGCTGCTAGCATCTACAAATTGATGAGCGGGTAACAACAACAAAAAAAAAAAAAAGCGATGCAGCGCGCGACCGTTCAGTGGAGTCAGGTAGGCGCTTGGGTGTGCTGGTATCTCTGTCTGTTGTGCAGAGCTAAAATATTTCTTTCTTCTCGCATGACCGGGTACGACGCCAGAGAAAAGATTGTTGCGGTGTGGAGAGACAAAGAAGTTGTAGAGAGGAGGGAAGTGTGTACGTGTGTGTGTGTGTGTGCGTGAAAGAGATAGAGAGAGACAGAGAGAGCCGCCGGCAGTCACAGCCACAACACAAAGTAATGTACTGACGCACCGAAACGGGGTCCTGTACTTGGCCACTGTCAGAGAAGTTGAGTGAGCTTGCCGACACTCCATGCGATGGTGTCTTGTTTCTTCTTGCTGCATTTGAATATTTCTCTTTGTTTCCTCTTCGATTCGCACGATTTGTGTGGCTCAAGGCCCACCGTCCTCGCCGCTGTCCGAACTGCTGTACGTCATCACACGCGTCACCTCAACCTGCCACGAGAAGGTGTGTGGCCAGTGTGTAGTGTCCACGAAGTCACACACGCCAGCCGCTTCTCCGTCCTCGCCCAAGCGCGGCCGCTTACGTGCACCGGGCGCGTTCATCTCGCTGTCCGCGGAGGCGCTCCGCGTCGGATAGCATGCGAGGCCCAGTAGGTTGAACTCGCACTCCTCGTCCTCCTCGAGATCTGTCAAACGGCGCGTCTCATCCGTCACCCAGTCCGTGCTGCTGAGTCGACTGAAGCCCAACCAGCTTTGAGAGCTAGAGGATAGAACAGGTGCGAAGACAGGTGCGGCTCCACCGCCGCCCCCACCAACCGCAGCAGCAGACCGCGTCGTCATGTATGTGAGGCCCTGAGGCCGAGACACGGTCTCTGTGTGTGCGGTGGCGGCCACTGTGTGGGCCCCGGGCCGCATGGTCGGTGCGCCCGCACCACGCCACCACTGGCTGGAACCTGACAGACGACTTTTCGACGCGCGGGCATCTGCCGCACAGGTGATGCAGAAGCCAGCCCCACGCATGGTCGGTGCGGAAATGAACAGCACGAGACCCGATACTATCTGCGTGAACAAAAAGGGCAGGACAACTGCGAGGCCGCACGCGCCAGTGCCTGGGACGAGGCGCCACACAACGCGAGACGCACCGCCCGCCGTCGGCGAAGACGAAGAGGAGGCGGAGGACGCCGATCGCACCAGACGTATGTTCACGCGATGCTGCTCCGCCCCGGCCAGTGGTAGTGAGGAGAGGATGGATACGTAAGTGCCGCTTACGATCCCATTTACATCGCTAGATTGCTGACCCGCCTCGCTGTCTTCGGTCAGACTGCCCGGCAGCAGAGGCAGTGCGATGATGCAGTCCCACAGCACCAGAACCGGGTTGATGTCAGTCGCCTGCAGCGTGCGTGGCTCTTCAACCATCGTCGCGCCCGCCACCCACACCAAATCCAGCGACAGCTGCCGCGCACGCCGACTGAGAAATTGCTGCGTGATACGAGATGAGGCACTGGCGTACAGTACCAACCGCCCAGACTCCACGGCGAGCATCACAGAGAGGTCCTTCCACCGCGGATGACCGCCGATGCGAATATACAGCGTATGCGGGCACAACCGCGTCGAAGACGAGGGAGCCGACGCGGATGGGTTCTGGTGCTGTCGTTGCGGTTGCGCTGACATGGATTCACGGAGACAGGTCAGCTGTGCGAGGCCATCCATCAGGGCAGACACGTAGGCGCCGTACGAAAGCGAGAAACCCGCGGAGGCGGTGGCGGTGGCGGTGGCAGCCTGTGCGCCAGTGGCGCTGCTCACCAAGGAAGAGGTGTCGGCGCCGTCCAGTACACCTGAGCCGAGTGAGGTGAGACTGTGACCAAGGCGCATATCTGGGTCCTGCAGAGCCGACTGTGTGCCGAGGTAGTACACGACGCCAGCCTTGCGGACGATAGACTGCAGGTGCGCGTCCGCTCGACGACTCCAGGTACCTATACGGACTTCTTCCCCCGGAGGGACGTCGAGTGTGATGTCAAGTGTGTTGAGAAGGCCGTAAAATGGTATGCGCGGGTAGGCGTGGCCCGCCTCGGTCTCGCGTTGCAGTGGCGCGGCTGAAGCGGAAGAAGACGCCGCGGCCGTCGTCGTGGCAAGCGCAGCACTGCGGTCATGAAGGTCGGCTTGGGGAGGCGAAAAAACAGTCACAAGTGCCTGTGCGGCCACGAGGTTGGGCTTGGTCGTTTCGACGGCATCGAGTTGTGCGTTCCCACGACGGAAAGACGCACTTCCACCAAACAACAAAGAATGACTCATGGACACTGTGTGTAAGGACGCGAAGGAAGACAAGGTCAGGTCAGCCCGTGTCTGCTTCAGGCTCGGGTGGGTGCTCGGAGCTCTATGGGTGAACAAATATCTATGTGTACGAGTGTATGTGTGTGTGTGTGTCGGTTTTCGTGAGTTGATGGTGCTGATGGACACCAACTTGACAACAGAAAGCATCAGAAGAGTCAAAGAAAGCGATGAATGGATAGCGATTGAACGATCAGAGGTGGGGCGTCGGTGGAGGAGTTCATGCCATCACACAAGTTCTTACGTCGGTTCTCACCCCACGTTTAGACACATCCGAGGCAACAACGAGTTCAACAAAACACTCGCGTACGTGTGTGTAGGGGGGGGGTGTTGTTTTTATTGTTGTTGTTGTTTTCTGATCGGTCCATCGGAATTCTAAGTGGCGTTCGGGAGAAGGCAAGCGTGAATGCAAAAAGAATCTCGAGTGATGAAGAGTGACTTCTCCACTGAGAGCTGACCTGCTGCGCACCCCGTACGCACGTCCATCGTGCCAGCGTCAGCGAACAACAACGGGCACGGCCGCAGTTGCGGCGTCGCCATCGGTACTGGCATCGCTCTCTTCAAGCCTGGCCGCCAGACTCGCCTCAAGCTCAGCGATGCGTGCGTCGAGCCTGCGTACGACAGTGTCGGCTGGTTGCAAGGCGCCGGCGCTCTCAGACAAGAGTGTGGCGCGCTCGCGGATTAGACGGTTTCGTTCCGTCACAAGTTCTGCGACGGACAGGGAGAGGCCTGAGGGGAGGGCACTAGCCGCGGCTTTGGGCGTCGCGCCCGTCGACCGATTGGGTGCCTGTGCCTGCGATGGTGTTGGTGGGAGAACAGTCTGTGCGGCGATTGGTGGCCCTGATGCGGCCTGTGGTCCACGTCGCAGCTGCTCTCGGCGCCGCGCCAGGGCGGCCGTCAGGCGGCGGTTCCGCTCCTCCAGCTCGCGGCAGCGCTGGTGGGCGTCGTGGAGCTGCGCCTCATGGCGCTGTGTGAGACGCTCCTGGGTGAGGCGAAGGTCCTCGGCGTGCTGCGCGCGGAGTTGTTGGACTTGTTCGAGATAAAAGGTGAGCGCGCTCTGATTCGACTGCCCCATCGCGCCGTCGGCGCCGCTGTTCGCCGTGCCACCTAGCCGAGGGACCCCAGAGGAGGTGAGTTGACCTGCCCTAAATTTGCTGAACTCTTGATACAAATTGAGGTACTCGGCCTGATCCAACTTCTGTCGCTCCTCGGCGCGTCGGGCCTGCGCTTCGGCGGCGGCAACGCGCTCCTGTAGCAGCTTCGCCTTGTGCGCTATATCATCGTTGGCACGACGGACCTGTGCACGCACCTCCTCCTCCACGCGTGCCTGTGCATCGAGGAGCTGCTGCCGCATACGCCGCAGATCGGCCTCCATCGCCTTGAGCTTCGCATGACTTTGTGCCAGTGCTGCTTCCCCTTGGGCGAGTTTGGTTTCACGCGCCGCGCAGGCCTCACCGCGTGCGCGAAGATCCGCACGCAGGTGCTTCTCTTTTTCCTGGATCGACTTTTTGAGCGCTGCGAGGGCAGAGGCCTTCTGCTTCTCCAGCTGCACACGAAATCGCTCCGCCTGGATGGCCTTCCAGAGCTCGAGATCCCACGCCGCGCGGTACTCGGCTGTCTGCCGAACGCCCGTCAACGCCTCATCCTCGTCTTCCGGCTGCGTCGTTCTTTTTGGCTGCGAAGTCTGTGCGGTCGATGGCGCAGACGCCGCAATGGTGTCGATGAGCGCCGCAGGTGTGTGTGGGAGTGTGCCTGCGCTCGTCGCCCGCATGCGACGCGCGGCACCGCCAGAGCCCGGAGAGGAGGAAGGCGATGAGGACGAGCCGGCACTCACAGGCCGACTGTGCGATGTGGAGCTGGTCTGACTCATGAGCACCGTGATACGACGCCCACAAAACTCTATCAAATAGCAATGAAAGGACGCAGAGGTACAAAGAGGGAGGGAGGGGGGAAGAAGTACTGATAGGCCAAAAAGAAACGAAGACGGAAGAAAGACTGTGGCAAGAAGAGGAACAGGCGGAAGAAGATATTGTGGACAAGGTACCGTGAGAAGCTGTTTGTGTGTGTGTGTGTGTGAGTAGTGTGCCCACGTACCGCCAAGTCGATGTGCGGAGGCGCACCGAGACAAGCGACGACGACCCTCCGGAGGTGCCGCAAGAGTGGCTGTGGAAAGAAAACGAAAAAAAAAAATGAAGGACAAGTAGCCGAGACGCACTGCCATGAGGCATCGCGGCCACCGCGGAAACAGAGCGTGACGTCACACGAGCTCTGATCACGAAGATCGGTGGGAAGCAAAAGAGAAGACGTGAGAAGATCTCTTTTCCACTCTTCCTCTCCCATCCATACCCGAAAAGACGAAGGGGAGCTTCGACACTTGTGCGCATGATGCCCAATCGCATATTTTATTTTTGGTGTTGTTGTTGGTATTCGTGTTCTTACTTACGATGGAACACAGCATAGGAGGAGATCGGCGTCCGCGGTGGAGGATTAAGTGCGTCCCAGACGCACCAGCGCGCAGAAGACACCGAAGGAAAGATCAGGACAGCGACGTACGGACAACACCTCAAGCCAGCTTTCAACAAAGCCGCAGCCTCGCACAGACAAGCGAGATAATAATAATAAAAACGAACAAAGACAGAGCCGCCCCGTGCGCCCAGACACTTCCAAGACATACCCATGGTGTGTGCATCATGGACCACACCAAAAAGAGAGGAGAAAGGAAAACAGAGAAGGCGCCCAGAACCAGTAGCCGCACCACCGGACGGAAGAAACAAATGGGCAACACGACCCCCACCCACTCAGTAAGGTGAGAGCTGCGGCACATCACACAGGCGCGTCTCCTCACGCCGCGCGTGACAGCACAGCCTCGAGCGAGGACAGACTTGAGCTACCGGCGTACATGGTGTGCAGCGTCTCTGCTGCGAAGTCTTTCAGTTCGTGCGTGCGAGGCAGCTCCTTCTCCTCTTCTAGGCGATGCACGCCCGCGTTGTGCTGCTTCAGCTGCTCCGTGGCGACCTGCCAGAGGCCGTACGCGGCACGGCTGTTGTTGGCCGCACGATTCAACTTCAGTGACTGGGCATACTCAATGGCTGCGCGGGCCAGGTCCTTCTTGAGGTAGAAGAGCTCCGCCAGGCGCACGTGTGTGAAGTACGTGTTCGGCGCGAAGAGCAGCGCCTCCTCGTAGTAGTCGATCGCCTTGTCCACGTCACCGCACAAGTAGTACAGATGCCCGAGCTCGCGATACGTGGAGCCGGCATCACCACGGTGCACCTCAAAGAAGCTGTGCTCCTGATCATCCTCGTCCTTGTAGATCAGCGTCTGTTCAAGCATCTCGATCGCCTCCCGGTACCTGCCTTGGGCCTTGCATATCGCACTCATGCGCTTGACCACAAAGTCGTTGGTGGGGTTTTGATCGAGGATTTCGCGGTAGAGCGACCTGGCCTCCTCGGTCTTACCCTCGGCCTCCAGACAGAGGCCGCGCAGATGGCGCACACGCACCGACTGTCGGCCGAAGCGCTTCTCCAGGATGTTCAAGTACATGCGCGCGCTGTCCACCTTGCCGCAGTCTAGCGATGCGATGAGTACCTGCTCATAAAGTTCGTACAGCTCAGACGTCACAATGCCGGAGGAGCCACCTGCGAGTAAATCCGTGGCAATCAGAAGAATCGCATTCGCGTTACGCGAGCCACTGCTGCGGTATTTTCGCACAATGGCGATCTTGTCCTCGCGGGAGAGCTGCTTGAGATCGATGCACTTCTGATACACTGTGTCCAAATCTAGTTGACTGCTCGCCATGGCGCTAACGAGGTGAGTACAAAGAAGAGAAAGACTTAAAGGAGAGAGTGTCTGTTGTTTGTGTCGTGGCGTGTTTCCCTTGTGCACACTTTTTACCGTCACGGATAGACAGGCCAGAGTCGAATGCTCACATCCGAGGACACAGGGACACGCGGGAGAGAGAGCCAATTTAAAAAAAAAAGGAGAAGAGAAGAGAAGAGAAGAGAAGAGGAGACAGTGTGGATACGCGTGTGTGTATGGATCGCAACACGCGTGTGCACCTGAAAAAAAAAACAATTTGTCTTTGATGGTGTCGTTTGCATGCGACGATCTGATTTTCTTCATTGAAAAAAAAAAGAGCTCGACAGGTTCCACTTTTCTGCTGTACGGAGGCACGCTCCGACGCGCTTGTGCTACTAAGAAAAGCTGTGATGCCTTCTCTGTGACTCCTCTTTCCTCGTTCAGCCTTCAGATACGTTCGTGTTTTTCTGTTTTACGTGTGTGTGTGGGTGTGTCTGGGTGTGTGTGGGTGTGTCTGTCTGTCTGTTTACCGCCCCTTTAGAAGGTGCCCAATTCCAGCCCTGCTCGCAGATGTATGTACTTGCCATCGACTATTTTCAAATATCGCGCGGCCATCCGCTTCGCCTGCGCCTCGCGCCATCGGTACTGCGTCAGCGCATCAGCGCGATCTGCGGCAGCCACAGCGGGTCGCATCACGGACACGCTGCCCAATGCGGTGCGTGGCGCCGTGGAGGCTCCACTATGGTCCTTGACGCCGTGATGTGTGTTCTTCTCGTCTTGTAGTGCGATGCGCACATCCTGCTTAAGCTTCTTCGATGCGGCCTCGCGGGCCTCGGCGTCACGGCGGGCCTTCTCCCGGATGCGGGCCTCCTTCGCCTGTTGACGCGCCTGTAGCTCTCTCTGCACGGCCGCCTTGCGTTGCTGCGCCTTGTCACGCCGCGCCGCGCTGTCCGCATCCGGCTGTCCGTTGTGAGCAGAGGTACCCGCAGAGGCCTGCTGTCGCGCGCTCTCCTCGTACTCCGCGGCGTCAAATGGTGGAAGCACCACGGCACCTGTGAAGAGACTGTGCAGGTACGCGCTGGGCTCCTCCGGAGCCGGCGGGAAATAATGACGCTCGATGCTCGCCGGAATCGCATCGGCCAACCCACCGGCCGGTCGGTGACCACCCTGAGGTCCCATCGTAAGAGACTCGAGCGTGGCGATTTGGAGGTTGAACAGCGCGCGCGTGGTGAACTGGGGATCCGCGAGGAAGCGGATGAGCTGATCAGCATCCGTGGGAAACATCGGCTCCGCCTCCTTGGCGGTCTGCGGCACCGGCGAGGTTGTTGTTTCTACGACAGTCAGGTCGTGCACGGTGATGTGATGGATGCCTACTTTTCGGTCACCCATGTTGGCCGCAGACGCGATTCGAGACGCAGAATTCGGCGTCCTCTCGTCCGACCGCTCACTGAGAGGCAGTAGTACCACCACGTCCGGTACGCCAGCGACGCGGAGCTGCGAGGCGAATGCCGGCCGCTGTTCCGCATCGACCCAAAAGGCACTGATCAGAAAGGACGAGCGCCAGGCTACGCTCTTCTTCGAGATCGACTTGTACTGCACAACCGACGGCCCGCACGCACGCCGGGCGAAGTCCTCTGCCAACTTCCGATGGCCGCGAAATAGGAGCGTGTCGGACTCGCGCATGAAGAAGACGACCTTGATGGCGTTGTAGCCGGCGCGTAGCTCGTGCTGGAGCTCCGCTGTTGTAGACAGCTTTCTTAGAGGCGAGGCGGCGGGGGCAGTGGTGGTCGCACCACGTGTGGGCATCACTGGCACGACGGTGTGTGCGAGAGCACGTGCGAGCGAGTGCAGCGCGACGGTGCCGTTGCGTGAGCGCGGCGTGGCCACGCCCGGCATCAACTCCGACTGCGGCGCGGGCGTGCGGGCGGTCAACACGGACGCCTCCACGAGCACTGCCTCGATGGCCTCGGCAGACTGTGCGAGAAAATGCACGTCGTCGTCGCCACCGTCGGAGTCGCGCGTTTCGAGCGCACGGTGCGCGACGACAGGGGACCCTCTGAGTGCGCTGGTGGACAGCGTGAAGGTCTGACCCGATGCGGCCGCCCCGTCACCCGCCTCCACAGCCGCCTGGACGTCGGCAAAGCGGAGCAGCGCCACTTGATGCCACGTAGGCAGTCCGCAGAGCTCTTCGCGCTTTCCGTCCGCGTCACCACCGCCGTTGACGGGACGGCTCTGTGTGCGGCACGTGAACACCGCCGCCGCCAGCTCCGCGCTCTCCGTCACAACGGTCAGCACACGCTCACCCACTTGAGCGGAAAGACTGGAGAGAGCGGCTGTGAAAACTTCGGAGCCTCTGGTGGTGATGTGCGCGTAGGCGAATAGGACGTACTCTGGCAGTGTGGTGCGGCTGCCACTCACCCACACATCGTGCTCTAGCGTCTTCACGAGGGACGCCACACTCTGCGAGTCAAGGGTCAAGTGCACGGCCGGCATCGCGCGGTAGCTGACGGGATCACTGTACTGTGTTGGCGTCGCTGCGAGCAGCCAGCGGCGCATAGCCGTTGTGTCGGACCATCTCCCGTCATACAACAAGGGCACAAAAGTGGGAGCCACGGAGACGGCGCTCCCAGGGACCGTCATACCGCTCATGACCGCGCTGCCGAACAGCGCCGCGCACGGCAGCGAGCTGGATGGCGCGAGTAGGTGGAAGAGCTGCGTCGACGCGGCATCCGTCCTCGAGACCCGGTACTCGTGAATGGCCGCCATCGAGGCAGGAAAATCGGCGTGCAGACGCTGCACACTCTCGCGGGCAGCCGCCGTCAGGGGTGCCTGACTGTGCGCATCCGTAAAGAGGATCACCGTCGGGCGAGGGTAGTAGACAGTAGCGATCCGGGAGACGACTTCACGAGGTGAGGCGAGCAGAAACGGTGCGTTCACATCCAGAGAGCCGCAGACGGATGTGAGGAGCGTCGTCAGAATGAGGGCGACCACCGCGACGCGACGCGCGACATGATATCCGGCGTGAGCCATCGCGGGCGTGAAGGTCCGTTGTCGCTTTGTGTGCGAGGGTTGTGCACGGATGAGAACGGGAAAAAAAAAAAAGAAATGGGGATGAGAATCAGTAGACAGGGGTCCGCTTTGGGGTTGTGTTCGCGGTTCCGACTCAACCTTTCCTTTCAAGTGGTCGTTGTCCTTGTCCCTCTTTGAGCACCCTTTTTCTGTTGGGCAGCAGTTGTGACGGCAACAACAGCAACGACGCGAAGTCAGTCCATAAAAAGAGAGAGAATGAGAGAAAGAGGGAGTAAATCAGTTGCTGAGATCGCGATGGCATATCCTTGTGTTCATGTGACCACCACAGCATCGCGGTCGCGCCCCCACACACGTCTTTGTGTTTCGCTTCGTGAAAAGAAAAGTCAAATGCGTCAAATGCGACACACCACTTTTTTCTTTTTCTTTTTCCCTTTTGTGTGCGTGCGACTGCCTCAGAGAGAGCGCAAAGGAGGATGTCGCCACAGCTCGTTTTTGATGCTCTGACAGCTGGTATCAATCATGTACTTGTCGCTGTTGTTCGTTGTTGTTGTTGTTTTCCCCTCTTTTGGTGCTACGCATGTGATATTCATGAAGTGGCACAAACGAAGACCTGACACATGACACGCACCCGCTCTCACAGACGCATGGAGCGTGCTTGAGGTGTAATGCGGCGGACGAGAAAAAAAAAAAAAGAAGGTAATGAAACGGCAATTCACCGATACCGACACACACGCAGACTCACAGATGAGCGCACACACACAAAATGTGAAGCGTAAACAGCACATGTTAAGAGAGAGAGAGGGAGAGAAAGGAGGGGCCAACGAAAGGAAGGGATAATTAAATGTGATGCCCTCAGTCAAGACAGAGAGAAGAGGAAATATGCAACAAACCGTGCTGCTGCGTGTAACAGGGTGCAGTCAGAGCGCATTCAACCGAAGAGAACGAAGCGGAAAAAAAGAAAAGAAAAGAAAAAGAAGGGAAAAGAGCGTGCGCACCTGCGGTGGTGTCATTTCCTCTTCTTCGAGGAGAAAACCACAAAACGGCGCTGACGTAGCGAGAGCTGGGCGACTCACCATTCCACCACGCTCGGACGCCACATCGCACCAACCAGCAACGCAGAGAATGCGATACGATAGCGTCGAACGAGTTAACTGCTCTGCAAGTGGAGGGGAGGAGGGGGAAAAGAAGGAGGAGGGGGAGTGAGAGCTTCCTGGACCCGAAGAGAAAAAAAGAACCGAATGGAAAGGTTGCCCCACCCCGCAGTCGCCTCCACCCCCCCCCCTCCCCACACACACACACACGCATGCCCACCAAGCTGCGCTTAAAGAGAGGAGCGCGCCAGCTTCTTCTTCTGTGCGCCGAGCAGCACAATATGACGGCACACTTCGCACGCCTTGCAGAACGACGGAATGGGAAGGAACTCATCGCGTGAGTGGAAGTTGTGCGCACCAGTAAAAAAGTTTGGCGTCAGGATGCCCTTCTCTGCGAGGGCAGCACCGTCTGTGCCGCCACGCATAGGCGTAATCTTGGGCTTCACCTTGGCCGCCGAGAGCGCCTCCAGCAGCAGGTCAATGGCAGTGCGGTCCTCCTTTAGGCAATTCGCGATGTTCGCATAGACGTCCTCCATCTCCACCTGTACCTTCCCGGTCGGGTAACGCTCGCGGATCATGTCAACCGCCTCCAGTACCTTGAGCTTGCGCTGCTCGTACTTGGCCTTGTCGTGCTCGCGGATGTTGATGTCCAGAGTGGCCACCGCCGCGTTGGCCTTGATGCCATTGAACCACCAGTAGCCTTCGCGCATCTCTGTGTTCTCTGGGGTTTCCTGGCGTGGGAATAGGCTCATGTAGTCCACGGCCATCGTGAGCGGGTTCACCATCACACCCTTGGCGGACATGGGATGGGCCGTCACGCCAGTGAAGGTCACCACCGCCGAGCCACCGTTGAAGCACTCCCACACGACCTCGCCCAGCTCGCAGCAGTCCAGCGTGTACGCGAAGTCCACGTTGAAGCGCTCACGCACGTTCAGGTGCTTCGCGCCTTCCAGGCCAATCTCCTCGTCGGGCACAAAGCAAATGACGATGTCGCCGTGCGTCTCCTTGCTGCTGTCCAGGTTGGCGATCATCTCCATCACGGCAGAGATAGCTGCCTTGTCATCCGCACCAAGCACGCTGGTGCCGTCGCTGAAGATGATATCCTGGCCGACGTACTGCGCGAGCTCCGGGTGCTCCGCTGCACGCATCCAGATGTTCTTCTCCTTGTTGAGGCAGACATCACCGCCGGTGTAGTGAAGCTTTTGTGCGTGCACATCCGGGCTCAGACCCGTGTCGAATGTGTCTAAATGGCAGATGAAGCCAATCGTGGGGCAGCCCTTCGTGTTGCCCGACTTCACCGCCGTCACAGTCGCGTGCTGATCGCACTGCACATTCTCCAGTCCAATCGCTTTGAGCTCGCTGGCGAGGAGCTCCGCCAGGACCTGCTGGCCGGGGGTCGACGGCAGCACTTTGCCGCGATTCGCCGCACAGCTCTGCGTGGTGATCTTGGAGTATCGCATGAACCGCTCCTCAAGACGCTGTGCGAGTGGGGCGGACATGTTGAAAAAAAAAAAGGGGGGATCTCTTGTGTCGTGTGGTGTGTGGTGCGTGAACGACGGAGAAAGAGAGAGAGTCTTTCGTGGATGGAATGGCGGGTCGATAACAGGTGAGACTTTAGCGCATCATGTGGGGTGGTTCAAAAGCGAAGAGATTCGGATGAGTAGGAGGTGCGAAAGGGCGAGGGAAGTGCAATGGTCGCTTCGACCAAAGTGCTGAGCGCCGATGTGATGGCAACAGGATAGCGGTGAGTGTGGAGGTACACAGCACAAGACCGCGTGCGCCGTTCAAGACAAAGACAAACGAACAAAGTAAAACAGAGGGAGACGAGGCGACCACGGTCATTGTGTGTGCGTGTGCGTAGGGGCTCTTGACTGGCGCACACATCCTCGCCGCACTTATTCGGTCGCAATCCAAGCAGTGAACGCAGCCGTCCACTTTTTTTTTTTTTTGTGTGTGTGCTCTTTTCTCCGCGACCACCGCGTTTCATTTGTGTGTGTGTGTGTTGTTGAGGGTATGTGCTCACTCGACTCCGCACCCTCTTCTGCGCAGCCCAGTGCCAACCGGGCGAAAAGGAGAGAAGGAGGAGAGCGAGATAGCGAAGGTGGACAACAAGAAAATGTAGGAGGTACGTTTACATGAAGTAGTGATGGCTGTTGTGAGTGTGAGTGTGAGTGTGTGGGGGCCGGTATGTGTCCACCTGGTCTACTTAGTACTGGAATGTCTTCTGGACCTGCTCAATCGCCGATGACTCCGTCCCGCGAAGGCCCTTGAGGTATTGCACCACACGGGGCGGCTGCACGGCGGCATCCTGTGCCGTCTGCGTCTCGCTGTCTTTCGGTGGGTTCACCTGCACTTCGTTGTCCCGCCTAAAGTGCGAGGCCACCGTCTGGGAAGCGTGCGTGCGCATGTTCACCAGATTCGCCAGCTTCAACGCCTCACGCCGCATATCCCATTCGTTCCAGCGGTAGTTGTGATCCTTGTAGGGGTCTATCTGACGTGTCTGCGTAGTCGCGTCACGTTTCTCGCCCTCGACCGTGCTCACTGTCGTCGCCACCTGCTCGATGACGCGCGAGCCTGCGATGTACAACTCTTGCGGGAGCATGTCCAGCAGGCCCATGAGCAGGGTCACACCTGGTTCCTGCCGATTACAACCGGCCAGGCACGGGAGTAGGAAATGAAGAGGGTCCACGGCAAACGCACGCAGATCGGCCTCGTCGTAAAACGCGACGTAGTAGGGCTTCCGTAGTGCGAACCGGCCAGAGCCGCCCTCGACAACAATGAAGCCCAAGCCAGACGAGGTCCGCACGTCGGCCTCCTCTTGATCACCGCTGTGGATGCGACCGGGTACGAGCATGCCACCGCTGCCGTACGAGGAAGAGGCGCCGTTGACAGCGTTGCGGCCGCCGCTTCCAGGCGACGCACCTGTGTAGTTCGCGGCCGTGACGGCGTACCGCACCGGGCAGAAGCTGCGCAGCGCGAAGAGCGAGCGGGGGTAAAAGGTCTCGACAGCGGTGTCCACCGTGTGAGGCGAGGCGGTCGTGTAGTACACGTGATAGTCGCGTAGCTTGCCGCTCGCGAGAGCGAGTGTGTTGTTCACCAGCTTCTGAAGAGCAGCGGGGTCACGAACAGGGACGGTTTGTGCGGGGGCGGACTGCTCAGCGGTGAATGCCGGGAGGTGTGTTTCATAAGACAGGGAAGATGTCACAGCGAGCTGCAGCAAACTCGTCATCTCAGCAAACTCCTCGGCGATGCGCCGAGCCCAATCGTAGGAACTCGTCAGCTCAGCGAAGAGGGGGTAGACAACGCGCTTTGGCACGCTTTTTCCGTCAGCCGCGGCGCCCTCACTGTTGCCGTTACCGGCCTCCGTCGCGCTGACTACTGCCCGTCCCTTGTGATTGTCGAAGGCGGCGCGCAGCTCTGCCAGTGTGGCATCGTATTTTGGCAACAGCTGGCGGTGCACGCGAGCAGTTGTGTTGGCCACCATGCAGCGCACCGTCAAGAGGCAGTGCTCGATCTGCAGGAAGTGGTGGTATTCCTCGCGCAGAACGCGAGCCTCCGCGGCCAACAGCGGGCAGCCTGGTGCCAGCAGCAGTGTGCGCGTCTGGTCGAGGTGCCGTTGGCAGCGCTCGAGCTCCGATTTGACCCGCTGCTCTAGGTTCTCCAGCGGTGTCTCCAGGAGCGCGTGGACGGTCTGGAGGCCCACGCCGGTGGTCTTGCCTTCTTCGAGGTTGAAGAGACGAATGCCGCAGACAATGCGACGCAGCTCTTCCAATTGGCGCTGCTTCTCGACCGCGTCCTGCCGCATAAAAGCAGTGGCCTGCTGTCGCGGCAGGACGGAGCACAGCACGGCTGCCGTCTCCTTGTGGACGGTCAAGCTTTCGAGCTCGGCGCCAGCGTTGGGGGTGAGTTGATCGCACGCGTGGAGAATGAAGAGCGTGATGTCGCCAAGAACTTCGTCGGGAGGGACGTTGGCCTTGTTGAGGATGGCGTCCGTCAGCCGCATCGTGATCGCCTCCTTCTTCACCTCCGCAGTCCGCCGCTTGTTCAGCAAGGTGCTCTTGAGGGTGTAGCTCTGCGACTGCAGCAACAGCGTCGCCAAGTTCGGGGTGCTGCACGTCAGTAGGAACTCCGTCATCTCCTCCACCGCCGTCTCTATGTGCTCGGCGGTGTCTGCCACATTTCCTGCCTCGTCGGTACCCGGTGAGCCAAACATCCACAGACGCGTGAGCAGCGTCGTCAGATCAGTGGTGACGGCGGACACGGCGATGTTCGCACGCGAAGACTGGGAGAGCTGCCTCTGGTGGTATCGCGTGACCACCTCTTTGGCGATGAGCGGCACGACATCCATCACAAACGACGAAAGAACAGGGAAATAAGAAACTCAAAAGGCGAACGAGAGAGAAACAAAAAAAAATGGCAACACGAATAACTTCCAAGAGATCGCCGATATCGTTCTCTTCAGGCGTTGTGATCACCAGCTTCATGACATTCAGAAAAGTAGCGTATGTGTTTGGGCGAGAGATGGCGAGAGAGGAGGAGGAGGAGGAGGAGGAGGTCGAGCACGTGAGTGACCAGTCAACGACACAGAACAATGTGGGGCTTCCATCGTGCTTCACATCGGCCTACACACACACACAGCACAAGCATGACTCTCACAATACTCTGCTTGTTGTTGTTGTCAGTGTTTGTGGTGGTGTCGCGTGGCCACACGGTGGAATCAGCGCGGATTCGGCACACATCATGTGTACAATCTTGTGGATTTCTCGCACACGTTCAAGAGGGCCCGGTCGGGGTGGTTGCGTGTATCCGAGGTTTGAGTCCATGCCTTATTTGTGACCTTGATGCGGGTCGCGTGCGTGCACGAGGGTGGGGGGGTGCGTGAAGGACAGGCACACGTACACGCTGTTCCAGAAGCAGCGCGATGGAGAAAAGAAAACAAAAGAAAAGAGCGAACGGATAATAAGGTGGTGCGCGGTCATGTGTACAGATGTGTATCAAACGTGGGGAAAAGGACATTTGGCCGCTGACAGGCAGAGAGTGAAAAAAAAAAAAGAAACGACGTAGTGAACATGGCCTCAGTACTATCTTCGCCGCGATCAGCACCTATCCACGAAGAAGTCTGGTCAAGCCGTTAAATACATATATTTGTCGAAACGGCGGGGTCGAGTGCAGCTTCGTGTGCGACCAACCAGTAGGGTGGGGAGAGAGGTGATGCGAGGACGGAAGAAAGAGAAGGAGAGTCGAACTCTCACCAATTTACATATGAATCATATTGAGCCCACATCTGCGTGTAAGCTCTAAGCGGCAGCCACAGCCGCGGGGGGTGCCGTAACGGCAGCTGCCTGGGCGGCAGGAGGGGCACTAGACCCTGGTGTGGTGGATGGCACCGCCACCTTTTTGTGGACTCGGTTCTTCCGCGCAGGGCCTGCGTTGGCTACGTCGGAGTGGGGCACGTCTGCACACGCCGGCAGCTCGATGGTCTCACCGGCACGCGTCGAGGCGGCCGTCACAGCTGCGGGATCGCGCAACGCCTGTTCGTGCCAGACTTCAAAAGACTGAAGCAAGCGCAGTCGACACTTCTCCAGCGCGCGCGCGTCGAGGTCGCGTTGAGCAAGACAGCGGTCGTGTGAAGCCTGTAATTTTTGTATGTACTGCTCCGCTTGTGGCACGGTCATGCTTCCTACCTGCTGCCGTAGCTGAGCCTCGCACGGCATTTCGCCTACGGAGTTGTGCGCCTGTGCGAGTTCGATGGACGGGTCAGGTGGACTCGTCAAGCCGGCGGCGGCGACCAGCGGCAGCTGTAGCGGCAGATCCGCAGTCGCCAGTGCGGTGGACGGACTTGGCGGGGACGACGATGACGGCGCAGGAGATGGTGAGAGGCAGCCATGAAGCCTTGTCGTGGTGAGGTTACGATCCACACGTACGCCTTGTCCCGCACTACGCGGTCGGTTATTGGGTGCGAGTCGTGCAGGTGGTGGCTGGGGTGGTCGGCCACTGGCGCAGCGGCTGCCCGCACCCTCCGCAGTCGGACCCGCCGCTGCCGTGTCTCGCTTCTCTTTCACGAGCGCGTCACCGAGTCGCACGAGCTGCTGTGTTTGATCGCAGGTGCACTGCGCTCGCGCCACTGTCTCCTGTGCGCGGGCGAGCGCGTGTAAACCGTGTGCGCCGAGTGGAGTTGTTTTGAATGCTTCAAAGAGCGCGCGCTTCTGCGATGCGGCCGCCGTTGAGGTGTGATCCGCACGGACTGTCATCGCGGTGGGTTGTGCCTGCGCGCTCACGGGTCGCGTTCTTAGATGCAACGGCGACAGCGGCCGGCTCGCGGAAGGCGCACGGGCGGAGGTCAGCGACAAGAGAAACGCTGTCGCGCCGGCTGAGCGCGGACGAGCAGCGGACGCGGGACGCAAAGAAAGTGATGTCGCGCCCACGGTCCCGGCTGCGGCGCGTGCTGCGCGGAGTGTTGGCAGCGACGGCGAAGGGGTCGTCCGACAGTGAGGGTCCTCTCGTGCGACGGCCGTGGCTGCAGCAGCTCGTTCAGCTGTTGGGGCTGCGGTTGTTGCGAGTGGAGAATCAAGTGTTGGGTGCAGCCTGTGTGTGGATTCGGTCGGAAACAGTGGCGGTGCACGTTCAGCCTTGTCACGCGGTCCAACTGCTGCCTTGGCCGACGCGGTGCTTTTCTCGGGAGCAGCGGCTGGGGCAGAAAAGGGATTCGTCGCGGGGGCAGCGGAGGCGTGACGCACGCTAGCGCGCTGCGAGGTGCCGTAGCCGATGCCCTTGCTCGTATCCAGGACAGACGGCGTAAACTTCGACTTACGCGCGACACCGTCGGAAACGCTCGCGGGGTTGCGGCCTGCTGCCCCGCTGCCTTTGTCGATCACGGTCACGGCGACGGTGCTCGTGCTTCTGCGGGCGCTACGTCGCCTGCTCTTGTCTGCGCTCGCATCGGAGGTGGTCGAGGCCCTGGCGGCACCGTCCGTGGCGAGCGCACCTGAGAGCCACTGCGCCTCCTGCGCTTCGGCGTGTTGCTGCGCTTGTTGAAGTCTGTCCTGCATCTCGGCCAGCGCTTCATCGCGCGCCTCGACAGTGGCACGGAGAAGAGAGAAGGCGCAGCGCATTTCACGCACATCCTGCACGTCCACCGTCGCCGCTGTCCCGCTGAGGAAGCGTTCGACACGTGTTTCCATGTCGCGCAGCTCATCCGTGCCGAGGGGCATCGCCACCGCCCTCGCCATCTCCTGGGCACGTGCGGAAGCGGCCTTGTCGCCGCTGGTGCCTTGACGGGAACCCGCGGGAGACGTCGCTGCTGTGGTGCTTGCCGGACGCTCCTGTAGCACTTGTAGCTGCGTGTGCAGTCGCAGCTCCGTCCTGGTCGCCTCGAGCTCGCGCTGCAGTTGGCGCACCTGATTTTCCGCGGTCACAAACGTCTGTGGGATGGCAGTCACCGGCACACGGCGGAGTCGCTTGGCGAACCCGAGCGTGGACAGCGTCGACTCCATGTGGGCTTCATCAGGCAGCACATGCGCTAGCAGCACGGTGGCCGCGTCCAGGCCGACGAATCCCTTGAGGAACGTGGTGAGCTTGCTGTGACGGTACGGCACGTGCGGGCCGGCAGAGGAAGACGACGCACCACTACCAGCCGCCGCAGAGGAAGAGTCAGCCTCGCGCACACCGCTGTTGTGATTCGGGTGGTGAGTGACCGCGAGGGCATTGACGACCTGCTCAAGCGCGGACAGGCTCTTGTTGGCCGTTTGTACGTCTCCGCGCTGTGCGGCATCCATAGCGTCATCGAGACGCTGCGTGCTCACGACGTCGACGAGGTGCATGTGTGCGCAGCTAGCCTGGACATCGAAGGCGTCTGCCGTCGGTTGTTGGCGCACGGTCACTCGCAACACGGTACTTGAGGCGCCGGCATGCACAGAGCTCTGCAGCGAAGACAGACCCTCCAGCACACAAGCGACTGCCTCCGCTTCCGACGCGCACAGACGGGGAACGACGCCGCGCACAACGACGTCGCCATTGCCGTCGAGGTAAACACCAGGGCCCTGCCGACCGCCCGCACCACCACGTGGGATCGAAGCGGACGCCGCAGGGGTAGATCGCGTGGTCTTGTGAGCGCCAGCGCCGCTGCCTGCGTCACGCGTGCTGCTACGGACCGTGTCGGGATCGAGGAGATCTATAATGGTGTCGCCGTAAAACTGAAGAAAGATGAGCGACACATCTTGCCGACGCTCCTCGGACACGGCGGCACCGGCTCTGAAGATATGCTGCAGCGCATGCTGTGCGATCCCACAACACGTGGACGGTAGCACACGCATGTGTGCCGCACTGCTTCTGTGCCACGCACTCGACGCGGAGGGGCCGCTGGCACGGGTACCAAATAAAAGCGCCGTTTTATCGGTGCTGCGTTCGCCGTAGCTGAGCAGAGTCGTGTGCACGCCACGCAACAAGGCAGAGTCCAGCATGGGAGCTACAGCAAGTCGAAAAACGCCCTCCGTAGTCGCCTCGTCACCGTGGAGGACGCGGTCAAACACAAAGCCCTGCGTCTGTTCATCGTCCGATGCGCGCGTGGGGACCGAAGATGGTGAGGAGCTGTCTGCCGTCGTGTGTGGAAGGTCCATGTGCGAGTGCGCGTCTCGCGGAGCGGAGCGGGAGCGGCTCGGTGCGCGCGGTACCACTCTGCCCGCCTTGATCGGGCGTCTGGCAATCACGGTGCGCTCGTCAGGGAGAAGCTGCAGACGCGAGCAGACAGACCCATCCGGAGAGGGCTTGAGACGGCAGTACGCCCGAATGTGACTGGTGGTCTCCATGGCGTCGTCTTCGCTCCGACGAGAGAAATAAAGAAAGAAGAGAGTTCGCCCACGTGCTCCAGAGAACCAAAACCGTCCACGAACGTGTCGTTCACTCTGCCCTCACCGAGGCGCGCGGACTGACGAAGGAGAAGAGAAGAGGGAAAAAGAACAAAGGCGAAGGGCGAACAGGGCGATTTAGTCAACCAAGCGTGTGTCGCGCACCAAGCACGAACAAACGATCTTATTAGAACAGAAAAAAAAACGAGGGGAACAAAAGAAGAGAGTCGCGCACCAGAGCGGCGAGAGGAGAGTGGAAGAGGAAGACGTGCGTTTCAGTGTTCTGGAAGGGAAGAAGGGAAGAGAAGAGTGCCAGAGCTCACCTATTTGGCCGAACTCACCCACCAGAACCCGTGGAGCTGCCCAGGCGTGTACGGGGGGGGGCATGAGCGATCCCATGTCACCTACCGTCATCCCGAAGGTATTTCTGTGTGGGAGGAGCGGCTGTGTCTTGTGTCGTTCTCCTCATTACGCCACACGCATGTCCGCCAAGGCCGCAGCTGTCGTCAATGGAGAAAAGGAGAAAGGCAAGCCTTCACAGACATTTACCAAGTGGTGTATCACGTGGGGAACAGCAGCATAAACCACTGCGACACGTCTTTGGTGTTGTCGCCAAGCATCTCTGCGTGTGTCTGTGCATGTGAGGTTATTTTATTTTATGTTTTTCTTTGCATTTGTGGTACCGCAACCAACATAACATCCGCCTTACGGAAAGGAGATGAAAGGAATACAGGAACAGAGGAACAGATGAGCAGAGGACGATGTGCACTGCTGTAGGTCCGCCCTCTGTCAAAGCAAAAGAAAATAGAGGCAGTCGAGAGAGACTGTAAGAGGGAAAACCAAAACAAAAAAAAAGAACGGTAAATCAACAAAGAGGGGGAGGATACACACGCACACGTACCTCCAACCGCGGTACCACACGAGACGGCAGATGACCATGAAGATTTAAAAAAAAAAAAAAGGAGAACCATCACGCACGGAAGCAGAAGAACAGAAGTGGTAAAGAAGGAAAAGAATCAGTTCCAATCTGACCGCCAAGCTCGACAGCTTGACTGGCGGTACAGTGTATAGTCGAAACGCCGATTGCCGCGTGTTCATCAAAAGGAAGTAGGACGCGAAGAGAAGGGACAAGCCATAGCGGGACTTGCGACACGATCACCCCGAAGAAAGAAAAGAAAATCAGAAAGGATGCGTGAAGCGGGAAGTCTAAGACTTTTGGGGAAGAGAGGCATTCTCACCACGGCAATAAGACAAGCTCCCTTGGAAACGAGCGAGTGCCTACTACACGTCCGTACGAGACGCGCATCACGTGCAGACATTCACCACTGAAGAGAAACAATTGGGAAAAGAAGAGAGAACGGAGGTGGAGACGCTTTTTCCTTCAAGAACAAGGATTACATTTGCTTTTGATCAATGCTGCCTTGGTTGGCATCATCTGTGTGAGGACAAAAGCCGGTGGGTGTATGTGTGTGTGTGTGTGTGTATAGACGCAGTGAGGGCCCGAAAGAAAAGAAAAAAAAAAAGAACTTAATGTACAAATGTGTGTTGTCTTCTTTGGGCGTTGCCGCTGTTGGTGCAGCTGCTATCGTCAGCGTGCGTGGAAGATCGGAGTAAGGCACATTGGTACGCATGCCAAACGAAGTCAACCGAAGGGGAACTATGTCTTGTGGAAATATATAGACGTGTGTGCGTGTGCACTACCCTGTGTTTTTCAGCGTGAGGCAACACCTTTCCTTCGTTTTGGCATCCGTTAACATCAAAACTTCGTGCTCTACATCATCAAAAACAAAAAAAAAAAGAGGGAGAGAGAGAGAATAAAGAGGGAGCGCAACCGCTGAATGGAAAACATATACACACACACATTGACGTGTTAGGAGGGTGCGTCGTGCGGCATTGCCATCGTTTCTCTTTTTGTTTATGTGCTCTCGTTATTTCGAGTCTTTGCCTTCTTCGGTTGATGTGGTGTTTGTCTCCTGAACGTGGAGGTGGGTATGTGTGAGGGAAAAAAAAAACCTCCACAGAACGAAGTGTCGAGCCTCCGCTCCCTACTTCCGTCAACCAAGTGAAGTATATACATCGTGTTCTTCGACGCCAGTAGTGTGGCTACAGCAGGGCGCAACAAAGACAAGACGATGAAAGAAAAGAAGCGCTAACGCGAGACTGCAAGACAGAGACGCGTACAGAACAAAACACGAGCTAGAGAAACGGGAGGGTCAAGAAACGTCGTGCAACTTGACTGTTCACAAGGGCACCCCCGTTGGTGTCATGTTTGAACTTTGATTTGCTTTTGTCTCGAGCGGTTGTGCCACTGTCAGAGCGCCTTTATCTGTCTTTGTATCTTTGTGTCTGGATGTGTGTGCGTGTGTGTATTCACGCAGGGGGTGACGACCCTTCAGTCGTCGACGATGGGCTGGGGCGTGTCTCTGCGCCTCTCTCATGACGCGAGCGCCTACTTGAGTCGCAGAACGTAGATATTGCCAAAGCTATCACCGCACGCCATCATCGTGTTTGTACCCGCTGTCAAACAGTACACAGGCGCCTTGCAGAAAACAGAGTGCACCTCTTTGCCGGTGTCGATGTCGACAACGTACACGAAGCGATTATTACACGCCACAAGCAGGTAGTTCGTGAAGGCGCCAGGGGCGGCGCAGGACAATGTCCAGCCGAGCCTGGGGCCCTTCGCTGTCAAGTGTGTGGTGCCCGCAACCTGTGAGGGACTAAGAGAGAGTGTACAGCTTCCATCCTCGGTGCTCCAGACACGTAGCGAGGCTTCATCGTTGCTGATAATGTGCTTGCCGTCCGTAGTGTAGCTGCAAGCCAAAATGATGCCGGTGTGCCCGCTCAGCGTGAAGCGTGTCTTCGCCGTCGACGTGGACCACACACGTAACGTCTTGTCCGCCGAGGCACTGCAGACGTAGTTTCCGTCAGGACTAAATGCGATGGCGATAATAATGCCGTCGTGCTGCGTGTAGCTCAGCCACTCCTTCCCCCGGCGGGTGTCCCAAAGCCGGCAGACGCGATCCTGGCACCCGCTGACGAGGTACTTGCTGTCGGGTGCGAAACAACAGCAAATAACGACTTTGGCGTGGCTGAAGGTGAGCAGCTTTTTGGTTGTCATGACATCCCAGAGAATCATCGTCTTGTCCTTACTCGTCGTCGCGAGGTACTTACCATCTGGAGAGAACGTCGTGTTAATGACTGTGTCGACGTGACCGGTGAAGATACCGACCTCATCGCGTACGCCGAGGTTACACAACGTGACAGAGGCATCCTCGTTGCTGCAGCTCGCGTAGTCTTTTTCATTTGGACAAAGCGCGATGCACTTCACGCGGGTCGCGTGGCCAATGATGGTGTCGTAAGTGAAGTCCTTCAGAACACGACCGACCTTGGTGCTGCTCTCGTACGCGCGTGCGTCGAGTGCGGCGCCGGTGTTGTGCGCTGTGGGGACCGTGCTCATCACGGAGATGCGGTCGGAAAGCTTGGTGTAAAAGGACGCACCGCACGCACCGCTGCCAAGAGACGTCATGGTGCTCATCTCGTCATCGGTCTGCGCCTGCGTGGAGTCGAGTGGCGAGGTCGGCAAGCCGACGTCGAGAGGCAGCGCCGCTAGTGCGGTCGACTGGTTGTCGCCTGAGTGTGCGATGGAAAAATCAATCTCATCGACGCAGACATCGAAATCGTTAAAAGAGAAGAACTTGCGGTGGCCGCTGGAACTCATGCGTTTCGTTGCCGCCGCGCTCGGTGAACCACCACGAGTCCCGCTGCCAGTGCCGTCCTTGGTGAGCGCATCGAGCGGAAGAGCGGGTTTGCGACCAGCGAGCCGCCAGTGCTTGGTGCGTGCCTCATCCTTGGAGATGACGATATCGTCGTAGATAAAGAGGTCCTCCTCAATGCTGAGGGGAGCTTGTTGACGCTGCAGCTCAAGGTCCTCACCCCGATAAAGAAAGCAGCCCGTACTGTGTCGAAGATTGCCGGATATGGACGCGTGCGTGGGGCTGCTGCTGTCGTCGTCCGTGGTGATGTCTGTCAGGCTCGACTCCCGCCGGCTGTTATTCATGAACGGACCAGACACATCGAGGTGAGAGTTCGACGCATTGGCGTCACCACTTCCGTGGATGGAGAGGCGCGGCGCGGCGCAGGCACCTGCAAGCGTACGCTGTGGGGTCTCTGGTGTGCGGCCCCGCACGGACTCGCTTGCCACTGCCGGGCGAAGACCAAGGCGAGCGAGCTGTGGCGCATGCGCTCTGAGCGTGGGACTTGTCGAAGAGGCCGTGGGTGGCGCACATCTGCTCACCGGCGCGGGGTGCGCGCTGTGACCAGCCACGGCATTCGGCGCATCACCTGTGGCACCACGATAGCCTGCCGGCGCGTCGTCGCGGTGTGGGCGGCTGTGGCCTGCCGAGGGTAACGCCGTCGACGCCGCGGCCGGGGCTAGCGCGACGCCCCTCATCGCTAAGTTTGACAGCTTGGTGGAAGGGCCCTCGGTGGGATAGGCGTTGCGTGACGGGTCCAACGGGTTCACTACGCTGCTGCCGCACTCACTGCCGCCCCCTCGGTACGGCAGCGTTAATGAGTGCGTCGTGCCAGTCTCGGAGTGACTGGTATTTCCACTGCGGAGCCGACCGACCTCCTCAATGGTAGTGGCGTCGCCACTGGAGGCGAACACGTTGTCTGGTATGAACGAATCCGCACGGCAGACGGCAGTCCCTTGGCGCGAACCGCGCGTCGATGGGCAACCAAGTTTCACGCCCATGGACAAGCGCACACGTACAAGAGGAGAACGAGAAGGATAGAGGGAGAGGGGGGCGAGGGGACAAGCAAAAGGGAAACGAAAAGAAAAAAAATCACAATCGAGATCAAAAACGGTACGCACCAACACTGAACGGCCAGTGACAACGGGGGGGGGGGGAAGTTACGTATTGTGGCACAGAACGAAGGAAGAGAGAATACACAGTGCTCCGTCTCGTGCGTTCGACACGTGTGCAGGGAGACGCGCTTGTCAGCCTTACAGGACAGCGGGTGATGACGACTCGCCGCCTGAGAGACAGCCTCAGGAGTACGTTGACGGTCCTGATGCAACAGATAGCTCCACAGCAAAAAAAAAAAAATGGAGTGGGGAGAAGACGAGAAACAAAGAGAGAGGGAGGGGAAGGAAGAGAGTGTGTGGGGGGTGGGGGGAGGGAGAAGTAAACATGGAGGTAGCTCCTTCACTCATGAAGTGGAATGGCACGTCGGAGGGAAGCGGAACACGTGTCATGGGGTGAGGGCGGCACAAGGTGCAGAGACACGCCTATCATGACGCGCCGTATACCTGGGGATTGAACGCATCGTGTGTTGTGTTTGTCTGTTTGTTTGGTTGTTTGTTGTTGTTGTGGGTTTTTTTTTTTTTTGATAGGGATCTCTGCGTAGTGTTGACGCTCTGTGTGGTCTGTGTCTTTGGGTGATTGCTTGCCATGTTTGGTCAGGCCAATGCTCGTTGTTGCTCTGGGTGTCGGCGCGCTGACCGCCGTCGCTTCCAGGGGACGTGGGGGTAGGGGGGGAGCACACGTCCACTGCTTAGTACGCGTCGTCTACCTCCTCGTCATCCGCCATGTCGCCCGCTGCCCAGGTGTCCACAGTTCCACCGCTGCTTTCCGATGCGTGCCCGACGCAGTCGTCCTCTCTGGACACAAATCGCCGCACCGTCGGGTTCATCAGCGACGGCGGCGGCATGCTGTGCGTCGACGCCGATGAGGACTTTGCGACGCGTATCGCCTCTGCGAACACAAACGTGTGATGAAGACCACTGACCACCCGATGCACGTCGAGCGTCTCCACGCCTGGCACGCGCTGGAACTGGCTATTCACGGGGCCGTCACATGTCAACACCGGCGCAAGGGTACTACCGTCGTCGTCGAGGTCAAGTCTCTCCTCAAGCTCGTGACGCCCACGGTGGACAGCGTGGGAAAGAGGCGAGAAGCGCAGCTGTGAGATGTCCGAGGTCATGCTGTACCGGCCGCCGTGAGGCGCGACACTATAAGCCGGAGGCGTGGCTCGGGACGCGCGACGCCTGTCCACGCCGGACCCCGCTGTGCCGTGCCCGTCGGGAGGTGCGTGGTGGTGCCCGCTGTGCCCACCCGTACCGCTGGTGTACGCGTCCCATGTGCGCAGGTGCTCGCCCATGACGTAGACTTGCCGATGTTGACCGCGCGGCTGTCCACGGTCGTCGAGCTGACAGCACGCCTCCCAACAGCCAGGCTGCGGACCGTCCATGACGACCATCGTGTGCTGCCGACCGCACGAGACCCCGCGCGCCACACCACCAGCTACAAACTCGAGCGCCACGACCCGGTACGGGCTGGTGACCGCCTCTGGTGCAGGTCCGGCCGCCGCTTGCTGTCCCTGCGGTGGCGCGGCGGACGCCGACAAAGCGGGGTGAGGGGCCAGCCCGCACTGTCCACTCGCGTTGTCGCCCCAGCAGAACACGGCCCCTCGATTTGTCAAGGCGACCGTGTGGAACGAGCCGCACGCAATGTCAACGACCCAGTGGCCGACCAGCGCACCGCGTACCTGCTTGGGTGTGTACGCCGGCTCCTTGTCGCCATGTCCAAGTCGGCCTTGGTAGCCGACGCCCCAGGTGAAGAGCTCTCCGCGATCATTGATAGCGCCGCTGTGCCACTGGCCGGCGTGCATGTGTGTGATGCGTGTAGAGGACGCATCGGCGGGAAAGCGAACGCGCTGGGGTGTGTGGACGACGCTGCGGCCCTCGTTGCTGAGGGCGAGGCCGACCACATCGAGTCCGGCGAAGCGGCGCCGAATGTCCTCCACGGTACCCAGGCCGGTGCACTCCACGAGACCCCAGCTGTAGAGGACACCACTGGCACTGCGGGCAAGACCGAAGAAGCTGCCGCAGCCGACCTGCACAATCTCCTTTCCCTCTAACGTCTCCACTAAACACGGGGAGTCGATCTTCTTGAAGTGTGCGTCCAGGTACGCCGCGCCGAGACCACCCTGCGCGTGGTTGTTATTTCCCCAGAAATAGACATGATGGCCCTCGGCGATGGCCATCGCGAACGCGTAACCGGCGGCGATAGTGAGCGCGGGCGTCTGCTCGAACAACGGAATTCGACGTGGGACGAGTTGAACGCAGGCGTGGTTGGTCGGATTGACGTCGAGGAGCTTCGGGTTGCCGAGACCGAGCTGGCCCCAATCAGCGTTGCCCACGCCGTACACCTCGCCGCGGTCGCTGAGGACAAGGCTGTAGTTCGCACCGAGCGCGACATGCGACACGCGCACACCAAAAGGAGTCATGCGAGCTGGCGTGGGCACATCGCTGTTGACCAGCCGCTGTGTGCCGAGTTCACCGCTGGAGCCTGAGCCCCAGCTGAAGAGGTACTGCGGCATGGGGCGGGGACGAGCCGTCAGCTGCTCCACGACACCCTTGACGTTCAAGTACGTCGCGGCGGCCAGCACGCCGCGCGGGTTACATGTGGCCGGAATGAGCAGCGTGTTGTGGCGTAGATAGTTCAGGATAGGGGCGAAGTACTCGGGATCGAGGTCGAGGAGGAGGCTGTTGTGTGCGTCGGTATCTAATGGCAGCACCGCATCTTCCTCGCGGTGCGTCACGGCGGCGACGCCACGCACGTGCGGGCTTATGGACTCGCCGCCGCCGGCCACACTCGGTGTAGTGGTGGTCACCGGTGTCGGCGAGGTCGCGGGGTCGTGGCTCGGGTGCGGATGGACCATTGGGGACGCTGCGACAGCATGCACTCCGCCGGCCGTCGACGCCTCAGCCGGAGACGAGGCACGCACGGCTGTCACGGTTGGTGCGGCGCCACGAGTCGCCAAGGGCGAGCTCAAAGACGAGGATGGAGTGGTAAAGGAGGGGGGAGTTTCGGGGACACGGGAGTCAGCTGTCGGGTCGACGTGCCTTGTACTGCCCCTGAACCCACGCCCGGTCTTGGTCACCGGCGCCGAAGACGCGAGTGACGATGGGCTTCGCGCAGCCGCCTGAGCCGCACGGGCTGCTGCCTGTGCGTGAGTCCTGGCACCGTGCATCAGCGGAGCACACATCGCACACAGCATCGAGTCAGGATCAGCACACAGAGTCATCAGGGTCGTGGTGAAGACGGTGCCGCCGACGCTAATGCGCACCCAGTCACGCGCGGAGCTTGTGTCCGACACGCACACGGGTGCGGTCTGGAATGAACGAAAACGCGCGGTGGGACCTGGGCTTTTGAACGACGACGGCGGCTGTACATGGAGTTGTGCCGTCGCCGAGGATGGTGGCCGGTGTGCACCTGTACGCGTCGCGTCCGGGGCAGAGGTCTTCTCGCTAGCAGCTGCGGTTGAAGGGGGTGCGCCGCCCTCCAAGCGGCGCGACGACGAGCCTTGTACGGGCGAGGAGTTGGGACCTGCCGCCTGTGATGTTTGCGCTCGGGCAGTTGTTGCGTTGACTCGCGCATGTGAGGAGCGTGGTGGAGGTGGTGTGCCTGTGTCCGAGGCGCTGTCGCGTGACGGTGAGACCGAGGACTCAGGAATGGTGTGCAGAGAGGTACTCGAGTACATCTGCGTCATACCGTGCTCAACGGAGGTGTGCCTGGAGAACGCCGGACGGCCCTCCCGCTCAGCACCATCTCGGCGTGCGAGAGCCTCGTCCTCCGTCGGGGAAGGGGAAACGGCGCTAGACATGAACACACGCACTTACACGGAGTGGCAGAGGCGCTTGTCCAAAGAAGAGAGAAGACGCGTGCGGTGTAGAGGGAAAAAGGAAGATCGATATGAAAAGTAAGGGCGGCGGAGTTGGGCGAGAGAAACGAGCGAAGAGAAGCGCCGAACAAGACACGACAAGGAGGAGAAATATATGAGCAGCTGGTGAAATACGGTGCAACACACAACACGCTTCACAGCGGAAAAATGAAATGAAGACAACGATACACGCACAACTTCACGGAGGGTGTGTGTGTGTTCGAAGGAGGCGTAGAGAAACGTGGGCGAACGCGAAAAAGAAAACCGAGATACAAAGTGGATGCCAGGAAAGCGCTCGTCAAGCAGCACTGCATGCACGCGAAGTAAAGAACGAGAAGTATGATGACAGCGTCCAAAGAAAAAAAAAGCAAGAGAAGGGAAAAGAATGGAGACGGAAGCGCGTGGATAGTGAAGATGGTGCTGCGCGCAGTGCCCGTTCACGGTACGAAAGAAAGGCATGCGTGCGTAACAAACCGGGGAAAAAAAGGAGGTTCCGAGCGCTGTACCGCGAGCGTCTACAGAGCACGGGTCATAGTCAAAAGCATCAATCCAAAAAAAATTGGACTGTGCATTCGTGGCGTGATCTTTTTTGTACACTCTCTCATCCGTGCTCGTGTTTTTAGTACTAGTATTATTTCTGTACGCTGTTGTTGTTGTTGGTTTCGTCTTCAGCGCGTTGCTCAAGGCAGCACGCGAGAGATCGTCACCCACGCATATCAATATCATTAATGACAATAATACTAGAGAGTGAATAGCTTTGCTGGATCAGATCTTCGTGAGCGTGACAATCACTAGTTGTCTCGGGGGTGTTTTTTTTTTTCTCTGAATCACCTTTGCTGGTGCAACTGATACTCACGGGGGGGTCTTCGTCTTTTGTTGCGATGATGGTTTCTGTTGTGTTCGCGTCACTCGTCCCTTCAAGGGACGTGAAGCGCGCGATGCCAGTCGCTGACTTTTCTAAAGGACACCCTGATGCAAATTACAAAACTTCAATTCTTAAACGAAGAAAAAAAAAAGAATGGAAAAGAAAAACGAAATGAACAGAAAGGAAAAAAAAAAGAACGCGTAGGGAACAGCAGAACGACGGATGGGAGAGGGCACGGGCGAAAGGACAACGGAAGCGCCCCATACACATGAGCCCCAAAACGAGGACGAAAACAACAAAAAAAAAAAAAAGGGGTGGCCTGCATTGTGCGTGACGAGAGCCAGCGCTTCGTCATTCCCTCTTCCTCGTCGTCGACTTGAAGTTACTGCGATCGTGGATTACCACTCCTTTTTTTCATTATTATTATTATTATTATTAGTTTATCGTCTGCAACCAAGATGTGCGCTACGCGCCTCTCCGTCTATCACACTTGCAGCGGTGCGGACGGTGCTGTTCTGAAATGCGACAGAGAGAAAGAAAAAAGGTTTTGAGGCAGATCCCTAAAGTATTCTCACTGCACGTGCTAGCCGCAGCTCACGTCAGCACTTGTGATGTGCAGACCTGACTGGATTCAACAACGCCAACGTGGCTGTTTGTCACGCCAGTACCGCTCAATAAGATTTAAGAAAAAAAAACTGCGGGTTCGCGAGACGCCGGCTCGACGAGTAAAAGTGTTAAAGGCATGTGTGAAAATAGTGGTGAAGAGTGGTTGAAAAAAAAAAATCACAGGGCGCAAAAAGAAGAGAAAGAATTGTGCGCCGTTTTATCCGTGTGTGTGTGTGTGTGTCTCGACCAGTGTCGCACCTGCTGCTCACGCACGTCTGCCTCCCCTCTTCTCCCGGCTGTTGTGCATGTCACATGTGCGCTTGCTGCTGCTCATTTCCCCCGTTTCGTTCGATTGGTATGCGTGCCGTAGCAGAAGTAGCAGTAGGTGCATCAGGTGTGTGTGTGTGTGTGTGTTAGCAGGCTCCACCACACCTATCCATGGTGCCGAATTGTTTCTCTCCTGCTGTTGGTGCACGGCCCCCCACACTTAGATTTTTGTTTGTCCTCTTTGGTACTATTTGTTCTTTACGCCGTTCAATGTGGGCACACATGTTAGTATCGGTTAGGGGGGTTTCTTAAATGAGATGAACAGGATCGTGGTGCGCCGTCATCTAGGACGACAAGTGGAGGTGTAGGCCCTCACCGAATGAATTCGTGCGAGGGGCCTCAGGCACAACGGCCACGTGTACGTCCTGGTTGCTCGCTCCGCACGTCTGTGCATCTCACGGACCGTTTCACAACGAGAAAAGAAGAAGAGATGAGCAAAAAGAGAACAAAGCGAGTGAGGGAAAACAAGAATTAAACAGAAAACAGAGAAGTCACTGGGAGGTGCGACTGTGCGTGTTGTTGTTGGGGGTTTTTCGACTCTTACTCGGTCTTCTCAAGGCGAGCCACCTTGGCGCGGAGGGCCACTACCTCCGCCTCCAGCGTCTCGTAGGTGGGGCGCTCGATCTTACCCTCCATGAAGCCCTTCTCGATCATCCAATTCGGGTCTGCGAACTTCGCCATGTAGTTGCGGATGCCGTCGGGCAGCAGCACCACGCAGCGCTGACCCTCCTTGAGGTCTTTGGCGGCACGCAGTGCGCCAGCGAGCACGGAGCCAGAGCTGCC
This sequence comes from Wallacemonas rigidus, assembly GCA_030849045.1. Classification (NCBI taxonomy): domain Eukaryota; phylum Euglenozoa; class Kinetoplastea; order Trypanosomatida; family Trypanosomatidae; genus Wallacemonas; species Wallacemonas rigidus. The sequence continues at coordinate 152,558 of JASAOL010000579.1, read as the reverse complement.
GCCGACAAGGAGGCCCTCCTCGCGATGCAAGGCGCGGGCGAGGTCGAAGCTCTCCTGGTCCTTCGTCTTGACCCAGCGGTCCACAAGACTGCGATCGCACACGTCGGGCACAAAGTCGTAGCCGATGCCCTCGACCTGGTAGGAAGTCGTCTCGGGGTGTGCGGGGTCGGCCAGCAGGCTGCCCACAGGGTCCACGCCGACAACGATGACATCGGGGTTCATCTCCTTGAGCTTCTGGGCGACGCCGCTCATCGTGCCACCAGTGCCGGTGCCGATGACCACCATGTCCACCTTGCCGCCGCACTGATCCCAGATCTCCTGTCCAGTGTGCTCGTAGTGGGCGCGGGGGTTGCTGGGATTGTTGTACTGGTCGAGCAGCACGTAGCCCTCCTCGTCACGCATACGCTTCGCCACGCCAATGAGGGATTCAGGGTGGTCGTGGGGCAGGGACGTCTCTGTGCGGATGACATGCGCACCGAGTGCGTTCACGGTCACCTCCTTTTCATGAGACATCTTCTTCGGCATCGTGATGACCATCTTGTAGCCCTTCACGGCCGCCGCCATGGAGAGGCCGATGCCCGTGTTGCCGCTCGTGGCCTCCACAAGAGCGGAGCCAGGCTTCAGGATACCGCTCTTCTCTGCATCTTCGACCATCTGCTTCCCAATGCGGTCCTTGACGCTGCCACCGGGGTTCATGAACTCGCACTTCGCCACCATCTCGCACTTGATGTGGTGGGCCTGGGGGATACGGTTGAGGCGGACGCAGGGCGTGTTGCCAATCGCCTCCAGGATGTTGTCAAGAATGTGATCTTGCTTGGTGGACATGATGGATAAATAGGATGAGTCGTCTGGGTGTTTAGGTAGAACTGGTCCTGCTCACAGGAGCGATGAATGACGAAGGACGTAGAGAGATAGAGAGCTCGGGAAGAGATGTAGTCGTCTCTTGCGTATCGGTGTTGTTGTTTTTTGTTGTGTGTACATGAGAATTGAAAAAAAAAAACGGGGGGAGGGAGGGAGTAAATGCAATGGGCGCACACGATTCGAGCAAGGCGATGTGAAGAGGTGAGTGTAGCAGGGAAAAAAAACAAACGTATACGAGTGGTGCGAGTCTTCTTCGTCCCATTTCCGTCGTGAGATGGGAGCAAGCGAAAAAAAAAAAGTGCGGGTCGAGAGAAGAGAGAGAGAGCTCTTCCACGTCTACACAGATCATGTGCTATACGAGCAGACATCTGTGCACCGCAGATACTAATGAGGGAGAGGACACACACCGCAAGGGTAAGGTATCGTCAAGCCCGAGTGCCTGTCCCTGTCTTGTTCCGCTGTTATTTTATGGTTGGCATCATATGAGTGTGGTGATGATGGTATGAGAAGTTTGTGGGTATCATCACAATTAACAAGGTCGCGTGCCCGTCGTGAGCGCGTTGAGCGAGACATGTGGTTTAATTGAAGAGACGAAGCGTCTAGTCTTCCACGCAGTAACCTCATCACGGAGCGGTGAAGCGAAGAAAAGAAAACCGTAGGTGTCGTTGTATGTAAACATCAAGAATAAGAGGAAAAGGACATCAAAAGGCGAGGAGGAGCACGCAACCCGAAATGGCTTTGTTGTACATGTATTGCAAGAGAGAGGGAGGGTCAGAGAGAGAGAGAGGCAGACGGAGGTGAGGCACGACAGTCACTCAACACCCTCTTCTGCTGCTCGCTATTCGCCTTCCGGTTCGACTTGGCACGGCGTCCCAGCACCATGCACTCTCTGCCTATTTGACATCGTTGCGTATTCAGTTCATGTCTCTCGAACTGCAAAGAAAGAACAAGAAGAAAAAAAACCGAACACGAGTAAAAACATGAACATGGTGTACTGTTGTAGTGCCAATGGGTGTCCAAGAGGATACGTCCACATCTGGTGCCCATCACCGCGTCCACGTATCCTCTTTGATCCACCTTCTCACCTGCGACACAGCTTGGCTTGGCTGGTATGTCTGGGGAGCTTCATCAGCATGTCTCTGTGTGTGTGTGTGTGTGTTGACTCGCTGTCGTGGTGTTGGGTATAGTCGTGTCCGTCCTTGTACGTTTCCCTCTTTTTTTTTTCTTTTGATTCACGGCCCATTCAACTTCTGGTTGACCTCCACGGCCTTGGCCAGTACGACCTGGTACGCCTGCTCGTCCTTTTTTCGCGAGTTCAAGAGCTGCTGCTGCGTGGCGAGAAGATACTCGTAGCGGCTCTTCGTCCCCAACACCTCCTGCCCGGCGGGAAACGCGCAGAACTGCTCGACCACCTCCGCACGCGCCTTGGGCTCGGTGGGCAGCCTCACGCTACACACCTGTATGCTGCTTCGCGCGGACAGCGAGCGCACAGGGGAAGTGCCCGCAGGCGAACGCGGCGAGGTGCCGTGCGGCAGCTGTGAATGCAAAGAAGCCCGCACGGGTGAGCGCGGTGGCGCGGGTGTCGCCTCAACAGCCGCGGGCGGTGGCGGTGGCGGCGATGGGGTGAGACCTGTAGTCGAGAGGGCTGAGGGCCGCTTAGGTGAGGCCGCACTGGGTGTGCTCTCGCTCACGTTGTTGCAACCCGCATGCGCATCTTTGTTGTCCTCTTCACGGCGGGCTGGCGGCTCCGTCGTGGAAGCCGGATGCGGATGAAGCGCGCCGATCAGTCGCTGGTGCTCGTTCAGCTGCTGCTCAACGACACGGCCTTCCTTCTCCTGAGCGACGAGGAGCTCGCGGAGGGACGGTGTGGGGGTCGCTGCCGGCATGCTGGGCGGCGGGGGCTGCGCGGACAGACGTTTTGGGGTCGCGCACGCCGGTGGGAGAGTGGTGGAGGCCGAGGGCGTGGCGCGCTCGGGGTCAGCAGTGAAGGACGACAATGAGTTTCGTGCACCGGGCCGGCTCAGCTCCGACGCGCGACGCTGGTTCTCACGACTCGTGCTGATGTGCGTGCGCACAAGGGAGGTGCGTGTCGCGGGCGGTTGTAGGGCAGGCAATACGGTGCCAGTGCCAGTGCCGGTGCCAGTGCCAGTGCCAGTGCCGGTGCCAGTGCCAGTGCCAGTGCCGCCACGGAGAATACTCGGCTGCTGAGCGGACGCGGCCTCATCGCCGACCAAAGGTGTGTGGACAACCTCGGGTGGTGGCGTCGGCGACTCTTTCAAGGACACGCTGTTGTTGAGGTGCGACGCCCCGCCAGAGGAAGACCCGCTGCTGCCCTCTTTGCTGAGGATGCTGAAGACAGGGATGGGTGCCCCGGTACGACTGCGCCGTTCGCTTCCCACCCGACCCTCACCTGAGTTGACAGGCGGCTCCTCTGGCAGTGAGACCGCCGTGTGACGCGAGCCAGGACGCGAACCGCCTCCGCTGCTAGAGCGGCTCGGCGCCACCGTGACGGGTACGTTCACTGTGGTGTTTGCTGCTGTGTTCGCCGCGAAGGGAGCAGATGCCTTGCGGGGCACTGCGGGCTGTAGACTGTACATCTTTATTGGCACGCCGGTGGCTCCTTGACTGCTCAGCTGCCGCTTCTCCGCTTCGCGCTTTTGTTTGTCTGCGAGCAGCACGCTCTTGCCCATGAAGCTCTTGAGAATACGATCGCGTTCAGCGCGCTGCCGCTGCCGCTCCATCTCCACCTGCAGATTCGATGCGAGTGACGGGTTCAATAAATGGCTGAGGTCTGCACCAGTGGGGGGTTCGGGGGTGCTGGTGTAGGGCAGCGTCGCCTCCGCCTCGGTCTCAGCGGTTGTGCTTGGCTTTGTCGACAGTTCAGCATCGGCGGTGACGGGACATTCCACAGAGGTGTTTTTTGGTGACTCTGCGGACACAGCGACATCATCTTTGGCCGGCACGGTGACCGCACTCAGGTCGATTTTGACATCCGTAGACTGAAGACTGTACTTGGAGAGGACGCGCTCGATGTCCGCACGGAGCAACGCCTCGGTGTCCGCGTCGAGACCAGGAGTGACAGTTGTGCGTGTTTCGTCCGACATGGCTATGGAAATTTAAAAAAAAAAAGAAGAAAGGAGTACACAAAAAACGGGGAGCAGAGAGGCGAGCAAAACAATCAGCAGATGATGTATGTCTGCTCGTAAAGGTACCTGTGTGTGTGTGTGTACGCTTCAACAGTTCTGTGGAGGGCGACAAGTGACGTGAAATGGGACAGAGGGTATGTGACAAGTTGGACCGCGCGGCAGTGTTGTTTTTTCGTGTGTGTGTGTGTGTGTGTGTGTGTGTGTGTGTTTGTATTCATTTGGCAGCGCTGATTCGCGCGGTGGTTCGACAACCAGTGAAGATGTCCGCGGTAACGTTTGGATGCGGCCATCTGCGGACGTATGCGACATCACTCGACGGCACCTTCGTCCTCCCTTTCTCTCTCGCGTGCTGACGCAGCATGCAGTCATTTCGGGCAGGAGAGGGAGACACGCTTTTTGGTTTCGAAGCGGGCAGGCATACGAATTCGACGTGTCTCGCGGTTTCGTGTGCGTCTGTTCCATGAGCGGCTTGACCGCTTTGCGGACGTTGTGCCCATGCATATCAGCGCGCGTGTCGTCAAAAGTTTCAAGCGGTTCTTTTTTGTTTTGTTTTGTTTTTTTCACTTGATCGCAATCGGAGCGAGGAAATGGTTGCCTTAACCGTGGGTTGGGGAAAGGCAGGGGGCTGGGGAAGAGTGGGCAGACGCCGTGCAGCAGATGTTTTTTCCGTTCTTTGCTGTCAAGCACGCACCCAAAGGCGCGCGTAGACCATCATACCGTTGAGTGTACAAAAAAAAAAAAGTGTTCGCCAGATGTGCATCTGGACGTACTCTTCCCTTTGCACGGCACACACACACACACTGCACGTTGTCTAGCTACTTGTGTCTCGCTGGGCTCACTCGAGCAGGTTCCTAGAGAAGAACACGAGAGGACGACAAGGAGAAGAAAAAAAATGAAAGGGGACAGAGAGGGAGGGGAAGAAGAAGTAGGGGACGGCAGCCCGTCCCTTTACTTGTGCTTTCTTTTCTTGGTCAACAACCTCTCACTCGAGTCTTCGATGTCTGCCCTTCTTCTTTTTTCTATTCTTGTGTGTTGTCGTCGTGATCACTTACTTCTTGGGGGCTTCCGGCTTCTTCTCCTCGGGCTTGGCGTCAAGATCACGGCAGTACGGTGCAGGGGGTTCCTTGAAGAACAGCGAGGTGCGGCCACCCGCGGGCTCCGCCCACCGGCGGTCCGTGCGCTGTGAGCCAACCTTGAACGGTTTACCCGCGCGGAGGTTTTCAATGACAGCCTTGAGGCCCTCAAAGGTGAGGTCCTCGACGTAGTCGTAGGAGAAGTTGGGAGGGTTGCTATAATCGCTAATGACCAGCATCGGGGCGTTGACACACGCGCCGAGGCACTCCATCTCACCGATCGTGAAGAGGCCGTCGCTGGTCGTGCCGTGCATGTCCACGTTCAAATACGCCAATGTCTTGGCCATAAGCTCATCGCCACCGCAGAGCATGCACGGGGTGGTGCGGCAGAACTGGATGTGGTACGTGCCGACGGGGTGGCGGTTGAACATGGAATAGAACGTGACCACCTCGAACACGTGCATGGGCGGCACCTCACAGATTTTGGCGATCTTGTACATGGCCGTCACGGGGATGTAGCCTCCCTGCTGCTGCTGTGCGAGGTGCAGGAGTGGGATGACAGCCGAGCGACGCTCACCGCGCGGGAACTTGGGGAGGATTTGGTGATGGATCTTCTCGTAGCTGGCTGTCGTGAAGTCCCAGGGGATACGCGTGTTGTCCGTGTCCGTGTTCTTGTGACGCATCTCACCGTGGATAGAGCGGCGAGGCTGAACGAGGGCTAAGGCAGAGAGGGACAGCGGCGCGGAAGGCACGGTGCGGGTGATCGCAGCAGCCTTGGCGAGGCGCGCCGTCACGGGAGCTTGGAGCCGCCACATGAGAACGAAGTGAAATGAGCGAGCGACGGTTCAGGCAAAACCACGGAATCAGAGAAAAAAAGGGGAAAAGAGACGTCAACGACGCGCGTGGGTGGGTACGTGTCGGTAGGTAGCGAGGTAGATACGAGAATGCTAACTAAAAGATAATATGGCGCGAGGGGAGGGCGGTGACAAGAGAGAAATGACTACTAGCTAGATGAACAAACGTGAGGAAAAAAGGAGGGGGGGACGAATCGCGCAGCTGGCACCACCACACGGCAGGGGGACAAAGAAGAACAAAAAAGCAAGCGGGATTCCCTCTGTCAAGAAAAAGACAATAAAAAAAAGGGGAAGAAGTATTTGGGGAAGAAGGTTCAGGAGGTGTGGCGATGTTTGGTTTAGTGGCCACCGCACGGGAAAAACAAGTTGGCCCCGCCAGTCACAAGAGAACACGAGGATGTGTTGGAGTGGGGGAAGAGGACCTCTACCCCACGCTCGTACACATAGACGCACACAGACGGCTACATGTTCCTCGGCTCTCTCCTGTTTGACCGCACTCTCTCTCTCTTCCTCTCCTCGCCTCACATTATCGGCGGGCGTGAAGAAAAAAAAAAAGAGTGCAGAGAAGGGTCAGACCACCGTCGCACACGCATCGGCAGCGTCGTGTATTCAAGTGTAAACGCAAGACGAGAAAAGTCTGTCACCGCGCCGCCGTCGTTTCACAGAAGCGTCGGGTTTCTGTTTCTCCCCTTCACGCGAGCCAGAAAGCGCAGAGTTCATCTGTCGTTGTAGGACGTGCGATTGACCCTTGTTCTGTTTCTGTGTGGCTCACGCGTTGATGTAGGTGGGTGCGTTGTTGTTGTTGTTTTTGTTTTTTTTTCTGGTCTACAAATGGCACCATGGAAAGACTCAAGACCTGTCTCCGTCACGCTCTAAGAAGAAAAAAGAAAAAAAAAAGAAAAAAGGAGGAGCATAGTACCTCAGGGGTTTGTTTGGGGGTTTGTCTTCGGGGGGTTCATCTCCTCGATATGAAACAATCAAGTAAAGCTACAAGATATGAGGAGAGGGAACCAAAAAAAAAAAAAGACAAGAAAAAGAAAAAAGAACATGAATGGTGAGGAGTGTTCGCAAGAGCGAAGCGAGAAAGCAGTCAAACCATCAGGTGAGCTTGGTTGTTTCCGATCAGTATAGTCCCTTCCACTCTTTCACCGCATTCGAAGACTCCTTTTTTTTTTCTTTCTTTTATTTTTTTTCCCCGCTCGGCTGCTAGCGTGTACAGAGCATCGCACTCCGTGCTGGCCATATTTTCTTTTCTCTTCGAGCGCATAGTGTTTTACGTGTTTGTCCTTTTCGTCCTGGAGAGTCCACTGCGAGGCGGTTATTTCTTTTCGCTCTTTCTTCCGTGGTGTGCGCACGGTCTCCTGACACCTTGCTTCGCTTAACAGTCAGCATCGTGTCGCAGAAAAGGAAAAAGATGACAAGGGGACAGAGCGAGAGAATCTATCAGAGAGAGAGAGGGAGTAAGATGCCGAATAAACAGACAAACAAGGAGAAAAACAAACACGTACAGGTTATGCGCAGTCGAGCAGCATGGGGGGAGAGGACCAAGAAGGCGAAATACAACCAAAAAAAAAAAGCTGGGTAGGACGGGAAAAAACAAACAACGTCGGTGGTCAAAAATATCTATGCTTTATAGGGAGGGAGGAGGTTGGGTGTGGAGAAGTGCAGCAGTGAAATCGACAACGAGTCGCCATACAGTTTAGCTACTGACATGCCAGCACTCACGTGAAGAGAACAGTCAATGGAGGGAAGAAAAAAAAAAGAAAGAAAATAGGAAAGGGCAAGGGAAAAACGAGACAAACAAGGGGGACAGAAGAGCATGAGAGGTCGTGGGAAGCTGGCTCACATCCCCGCCTCTCCTCATCGTCTCGTGTTCTCATCGTCTCGTGTTCGCTGTTTCGCCCGCTTTGCCCCACTCGTCCTTCTTCTTCTTCCGCTTCCGCTCTTATGCGGCACGCTTCGTGCTCTTCTTCTTGGACTTCTTCTCCAGGGCCTTGTGCAGGTTGGGCACCACACCACCGCGGGAAATGGTGGCGTCCACTACCTGGTTCAGCTCCTCATCACCACGGATAGCCAGCAGCAAGTGCCGAGGCTTGATGCGCTCGGTCTTCTGCGCCTTGGCCGCCGCACCCGCGAGCTCAATGACCTCCGAGGTCAGGTACTCGAGGAGAGCCGCGGCGTAGATGGCGGCAGACGCACCACAACGCTGCTTGCGGTAGAGGCCATCCTTCAGGCGGCGGTGGATGCGGCCGACGGGGAAGTTGAGGTCGGCACGCGCCGCCCTGGACATCTTGTCGCGTTTTCCCGCCTTGCCGCCGGTCTTACCGCCGCGCTTACCCTTGCCCTTTCCCTTGCCGCGGGCACCACCCTTTCCGCCGAGCTTCCCGCCCGATACGACGCTGGTCTGATCAGCCGTGGCCGACCCAGGACCCACCATGGGAGGCTGGCCGACAAGGTTGTGAGCGGGATCTTCGCCAGCGTAGGACATCGCGTTGGAGACGGAACGAAGAGAAAAAGGAAATGTGACTGTCGAAAAAACGCGAGTGCGAGAGAATTCTTCTGAGTGGCACAGGGAAGGAGGGAGGTGAAGAAAGCGAACAAAAAAAAAGAAGGAGGTGTCAGTGGAAGCGTGTGCGTGTCAACACGAACGAGGGAAGGTCAGTACTTCGTTGTTGGCGTAGTCGCCGTTCTTGATTTCTCTCCAGTGAGGCTGCGATTTTGTCGCAAAGAGAGAGAGAGAAAGGTGGATCCACGGAATGGAGAGCCCATCGTGAACGTGTCTTGTCATTGCCTCAGATGTTGTTGTTGTTGCTGTTGTTTATTGTTTATTGTTCTTTTTTTTTTTTGATTTTGTGTGAGCGTGTGATGAGAAATCGTGATGGTATCCTGTCGGAGAGCGGATCAGAGAGGGGAAGAGCAATGCAGTGGAAACGCGCGTCCCTATGTCCCACTTCAGCGGGTGCGTTTGCGATGGCAAGTCCCACACCACACGGTCACATCTGGCGGCGGCGTGACCGAACGTGTGTGCCTTGTCTTGGTGTTGTGGTGCGCGTCACCAGTCGTTGTGGTAGAGTTGGCCTCGCCACTCCCATCTTCCTGTTCGTCATTGGCCTGTGCCGCCGCCTCCTCGTCGAGACCAAACACGATACAGCGATCGGCACCCGCCAGGAGCGCGCAGGGTAAGTGGAAGCGCTGTCCACACTCGTGGTGCCCACGCGAGTCGAGGCGAGACGCCATGCACGCTCGCACAGAAAGACCGTGCCGCGAAGGGCGACCGCACACGCTACATGTAGTCGTCCTCTGCAGATCATCGTCTACGGTTTCGGGCGACGCACCGGGCGTTTGGCCACTGCGCGAAAACAAGTCGGACGCTGCCGACGCCTCTGCGCCAGAGGGCCACGCGGACGATGGTGGAGGTGTGTCGGGCGTACCGTGGACGAGCAGCCACGCCAGACGGGCCCTGTCCTGCTGCCGTCGTTGGGCATCAAGGGGCGGTGTGTTGATATCGCCCCGTCGTGCGGATCGGCCACGTTTTCGAGGTGATGCCGCCGTCTTCGGGGACGCGGTGATGGATGTGGCGGTGGTGATGGTGGTGGGAAGAATGTGACACCAGCAAAGTGTCCCGCTCCGCACGTCTTGGGCCAACGCCTGCGCAGGGTTGACGCTTCCGTCTGGTTCTACCGCCGACCCACGAGAAGCGCGCGCCAAGGACGATGACGCTGAGGTCGCAGACACAGAGGGTGGCGACCACGCTAAGGCCTGCAGGACCAGCTGAGCTTCGTGTGGTGTGCAGAGGTGTGGACGCCCGCGGAAGTAATAGGCGGGCTCCAGCATGCCGCACCACGCCAGGCAATTCTGGTGGGCGACAGCAGAAAACGCCTGCGAGCTCGTCGCCACCGTCGCCGCTATAGCGACCCGCGTCTGATGAGTGTCGGCCGCTGCGTTTCGCATGCGCGTCCCGTCGCCACTCACGTTTCCGTTCTTTTCCTGACCCTTGCCTTCTTCTTGGGCACCGTTTGTCACTTCGCAGGTGAGCCTCCAGAGAGGGCCGAGATCGAGTGACAAGCTGTGTTCCGTGACGGTGCGGAGGTCGTCGGCGGTGCAGCCGCTCGCCTCTGAACGGACGGTAAGCAGCCAGTAGAGGAAGCTGCGCATCGCCGAGCGGGAAGAGAGGTCCAGGCCGCAAAGAAAGCACATGCCGCCACGGAAGCGATCGTCGATGGCAGCAAGAGCGGCGTCGCGCGCGGAGGATGTGGGTGGGGCACCGGTTGTCGCAGTGATCGCGGTCGCCATATCCGCGATGTTCACCCGGCTGAGTGGTGGTTCCAGCGTCAGCGTGTACCGTGCGTCTGGATCAGTAAGAAGCACATCGTGGCTGATCGCCGGCGCGAGGAGCTGTGGAAGCGAAGGGACCTCGCGTGCGACAAGGGGGGCGATGAGGGCGGCGTCCGTCCTGGCCGGTGTGGTGGCATGAGACGTGGTGCGGTCCAACCGTGGTGTGACTTCAGCAATGGCAGCGACGGTGGGTGTCGCGGATGAGGAAGGATCGTCCATCAGGATGTCACCATCGTCATGCACACCGAGTCGACACGTTGGTGGAGCCATCCCCACCGTGGTACGACCGTTTGCAAGTGACACGCACGACGCTGGATCGCTTGCCGGCAGTGAGAGCGGCTGGGTCGCCGTGATGGTCTGCGCCGCCGCGGGGTCGGGCGCCGTCCAAATCTCCGTGGCGTTGGTGGGGTCAGGGTGGTGCGTCGCTTGAGGCGTGTGCTGTGGTGTGGACGGTCGGGCAGTGGCGGGGCTCGTCACACTCAGCGGCGCAGCCGGCACAGTGGAAGCCGCGAACTGAGCACCGTCCCTCGCCGCCGCGCGTACGAGTATCGAGAGGGCGTTGAGCGTGGGCAGTGGTGTGAGAAGCCGTTTCGGAGTGGCGACGACGCGATTACACAGCGGACACTGTGGCCGCGTCTCCAGGCAGCGGAGAACACAGGCCCGGCAGAAGGTGTGGCTACACGGGAGACAGACGGGGTCTGTGTACAGGCAGTAGCACACAGGGCACTGCAGGCCCGACTGCGCGACAGTGAGAAGCGGCAGCGTGAACATATGAGTGGGCGACAGGACAGCGCCGTGACGCACCTCTTTCTTCTCTATGGACAGGGGACGCGGAGAGCAGGGATCCCCCAGTCTGCGACATCACGCACACAGAGAGGCGGTGAAAGAGAGGAATCAGGAGGGGCATTGGAAAAGGAAAAAAAAGGGAGAGGGAGAGGGAGAGATGGGGGCGTGTTGTGCGTATACGGATACGGGAGGGCGATGACGGTTCCCATCAATACATCAGCGAGTGGAGCAGACGAGCCACGCGCTGAACAGCTGAGCGACTGGTGTCGACACTCTTTGCCGTGCACGAGAGGGAAGAGGGCTGAAGACGTGGCACGCACTGGTGAGCGCGTGAGAGTGTCGCCATCATGACAGTTGTCGCGGCCGCGTTGAATGCCTGCCATATATGATGAGTGTGTTCACTTTTCTTCTTTGTGTGTTCTTGGTAACGATCGGTTCGTCTTGCTTTACTTGACCGATGCAGACAATGCCTCTTGTTTGATTGTTGTTAAGAGTGTTCAACAGAGGTAGACCGTGCCTGAGTGTGCCTGAGTGTGTGTGTGCCTTGTGTGTGCGTGTGTGCAGTCAGCTCCCACTGCGCTTTTTCTTCGCCTCTTCCAGTCGCTGACGACGCTCACGTCTGTTGTGCAGCTTTTGCAAGGCAAGCACCTTCTTGACACTCGTCGCCATGGACGAGAATCGTTGGGCCAGCGGCACTGTCGACGCCGTCGGAGCGGATGACGCAGCGGTCGTGCTTGGCAGAAAGCGGATCATCAACAAATTGCTACTTCGCACGACCGTCGTCCCGACGTATCGCGGACGTGCACGCGAGTCGGGCCGCTCGCGGTACTCCTCGAGGAGTGCTTCCGTGGCTTCGTCCATTACCGTCGATGCGCCACGCGCCCCATACGCGGGTGAAAACGGGTCGTTGAGGGCTCTGGCGGTTCGCTCAATCTTCTCGCGCATCAACGCCCGCTCAATATCGCAGACACGCGCGCGTCTGCTGGTCGCGTCCTGCAGCGTGACATTGTAGAACGCATCGAGCGCCACAAGTACGCCGTTCAACAGGTACCCTTGCTTTGTCTCAACCTCCACCTCGAGAAGAGAAGACGAAGACGTGAGGCCGGCGCGCACCGCTGCATTGGCGGCGTCGTCGCCTGGAGACGTTGTGGTAGTGCCGCTGAGAGGCGCAGGGTCAATAGCACGGAGGAGCGCCGCCACCGGAGCGGGTAGCTTCTCGCCGTCGGCATCGACGTTGGGATGTACGATCTTTCGCTGTGCCCCTGCGGTCGCCGAGCGTGCCTTCTTGCTATTGGCCTCTTGGCGACCGCCCTTCTTCTTCCCATCGCGATGTGTCTTTGGTGCCATGATACGGGAAAAAAAGGAGCGCGCGAAAAAAGAGAGAGAAACAAAACGAGAACACAAATAGGGAGACCCGCCGCCCGCCAACGCTACTGAACACGTCATGGTGGAAATAGACGAACACAAATTCGTCGCACACGCACACAGAGAGAGGGAGAGGGAGAGAGAAGTGTCAGCACGAGGCGTGAGAGAGAGGAGGGAGTGGACGTGTGCGAGGTAGACAGCGGCAGAACGGGAAAACGCCTTGTGGCTGGGGTACTCACAGGAGAACCATGCGGATGCGCAGGCGGCAGGAACGATTCCTTGCTTTGCTGCAGTACAGTCAGTGCGGCTACGAGAGCGATGACAGTGTGATGGGCCTACGTGGCGTTGTGTTTTTCTTTCTTTTTGGATTTGCTTTCAATGAGATAAGTCTAGTACGCGCGTCTATGACAGAAGAAAAACAAACCAAACAAGTGGTAAAACACAAAGGTGCGTCGAGTTCATGTATGCATGTGTGTGTGCGTCTGTGTGTGTCCCGACAAACACACACGTCTCCTTCACTGGTCGCCGGTGTGTGCTCTCGAGACTCACGTCTCAATGTCTTCGGCTTGCACATACACGTGGGCATGACGATCCAAGTAGCACTCCAGCACGGGATCGTACATGTAGCGGCCGGAGACGCTAGCGGGTCCAGCCATGGCGGCCTCAACTGTAGTCGTCAGCGATGGTGAGCGGCCCTTCTGCAGGGGTGGTGGTGAGAAGAGAATCTCTGGTGCTGCGTTCGTCGCAGTAAGGCGTAACGCGCCGGCGGCTGTTGGCGCCGTGGGGGAGGTGTCCGCAGTGCCTGCGCTGGTAGCCCGCGAAAGCCGGGCTTGTATGTTCTGCTGCGTTGGCCGCACCTCAATCGCCCCTGCGCTGCGCAGTCGGTGATACTGAGTGAGGTGCGGCAGCGAGTAGTGCCGATGCATGGGGTACACGGGGTGTGACGTCGGCGCTGCTGATGGGCATGCCACCGGACGCGGCGCCACCGTGTGGCTGCGCTCTGGGGCGGTCAGAACAATGCTCGGCGGAGGTGGAGGCGGAGGCGGACGCGCGACTGGAGAGGCAGTGCCACCGCCATCGGAGGTGGAGCCGTTCGCGTGTGCGGACGGGGCGAGTGAGGACGCGATGGACGAGTACGCGCTCGCATAGCGCATGGCCTGGGGTGTGTTCTCGTAGCGGCCATAAGGCAAGACAGACGACGACGGTGGTGGCTGGTAGGTGAACGGCGCGGTACCCCGCGCATCGGAGGAGACCGTGGTACGTGCGCCGTCGTCCTCCGCTCGGAGCTCCGCGTCGGCCGCGAGCCGCGCTTGATCGTTTCCAACCCGCTCGTCCTTCGTGCTCTCGGCCTCGCCAACGGGGGCGGCGGCGGGGGCGTGCCCCTCGTGAGGCGGTGTAGGAATGTCAGGCAGGGGACGGCGACGCACGGCCCGTGTAGTCCACGTCGCCTCGACGCCGCCCGCATCCGCTTCATCCTGACCGGCAACGGCCGCTACCGGCGTTGGGGCATCCAAGCGGCCAGCAATCCGTGCAGAGGGGTTTGTGACAGGGCGGGATGAGTCGACGCGGGGGTGGTTGTCCACGGCAGCGCCACCACCTGCACGACTGCTACCGATTCGCTCACCACCCGTGCTCGAGAAGCGCGAGTTCCGTAGCAGAGGCCACTGAAGAGGCGTGCCATGTGCCTCGGTGATGGGAGAGTGGTGAGCACTGTGGGGGGTGTGACAATCGTCCTCCGCGTCGGCCTCGCGCCACGCTGTTGCGGAAACGGGGTCGTAAGCAAGACGCACGGCATCATGAGAGGCGAGCGTCTCCGCCAGGCGTGCTGACTCGGCCCGCTGCCAAGCGACACTAGACGCGACAGCTGCATCCGGCGTTGAGGTCGCACCATCTTCGCTTTCCTTTGGGGGCTCTCGCCTAGTCGCCGTGTCTTGTGCGTTCGACGCGGGTAGTTCAGGTGGGCCTGACGTGAAGAAGGGTTGCGGTGTCGGTGGGACCACGATAGGACCACCACTCGCGTACAAGGAGAACCGCGGCGGCGTGGGAGGACGTCCTACAGCACCGTATCCATCACTGCGATCAAAGGACAAGTCGAGTGTTTCCTCCTCTTCTACACGGCTCACTGACGTCTCCACGTTGGTAGGCGAGGTGGCCCACGGATGGGTGGTGGACTGCCCTAACTCTGACTCGCGCAGCGGCAAAGACGTCGAGTGAAATGTCCACGACGTGCGATCCGTCTGCACCGTGGTGGCGGATACCATGGTGTTCGTATTGGCGGCGACGGACACATCGCGAGGAGGGAGGCGAGTGAGATTCGATCCCAACTGCAGCTCGGTCACGGTGATGGGTCGATCCTCTCCCTGCTCTCCCTCGATGCTGTGGGGACTGTCAGGATCAGATACAGAGACTGCGCGCACGTCATCGCGGTCCGGGGCTGCCGTCGCACTTGTAGCACTTTCGTCGCTGTCAGAAGAGATCGCCAGTTGCTGACGCAGCCGCGCGAACACACCGCGATGCGAGGGAAGACGCTCATGACGGGTACGCTGGGGAGCGACGTGGTCATGTCTCGAACGGTGCACGTCCTGCTCCGCGCGGTCGGTGGTCTCCGGAGTGCCCTTATCTAGCGAGGCTGCCCAGGCCTGCACAGACTCGTACTGGGCCGAGTTGAAGACGAGTTGATTCGTGGACGCCGCCGTCAGCGCAGACACTTGCGTTTGCGTGGGGGGCTCATCGGCTTGTGTGGCTGTGCGGTCTCCGCGGTGGTGGTGTCTGCTCGCGCGCTGAGAGTGTGCCTGCGACGACGACGGCGGCAGACGCCCAGTCGACGACGTCCACGAGGACATCGCTGGGTCCTCGTGACGGGCGGAGCTCGGTGGTGCGACGAGATCGGCGCGCGTCTGTTCACGTGGGGAGCGGTGACGATGATCGCGATCCCCGCGGCTCTGACGTCGATGGCTGAGCCGCGTAGCTGGCCTCGAGCCACTTGATGACGATGCCGCCGCCAGCACCGCGGCCGCCGACAGTGGCTGCTCTGTGCTGCTCCAAAAATCCAGTACGCGCTGTGTCAGCGGTTCGGCAGCGGTGCCGTCTCCCACGTCAGCAACCCCCACCTCCGGTGCGGTGGCCACGTCGATCGCAGAAGCCGGAGCCACTGCTGCGTTGGAGGTCATCTGCACCTCCACCGTATCAGGCGTGGGGGTAGGCTGTGAAGAAGGCGTGTGCGTGGTCGTGGTGGCCGTCATACCCTGACTGGGTGTGGACTGTGGCTGCGACGGAGACGTGCTCTGACGCGCCCTGGACGAGGACGCGGAGACCAGCGCAACGGTGGCCTTGTGTGCGTTTCTCGCTGCTGTCGCGTGTGACGGCGGGTCCAATCGCACGTGTTGTTGTGGCGGGACAAGCGGTAAATCCATCGCCTGAGGCCGTGCATGCGCAGACGGTGTGCGTTCTTGCGAAGGTGCGGTCATTGTCGGCGCCGGTGTGAGTGACACCAACGTCGGGGTGGAGACATCACCATAATACAGCACGCGGTGGGGCCCAGGTCGCGACTCAAAAGGCACTGCGGTAGGCTCCGACGCAGATCCGGTAGCCACTGTCGCTGCCGGCGTGGCGGACAACAACGACGACCGGGCGGAGTCAAGGCGCCGTGAGCCCATCTGCGCATCACGTTGCGTGTCGTAGAGCCCGCTGTGCGAGTCGTGAGTCTGACGTGCGACTTCAAAGTCCTCCGCGTCCTCGTTAGCCTCGACGTTGGGCATGGATAATAAATTGCACGGACGTGCAAAGAAAGTCGCGGAGCTGCGCGGTGGCCTGCCTGCCTCGTCCTTGAGCGCAGAGAGTGGGATGTAGTGATGAGAAGCGTGCGGCTCCAAGGCACCACGACTGGGGCCAGCCGAGTGGTGCCGAGGAGGAGGCATGGAGGAAGCCCCAGCGCCGCCACCATCATCCACGGCCCCGTCGTCGGGGCGTGAGAGTCGGCTGCGGCTACCACCAACGAGATCCAGCGCACACCAGGCATCTGTCTGGACTGCTTTATCCTCACTCGGTGAGGCCGACGGTGTACGGGCTGGCGGCGGCCCAAGCGAGGCTGGTCGGGCGCGGGACAGAGGGGAAATTGCCGCGTCACGGCGACGGTGGTGCGGCTCGCTGCCCTGACGCAACACGGCGTCGATGCGTTCAATTCGATCGTGCATGGCGGCGAGCATGTCAGGGACGTGTGCAGATGACAACTTCGGCACCGCCTCTGTCGGAAGTGGGGTGGGCAATGGTGAAGCTTCCAACGCGTGGATCGGGGCGGGAGCAGCCTCGCTCACCACTCGCTGTGGCCGCCGCAGTGACGAGCGCGCGTGCGCACCGGTGGTAGCCACAGCGGGGGCAGCTGTCACACGCTCAACGTGAAAACCTTCCTCGGACACGTCGTCGCCCTCCTCCACTAGAGGCGTGTGGTGACGTGCGTTCAGTGGGGCCACTGGCAGGGGTGACGGGATGCTGACCGAGTGCGGTTCGTAAAGGTCGCTGACAGTTCGGCTGTTGCTCCTCGCTGTAGCACGCAAGGCCTCCGCGTCACTGTCGCGCGGCGCGACTCCTCGTGGATGACCCTCATCGCCGCCCTCCTGCAGCATCGCCCTGAGCTGTGCCAGTGCAGTCGGCTGTGAAGACGAATCAGCAAGTGGCAGGGAAGGTGGAGGGTCGCGCGGAGCCCGTGCCCCTCTAGCATGCTCAGATGACGTCCGCCGCAGCCCGTGGTCATCGCCGTCGCTGTCCTCGCTGGTCATGGCAGAAAGATCGGAGAGCGCCTCGGCCACCGCATGCGGCGAGAGGCGCGTAGTATTGGTTTGGTGGTATGGCGCTGGTGTGGCGGCTTCTCCCGCCGTGGTAGCTCGTGTCAGGGCGGCCTCGGAGCCTGTCCGCACAAATAAGAGCAGCATCGTCGACGCGGACATCGACGTGTTTGTCGACGACGAGGGGGGCGTTGGCATCCGGAGTGCGTCTGGCACTAGTGCGGCCAGCTGCCGGGGTAGAGGCAGACCGGTGCGCGCGGCGTGGAGCGGAAACAGCACCGATTCGGACTGCGCGGACAGTGCGGTGATGGGCATGGTAGGCATCACCACCACGCGACGCACAAGTACACCACAGGTACTGCGGCGACCACACAACACACGCACCGACTGCAGTGAGCGTGTTGTGTCCGATGAGGCCGCTCTCAGCGGTAGTGCACGCGCAGCACGCGCTGATGACTTTGGGGTCACTGGATTATAGAAAAGAGCGTGTTGTAATCGCTCAAGGTCCAGGTACAAGACTGTCCACTGACCAACAGACAGACAGTGTAAGGGCACCTTGGCTGAGGACCGGAGGTGACCGCGTCCGGTGGTGTTGGTATCCAGGCACGGCTGCACGGCCTCAACTGTGTTCGACAGTAGGAGCCGTCGGCCCCCAGCGAAGGTGCACTCAAAAGTGAGTGCGAACGGCTGCGCGTCCGTCACGGTCGCGGTGGACGATGAAAGCGGTGGCGTCTCGGGGGAGTTCGGACAGACGCAGAACTGAATCCCAAGCACAGACGTCGACGAGGATGGTGCAGGCTGCGGGGTGGCGACTGCCGTACTCGCGGTGGTCAAGCCCATGGTGCTGTTGCTGCCAGGCCGACGCTCACCGTGTGGGGGAACGTGTTCGGTCCTTTTCGCGCCGCCGCTCCCTCCACCTCCTCCACGTGGCAGGCCGTGCGACGCGGACGACCCCATGGTTTGTGTGTGGGACGGTTCGTCCATCTCCACGCTGGTGCCAGGGGGGATGTACAACAGCTGAGACTGAGCGTCCTTGATGTACAGGCAGTGGACGCCTGTGTGGGTGTCCACCATGTGCGGCGGTAGCGTGACGCTGCTTGGCAGGGTTGTGTGGGTCGATGCGCTTTTCGCCGCTTGGGGGCCCTTGGCTGTCTGCGCAGTCGCGGAGCTCAGCGCGCCGCTACCGCCGGCATCGAGGCGCTTCATACGGAGTGGAGCCAATGGACGCGATCCCTGAGGCGTGTAGAGAACGTATGCCAATCGTGCCGTGTTGAGGCCCACAAAAGAGGCCTCCGAATGGTCGTTGGGCGTGTCCGTGAGAGCGTCTATCCGCGGTGTGGAGACGTGTTGCGGTGCCGCACTCAGCGTGCGATACTCCGGCAGCGATGTGGTGGTCGCATGAACACGACGTACCTTTCGCTCTACCACATGGTGTGTCTCAGGGTAGCCTGGTGCGCATGCGTGTGTGTGGTCACTGGCGGTATCCAACTTTGTCCTGTCACCATGACGGCTGGTGTGCTCAACAGTGAGAGCGCTCCCAGAGACGGTGAGATTGGGCGATGAGAGGGACTGACCTCGCGCCGAGGCGTGCGGTGTGCGTCGAGCGTGCAGTGGTTTCTCAGAGTAGAAGTACGCGTTGGCGGTGCTCATTCGGACGAAGAAGCACAAGACAGGTGAAAAGAGAAGGAAAAAAAACAACAAAAAGCCGTCCTCGAAAGAACGACAAAACGGGCCAAGCAGCCGTATTTGGAGTGGGGCGAGTCAAAGGAAGTCCAGGCAGTGGCAGAAGGGAGAGCACACGCAAACAGCAAAGCAAAGCGAACCGTGTGTGTCTCGACGTGGTGCGTGTTGTAGGTACTGGAAACGGGACAACAAGAAAACACGATCGACAAGGTGGTGGCTCTTTCAAAAAAAAAATCTAGATTTCTGGCGCTCCGCTTTAGTTGATAGGGGCGTATTTTTTATTTCTCTCTCTCTCTCTTAATGTTCAAGGTCTGGCCTTGTCTCTGTACGGGGCGAGGGAGAGGGAACAAGAGAGGAAGAGTGACGGAATGCGGAGCCCACGTTTTGAGAAGCTCACTGGTGACGTCTCTTGCTTTCTCTGGTCACCGCACATCGATGGATTCAATTGCGTGTCGCACGGACGGGTGCGGAGTCGTAGGGATGAGCGCGTGAAGAAGAATGAGGAAAGGGAGAAGGCGAGTCGAGCGAAGGCAGAAGTAGCATGTCAGGCGCGGTGGGCTTCACAAGTCACGTATCCGTCCAAGAGCGATCTGTCGCACGCACACGTGAAAGCGCACCGTCGAGATCCCGTTTATTGGCGCGCTTGCCCTTGCTGAGTGACGAAGACCCCTCGCCCTTCTGACGGCGTTTTTTTTTTTTTTCGTTCTGTGTGGACATGGTGCGTGTCATCACACCTCATCCTGTTGTTGGTGTTTTGTTGTTTGTTTGTTTTTCCACAGTGTGTGTGTGTGTGTGTTGGTGGGAAGTGTTGATTGGTATCGCAAGCAATCCCAGCATGGCGAGAGTGGGAAGAGGGACATGTAGGTAAGGGAACAGGGCAAAAGAGATGGACAAACAAACAAGGAAAGGAGAAGAAGAAACAAACAAAAAATTTGGTTTACAAAGGGGGGACAGAACGAGAAGAAAAAGTACAAAAAAGGAAGACGGAAGAGGGAAGAGGGAAGAGTGGAACGGAAGAAGGGAACGGGAGAAAAATAACAAAGTGCACCTTAACGAATAACAAACGAATATGGCCCTGCACATCGCCCATTCGCGACACGTACCCTGATGCCAACAGGTTACTCTTCCATACCCAATCCGAAGAAAAAACAAAGACGTGACACAATCCTGGGAAAGGGTCACTCGGTGCACTGTGTTCGCCTCCGTCTACAAGAAAAAAAAAAAACTGATTTTGTTTGTTTGAATTACAAATTAAAAGGGGGAAAAACAAAAGAAGATACAGATGGAGACACCAATGTGATAAAGTAAGGCGTGAATTCAAGAGAAAGAAGAAAGAGCGAAACAAGTAAGGGACAGACAGGGAGATTAAAAAAAGGAAACAAGTGGTTCTACATGACAAAAAAAAGTTTTCGCTGATAAGTCAACGCGCGGCAACTAGGCAGACGATCATGCGTCACATCCTCTTATGCGGTCGCTCTCGTCCACTAAAGTTGTAGAGACCAATCCACTGCTATCAAGCATGCAACAAAGAAAGAAAGAGAGCGAGACATGGTGTGTTGAGTGGGCAAACTAAGATTTCGATGCAGGTGACGCCCATACATACACACACACACAAATGTCTCGCTCTGGCAGTGTCTTTTCTTCACGCTCCATTCTTCTTTTTCTTTTTTCGCCCTCTCTAGTCTTCTCCCTGCCCTCCTTCATGCTCAGCTGAGCGCTCACCTATATATTAAAACAACGCCGTTTTTTCACTGTTTGAAGTGGTTATGAAGAGTAGTGATGTAGTAACGAGGAAACATGTCTCTTTCCCCAGTACTTTTAGACGTAAAGAGAAAAAAAAATCCCAACGGTGAAGGCGCCACCGTCACCAAGAAAGCGGTCTATCACACTCAGGTGGTACGAAACAAGACGACAACAATGAGCGGGAAAAAAAAAAAGAAAAATACTATATCAATCACGGGAAAACAGGTGTGCGTGTGCGTGTATGTATTTTTACTCTTGTGGTGATTTGACTTTTCACGGTTGCACGTGTATGCATTGATTATTGTCCGCATTCAAAATCCGTCGCTGCTGGTTGGTCAGGTCGGCGCGTACGCGTAAGAAGACTACTAGATGGGTTATCAAGCCCTCATCATGGCGAACTCCTCTGGATCCAAACGGAGTGCGGCATCGCACATAAGCCGGTTTGCAGCAGCGGCGATACTCGAGTCGTAGTGGGGGATCTCCCACTGCAGTGCCTCCATGGCGTTGTACGCATAGTGCCAGAAGTAGAACAACATGGTGAGGGTGGACCTCATCGAGCTCACTTCCGGGAACGCACGCTGTATGACATCGAAGCTGTGCACATTGTTGACCAATATGTATTGCATCACAACGCCCGCGCCAAACTCTAAGGGGTAGGGGAACGGCAGCCGCTCCGTCACCTTGCTCACGTCCTCCCACGGCACACAGGATCGGCCGCTGAGCAGCAAGTTCGTGGCAATAGCATGCACAAGAGTCTTAATGGAGGTGTGATAGCGACGCGTAATAGCACCGAAGGTGGCCATCTCTACGTCCACTGGGCCCGTCCACGGCTGCTCCATCTCCAAGGGGATGATGGACACCGTGCGGCAGGCGAGGCGGACGCCATCAACAAGTACAGGAGGGAACGGTGCGAGACTCATGTGATTGTCGTGGAGCGCGCCGGTGCGGAAAAGCTCAATGAACAGCACAGCGTACTCGCTCAGCGTGTCGGTTTTAAAGCACGCCAGCGCACGGCTGCACGGGGTCTCTTCGTTGAGTGTGGGATCCGCGTCGGTGGTTGAGTGAACGTAGTAGCCCAGCAGGTCCAGCGTTTTGAGCAGCGTCGCTGCACACGTCTCGTTCACAGTGAGGTAGAGGTCCTTCGGATTTTCCGTAGCGGGGAGGGATTTTTTGGCCAGCGAAAGGACGTCGAAAAAGTAAACGTGGTCCTTCTCTGGTGCGTTAAGCGCGTCGCTGCCCAGCAGAGGCCAATCATCCAGCGGCAGAGCGCGCGCAGATTTGAGACGTGTCAGCTTAGCAACAGAGTTAGAATCGTTGCCGTACTCGCGGTACCACTCATGTGGCGACAAGGTGTCGTTCACGCACTGGGAAATTTGATTGGCTGCGTGAATGCGGAGTGTCAGAATGCGGCTGATGCCAGTGCGAAGATCCGGTGTATCAAGGGGTGAGAGACGATCCACGAGAATGTGCTGGCCCATGGATACCCAGAGGGAGGGCAGCATGTGACCTTCATGAAGAAAAAAGTAGAGAGCCATAGGGAGCTGGTCGCCGTACGCCTCCTGAGGTGTGAGGTTGGTGTGTCGCCTCGTCTGGCACGCACGGTAAAGCGGTACACACGCGCCAGCTGGGGCCCACATCACAGGCGTATCTAGTACAGCAAGGTTGGCCTGAATGCGCGCTGTGTAGTCGCTCTTGGGCTGCTGCTTTGCAAAGCTGTCACCGCTGTCGCTGTACGAAAGTCGCTCCAGCAAAGTGTCGAGAGGCTGTGAGAGAAAAGGCAGCCGGTACGGAGGACGAATGGTGTCCAACATGACCCACTCGCCGAACGAGACCTCATTGAATTTTTTGAGCTCTTTACGCAAGCGGCGGTTGATGGCATTGATGACATCTTGCTTCACCACGACGTCCATAACGCCCTTCTCTGCATCAATGCGGGTGATGACACGCTCAACACCTGGAAATGCAAGCAACTCCAGGCTGCCCCACACATCAGAAACGAGCTTGGCCCCTGGGGCCATGAACGCGGCGAGCTGCCCCCAGGCGACATAAGGGGCAATGAATACGTTTGAGTGCGCGCGCTTCAGCACAGAAATGATCAGCATCACGACATCTTCATCCCACGCGCCAATGCGCTTTGCCACCTCGCTTTTCAGAGCTTCATCAAGTGTTCCGGCGCGAGTGTGCATGTCGTCGCCACACATTTCGAGAATCTTGTTGGGGAATGGGGAGAAGGTATTGCTACCACCTTGTAGATTCAACTTGGGGCTCAAGCCTGCACCGTCGAACACGAAAAGAGGCTTCAGGGCAACTTGCTTTCGTGAGCTCCCGTGTCGCACCTCCGTTGAGGACAGCGCATGTTTCAGCGCGATCAGCTCATTTTCAAGGTCAGCCAGCTCATTGTAGAGAGAGACCGGTGTTGTCACAGTGATGGGGGCAAGAGGTTCGCACGCTTTGGTTGCTGCGGTGATGCGGTCAATGATCAGCTGACCATCAATGCCGAGAGCTACAGTCTCGGTTTTTGCGCCGTTCACAATGTTTTCTATGGTGTGCAAATGACTCAAGGGGACATTCGTTCTAACGAGCTTCTCTTCGCGGATAAGATAGCTAAGGCCACTCTCGATGCGCTGATCTTCTTCCATGGCAGCCGCGATTTCCACAGCTGACGCACTGCGCGGAGGGGGCACGCTGGAGCTCACCGCCGACTTCGGCGCCGGCACGGTCACACCGCTGCCGTTGGACGGAGTGAAGCGACGAGCATCCGCATAGCTGTTGGCAGCCTGGAAGCTGTTGGAACCATCTGCCCCAGGCGTTTGCGGTGAGCCTTTACGATTGTGCATTTTCAAATGCGCTAGGCGAGAGCGACGTGAATCGGGAGAAAAATGGAGAAAGAGGAGGTCGTCACCTGATTTATTGACCGATTAGTTCACGTTGCGCAGCGTCACTTTCAGTGAGCCTTTCCTTTTCTTTTCCTTTAAAGAATCACACAGTTGTTAACCTTCGCCGCTTCCCAGAAACCAGTGCAAGTGCGGGTGTGTATCGCCCTCTGGAAATTCTCACAGCTCCTATTAGCGTGAAGAGGATCAAAGAGAAAAGGACGGAAAAGGAGTGAAATGAATGCGCCACAGATGCAGATTGCTGAAATGGCCTCGTGACAGATTAGCCCAATTATATTTGTAGAATTCAGAAGGTAAAAGCTAGTTAAAAATAAGATGTGGATGTTAACTTATTGATCCTTTTCCGACAGTTCTTTCGCTCTCTTTCCCAGAAAGTGCTGGAAACGAAGAGAAAAGCTCGTGAATAGGGAGGCTTTAGCAGATATGAGACTTCCTTAGTGAAGGGGGAAAAAAAAACTGTGCGTCAGCGTTCACGGCGAAGACAGTGAGATGGAGGGTGAAGAATGGGAACCATAATTGACGATGAAAGAAGAGAATGCGATTGCCAACAACGGTGGTGCCTGTGAATGCACACGATGACAGCGAAATGCGCAGAGCATGGTAACAAAAGAACCATTCGGGTGCCCATACTCGGTAGTCGAAGAGTCGACATAGTTCACGATACTCTACATGGGTTGAATGATACTATTCTTGTTTTTGTTGTTTAATTCGAAGTGAGAAGCAGGAAAGAAGGAGAGCTCTGGCCCTCTAAGAAAGCAGCGAGATGGAAGGAAATAGCGGTAAGATGGCAAAAAAAAAAAAGAAGAAAAAAACCGCAGCAGCGACAGAAAAAAAAAATGAGTTGTGAACTTGCAAGCTCACAGTAATTACTCTGGGCAGCACTGGTTCAGCTCACGGCGAATCACGGCATGACTGCGACGATGTAAAATGAGTGCATCGTGATCACAGGAAGGGTCCTGGCAAATCGTCGGTGCCAGCTGCCCCGAATCCCTCACTTCGGACGGTACACCTGAAGGAGCCGCACTGGGCTCGCATGTCGGTGTGACACTGCGCCTCCGTTTCACACCACGAGAAGGTTCGCATTCAAATGTATCGCCAGTTGCCGAAATTTTCACTGTTGGTTCTGCAAGTGGAATCAAATGTAGCTCCATGACTTGCTCGATCTGCACCGAGAAGCAGCCGACGGTCAGTTCAGTGCCGGGGGCGTACCAATCCACGCCGCGGTGGGCACGCTCCATTTTTTGATAAATCGGGTTGGGATATAGTCCGGTGCCTTTTATGCACGTGATGCACTTGTTGTTTTCTGTATCGTAGAGCAGAGTTCTGTTGAACCCCACCGTCAGTTTACCCTCCAACCACCGGCGTTGCTTTTTTGTTCCCTTTGGGTTGCAAAATAGCACATCAAACCGCGAAGAACCTTTCAAAGGGGGGTCCAGCTGACACGGCATTATTATTTTTTTCCGACCCGGAAGAAACTTTTCGCGCAGTGGGGCACCTCTGGATTCCGAAAACAAGATGTGAGCTTGATTTGAAAAAGGAAAAAATATACCGGTTGGCGAGATATAATTGTTGGCTTCAACTTACGAACAGTTTGATAGCTGCCGAGTTCAGGATGATGGTAGAAAAGAGACAACGTATGGAGAGGGAAGGTGAGAATCAGAAAGGAAAGCAGCAGGGAACATGTTCAGCAAAGAGTGAGACCAATGAGATAAGGTATGGCGTACCATAGTTGGCGCAGAAATACAATGATAACATTATTGCGCTGACAACGTTGCAGAATTGTACTCGGTGCTATTGTATTGGGACGTGGTGCAAATTTTGTTCATCTTTGCCTTACTTTCCTACTCGGACGATACATTGCGATGCTCAAGTACATTCATTTTCCAATATGCGTGCAATCACGAGAATTGAGTTTGTGCTCGCGCATCTCACAGCGAAAGGAAAGCAAAATCGAAGAGGTCTGTGGATCGCGAGAAGAATAGCTCAAAAAAGAAAAAAAATGAGCTGTTCAAGTGCGGTATACCAGTCAAAGATACCTTGAGCGAACAGCAACTACACAAGAAGGTAGCCAGTGGTAGTCGAGCACAACAAAAATGGAGTGAGGATCCAGAAAAAAATAAAAAAGGATCATAGAAAACGAGACTCTTGGTCGAGAAAGGAAGAAAACAACGCGACAGCGCGTGCACAGCTACTTTGTGTGTATGAAAAGGTAAGTGAATGTGTGCCTTTACTTCGGAGTAGCGGTAGTGTCGGTTTCGGTCTCGCACTTGGAGCAATTGATCACTGTTATGCCGAGATCAAGAGTGACAACGTCCTGGGCGGGATCGAAAAGAACTGCAAGGGTCAACTTGTTGTCTGTCAACAATTTTCCAAGGCAGTCGTTTGGATCCGTAGCATCAACCACCACCGCAGAGTGCGTTTTAGGATCATAGATGTACTTCTCGTTTTTGCACTCGGCTTCGCCGACAGCACCACTGAGTTTGATGTCGAAAACATCGGAGCCTGCTGTGGTATTGAATTTTCCGACGACCAACCCAAACGCGTAAGAGCCACAGTATGCTCCATCTGGGACACACTCGGCGGTGAGAGCTGCGTGAGAGGTGCCACACATCAAAATGGCAATGAGAGCCACTAAAACTAATGCTTTCAAGGACGCCATTTTCTGTTGGACGAGTAAGATTTGGAGAAGTTCTCTTGGTGTGATACAAGCGAAGGGAACACTACGAACTGTAGTACCTTGGTGTCGATAAAATACGAAAAGGTCGCAGAAGACACGCACGCATACACACATAAATACATATATTTATATGTTTAGTTTGAGAGAAACAGAGTTCAAAAAAAAAAAAAAGAGTTGGATGAGAACAGACGCAGTTGTGGGAGATTAGAGAAATTGCACGAGGGGGTTCAGAAAGATCAACATGGAAGATACAAGCGTGCCGTGACATCAGGATAGCATGTCGCTCCTGTAGCTGCTTCGCAGGGGAGCTGAGCAAACACAGAAAAGAAACTCTGCAGATGTTTCCATTCATCTGCATCACTCAGTTGAGAGTGCTGGTCACCAATGCGTTTTTATTGGCCCACAGTTCCTTTACTGTTTATTTTTTGGTATACCTGGATTCATGCGCGTGTGTAGAACTACGGATGTCAACACAAACAACAGAGGAGAAAGTGAAAGCAAAACTAAAAATAGCGTCAAAAAAAAAATCAAGTGAAACAGACGATAGCAACGTACGCATACCGACTTGTATTTAGAAAGAAAAAAGATAACGATGACTTCAGTGTTGAGGGGAAATTGTATCAAAGCTGGATTTTGGATAAAACGCGTGCGAGGCAGCAGTGAAAAATAAAAAGGCGGCCTCGCATACACAGTCCAAAATGGACAGTCCTCAGAGTAACCCCACTCTGAGTGCTAACCCCTAACAGTAAGGTGAAAGTGGAAATGTGTTTATCTACGGCCCACTGGTCGCCAACGCGAATGAGAGCGCGCGAAAAAAACAAATGGATAAACGAAAGTGTACGCGCAACGTTTAGGCTAAATGACGACCACAGTTATTTGCTTTGTCTGAGGGCCACTGCACCAGCTGTCCCGACTGCGCCTACGGCAAGAGCAGCTAATGACGCGAGACTGGCCCTCCGGACAGTTTTGTGGTTGTTCTCTGTCGCAGCAGCTGCTGCTGCTGCTGGTTCCTCCGCCCCCGCCCATGGTAAACCGCGTGCCCCAATGTCACTAGAGGCAGCACCTACACTTTGTGATGGCGTGACTTTCAGCGTCGCAAAGTTGTTACTGTCCGTCCCGGAACCGCGACACTGCACAATAATTTGTTCGGCCGCCGTCAACAAATTTTTCATGCGATCCAGATCGATGCGAAGTCGCTGCGCCTCTGTTTCTGCCGCAAAGCGTTGTTTTTCTGACTCAGCGAGCTGCTTGCGGAGGGTGGAAGAAATAGCTTCAGAGGCACGACGGCTCCGACGTTCCTTCTGTACAGCCTCGTCCTCTGCACTGTCCTCGGGAGCATCGACTGCGCGCAGTTTCTCTAGATCAGCCAAAAGCTGATTGCGCTGCTTTGTGAGAGCAGCGTTGTCGCGTTTGAGCTGTGCAACGTCCTCACCCGCCGCTGGTGCAGGCATTCGACTGTTGGCCGCAACAATATCAACCTCTTCCGTCAGTTCAGTGCGGGTCTTCACAGCATTAAATTTCGCGTCGAGAGCTTTTTGGCGCCAAACCTGGAGTTTCGCTTCTGCCTCCTCGCGCAGACTACGCTCCTCAGCGAGCTGGTGCTGAAGCGTTTTAACCTGGTCTTCAGTCATGCTTGATGCAAAATAAGTAGGAAAACAGTTGGGAGTGTGGCCTGATTTGGGAAGCTTGTGTTTCGTTGCGCTAAAGGCAGAAACACTATTTGCTTTTTTCTTCGCTTTTGTTCAGGAGTGCGCGGGGGTGGGATGGGTGGTTTTTCCCTCGTTTCGGGCGCAAGGTGGGCGTGGGGGGCCTGCCTGCGCGGGCGGGAGGTGGCGGGCCCCCAGCTGGCGCGCGCCGCATGCGGGGCCGGCACCCGGCTCGGCCATCGCGCCACGGCCCGCGGGAGGGGAGAAGGAGGCCCGCGGCCGGCGCCGGCGGGGGGGGCAGGAGGGAGGGGGGGGTGGGGAGGAGGGGGCAGCGGCGATCCTAGGCGGGCGGGGAGAGGGGGGAGGGCGCCGGCGGGCCGGGGGAGGGCGGGGGGACAAAGCGGCGGAGGCGGCGAAAACCAAGCGGCCGCGGGGCGGCGCCCGGATCCCCCAAGCGACGGGCCGACCCGGGCGCCAACCTTCATTTTCTTCTTTTTACTCGCTTATACTATTGTCTGTTACTCATGCATAGTTATTAGTTCACGCAGCTGGCTTTATTTTCGCTATTCCGTGATTGTCTCACACGCTCTTTTTTGCTTTTTTTTTTTCTGGGTGTCAGTGTGTGTCTGCTTTCTTGGAGACCAAAGCGCGACAACCACCTAAAGAAAAATCAAGTGGCGTAATACCCGGCAGAAGGACCATCGCAGACAAGAAAAAAAAAAATGCACTGCTTGTGTTTTCAGCGCTAACCTTCCGGTTCAATCTGACTGTCAACGCCCGTTTCTGCGTTTTGGTAGCTGTTGCTCTTGTGCTTGGGGGTAAAGTGGAACTTTTCCTCCACGGGGCGATCCAAGACAATTTCACTAAGCCGAATCCAGTCTGCAACGCTGTCACTGCCCATGAGTGTCTCGAGATCGTCGCGACCACGGTAGTAGGGTGGGCGGTCATTCATCCGCTGAGGTAGCACCTCTAGCAGGCCGACGGGAACGTAGCGGTGCAGGAAGGACAGCCACTCACAGAGGAAGCGACGCGTTGTCATCACCCCACGCTCGTCCGCGCCCCAATGTGCCAGACCGCACCGCGCAAACTCCTTCAGAATGTCCAGTCGCTCAGAGCTGCTGATGTCCTTCGCTTGGCCAGTTTTGATCTCCTCAAAAATCCACGGCTTCACCAGCGCACCGCGGCCGACCATGAAGGAGGACACGTGCGGGCAGCTCTCACGGAGCTGAGCCACATCTTCGTAGGCAAAGATGTCGCCGTTGCCGACTACTGGCAGCGAGGTCAGCAGAGACGGAGGCGGCGCGGAGAGATTCTTGTCCTCCAAAAGTGCGGCGCACTGTTCCACGTAATCCCAGTTGGCGAGCTTCGTGTACCTCTGCCTCCGTGAGCGCCCGTGAATCGTCACGGCCGAGGCTCCCCACGAGGCGTACTCGCCAACCTGCTTGTGCAGCACCGGCGCGTCCTCGTCCGGGCCAATGCGGCACTTCACCGTCACCGGCTGTGACTGCTCACGCGACAGCGTCTCCACAACCTCACGCAGGCGGCCCTTACGCTCCCAGAGACCGCAGCCACAGCCCATCTTGACGATTGACTCTACGGGGCAACCACAGTTGATATCGAGGAAGTCGTAGGAGAAGCCAGAAGCTTCAATAGCGCGTGCAAACGTCGCAGCCTCGTTCGCACGTCCGACGGCCAGCTGAATCCCGAAGAGGTCCTCAGACTCGTGGCGACGAAGCAGCGACCATTCGTTCTTCTGTAGACGGTTCAGGTTGAAGACGACGGCCATCTCACTCACCGTGACGTCCGCGCCCCACTGCTTGCAGACACGTCTGAACGGTAAATTACCCACCGTGGTGAGCGGGGCAAGGACGAGCTTGTTCGTGAAGAGCTGGCGAGCCTTTGCGCGCTGCGCCGCCTCCATGTCCCGTCGTCGCGCGTCACTGTGTGACGTCGGCACCACCACACTCGAATCTTTCGTACCCTCCACAGGCGCCACTGATGGTTCCGCAGTGGTGGGAGCAGGCCTCTCGGTCGCGGACGGAGCGTCGGTCGCCGCGGGGGTCTCGATCGCTGCACGATCGCGCTTCTCACCCGCTGCAGGTCCACGGCGCTGCTCGCGCACAGCGACTTTGATTTTACGCAGCGTGTCGCCGTGGAAGAAGTTGCTCTCGCCTTCCAGAGTGGGGCGTTCCGTGCCTTGTACAAGGTCCGAGCGTTGGCGGTCGCTACCCTTGTTCATGCCACGCGTGCGTCCTTCAGCGTCCAGACTCACCTTCGCAGGTGCCTTGCAGAGGTACGCGACCTTAATGGGGCACACGCCCTTCTCGCGGATTGGCTGCATCGGTGGCTCTGCCGTGGCCGGAGTGGCCACAGAGACGGCCTCAGATGTCGGTTCAGACATGGCCAAGAATGGCGATGACGAGGAGAACAGCGGCGGTATGAGAGACTATCGTGTGTGGGGGTGTGGGGGTATGTCAGAGCGAGTCTGATGCGAGTGGTGTCAAGCCTCGATGGGAACGCACAATACGCTAATGTGTACACGAACAAACAACCACCGTATCGACTTTGTTTCGTTGAGCGAACGCAACGTTTCTTCTTGAAGAGACCGAAGTGGCAAAGAAAACAAAAAAGAGAGAGAAGAGAGAAGGCGAAAAAGAGAGGCGCATAGGCAGATCATAGAAGCGAATGCGCGTCAAGAGGATGGACCTGGCGAGTCTCACGCGAGAGCTGCGTAGGGTTTGCGATCGGAGAACGACACGCGCAGCTGTCTGGCCCGCCTCATGCTCGTGTGGCAGAGCACTGTTTGCTTGATAGGTCGCTGCTATTCGCCATAGAAGCGACTTGTTCTGCATTGGAGTTTGAGGAGAAAAAGGGAGGAACAGGAAGAGCGAGGTGCTTCAAAAGGAAAAAGAA
This sequence comes from Wallacemonas rigidus, assembly GCA_030849045.1. NCBI lineage: Eukaryota > Euglenozoa > Kinetoplastea > Trypanosomatida > Trypanosomatidae > Wallacemonas > Wallacemonas rigidus. Next base: position 121,801 of record JASAOL010000579.1, on the reverse strand, counting down.
AAAAAAACAAAGGGGTGTTAATAGCATAGAGAACACAACAAAAAGAAGAGGACTGTTGTGGTAAGCTGTGTTAACACGGTGCACCGCAGGTTCATACTGTTGTGCATGGACAAGCGTGACGGAAGGTAAAGAGAGAGAAAAAACCCCTGAGAAAAACAGAACGCACGAATGCAGGACATCACACCTCAACTCTCACTCGCACCAGCTGTAGCAAGGAAACAGAGAAGAGAGGCGGAGAAAAAAAAAAAGAGAAAAACGAGTGAAATACAAGTGCAGTGTGCCGTACCAATCTGGTTGCGTGCATCACGTTCTTTAAACGTGAGACATTGACTGCTAGCGAGAAGAAAAAAAAAAAAGAAAAAAGTTTAAGCACCAGTGCATCGGCTCTTTATTTTTTTTTTTTTTTGGCATCTTTGTCTTCGCCTTTTTTTTATTCAATTTTTTGATGGAAGAAGAGACTTGCGATTACTGACTGTCGAGTCTTTTTGCTGTATATATTTTTGATTTTGTGGGGGCGGTGATTATTCCCTTAGCTCAGCGAAAGCTTCTGAAGGTCCATGCCAATATCGGCAGGGCCAAACTTCATCGGTAGCAACTCTGCGAGACGCACCACCTTGACATGGGCAGCGTCCATGGTCACCAGAATGACGTCGAAGTTCTCAAAGTTCTGCGAAAGGTCGGCGACTTCGACGAGAAGCTGGCGGCACAGACCACACGGCGTGCACACAGCATCCGCAGGCGCGGCCGGTACGTTCGTCAGAAATGTTTTCCCGTACACAGCGACAGCCTTGGCCGTGCGACGGCCCCCGCAGTTCGCGCTGACGATGGCGCAGCGCTCCGCACAGCACGACTGCAGTGTACAGTTCTCGTAATTGCATCCGGCGGTGATGTGGTCGTCCATGTGAATCAGAGCGGCGCCAACACCGAAGTTGGAGTACGGGGCGTATGCCCGTGCCTGAGCGTCCACGGCAGCCTTGGCAGCACGCTGCACCACTTCTGGCATCTCAGCGAGCTTCATCACCTGGTTGTGCGGGTACGAGGACATTGTGAAGATGTGCTTTTGTGTGTGTGTATGTAGGTAGTATTATTTTCTTCGGTTGTCGTGGCTTGGAGAATAGGGAGGTCGACTTGAGTGATTGGGATTCTGACCCGCAGAAATGACAAGAAGGCAGACGTAAACATCGTGTATGAGAGCACACGTGAGCAGAGAGAGGTACGGGAGAGCGAGGAGAGTTTCACGGTGAGATGAGGATAACATCAGAATTGTCGCGCAGTTCCATTCGCACCTGTTCAATTGAAGTAGCACATGTCAGTGCAACGCGGTGAGAAGCGCATCTACGCCCTTGTACGAAATGAATCAATCAAGACTCACATCGAAACACGAGTACGGCACAGTCCTCCGTCTGAGTACTGCTGCTTGTGTGTGTGTGTGTGTTGGGGGAAGCGAGAGGTGGATGGTGCTGTGTTCACTCATCCTTCGGCATGCAAACACAGCCGAGCGATCCAAGTGGCATTAACGTGTGCTTGAGCGTTTGATATGCCTCCACCAGATCTTTTTTTTTTTTTTTTCAAGATCCTCCTCATCCGTTCGTATCGCGTCGTTTGATGATTTTGTGCACGTCACAGTCGGCAAGCTGAATTCCATTGTTCTTTTCTCCTTCCTCGGTGTCCGTGACGCGTCCGCGCGACAGCGGCGTGCTGAGCTCAAGGCACACCGATTGAGGTACAGACACGCAGGCGCACCGAGAAGTCAAAAAAATGAGGAGGTGACGTAATTGTTCCAAGAGAGGAGGAGGAGTTAGTGCAACGAGAAGAGTAGAAAAAGTGGAGGAAAAAAGAGATAATAGAGCAGCATACAACGCATAAATACGATAAGGTGCGAAGGACTTAACATCGTGGTACAGTGAGAAGGGCGAGCAGAATGAAGATGCCAAACACCTCGCATGGGGCTTAAAAAAAAAAAAAGATTAAAAAAAAACCCGAAGGATGTTAGTCTCAGAAAGCCAAAACAGGAGAGACGAAGCAAAGAAAGCATGTGAGGCCAAGAAAAAGAAAAAGAAAAAAAAGAACAGAGAATGACAGCTCAAGCTCTGAAATGAGCCTCAATGCTCCGCGTTACCCGTACGCGCTTCTCTTCCTTTTTCCGCATTCAAGCCTCACCGTGTAGTGTTACGCTGAGCACGTGTCCCGCACATACGTTGGCACCAGTCGCACCGTTCTTCCTTCGGTTTTTGACTCTAGGATGATGTTTATCTCTGGGCTATTCGTCCCATTAAAAAAAAAAAAAAAGATGTCACATTAAAGCAAAGACACTCTTTCTTTGTTCTGATTTTGTGTGTCTGTGTGTGAGAAGACTGCGCCTTAATCTCGATATGCTTCGGCCTTTTCAGTGTTGTCAGTGGCCTTGTGTACGTGTACATACATGGAGTGCCGATCGCTTTGATTGAACCTCCTCTATTCGTTCTTTCCGTTGATCTGCAGCAAGGAAAGCCTTCGCCCTTCTGTTCGCACATATGTGCGTCAGTCTGATTGAATATTGCTGTGCCGGTGAGTGGTTTGCGTTTTGTTGTCCTCGGTCTTCAGAGCTCCCCTTCTTCACACACGCGCTGCTGGACTCCCTTCCGGTCAATGCACTGCCCGCAGGGTGTGTTTTCTTCGGCTGTGTGCACTTGTCGACCTTCTCTTCCTTCGCGCCTCCTGTGTTCCCCTCTTCACTTCTTTTTGTTTTGTTTTGTTTTGTTTTGTTTCGCTTCGCGTGTTGCTGGATTCTTCGCTCACCGTGTCTCTCAGTCGCCGTCTCAAGGTGCCCTACCATTACCCACCAGAGCCGGGTCGAAGCCAATCGAGTTGAGCAGGTTCCAGTATGCGTGCACAAAACAGAAGATGAAGGGCTGCAGCACGTATCGGGAGACGGTGAAGTCAGGAATGCCGAAGGGTGTGGTGGTGGTGTCCTCGACTTCTCCGCCGACGTCCGACTGTGTCATGGACTGGTGTGAGGCCGCAAGGTCGGTTTGGTTCGCATTCGCGCGGCAACTCGTCTTTTTGGCTGCCGGCGACGACGAAGTGGAGGATGGAGGAGGCTGCGCGCGTACATGGCCTGGGCTCGCTTGTGGTTGGGTAGTAGATGCTCGGCGTCCTACCGATGCGGCAGGATGGGAAGCGAGGTGATTAAGTGCGACTGCTGTACGTAGCTCATCCAAGACGGCGGCACAGGTAATTTCGTGCTCTGCCTGATCGGCTGTGAGGCCGATGGCCCTCTCCACCTTTGTTGCCGACGAGACATCCAGCAGTCGACAGAAGCTCCAGAAGGACAAACCTGAGCTCTCAAGAACGCCGAGATCAAGATAAATCTCTTCAACGGCGCTCGTGGTGAACAGCTCCCCTTTTTCAATTTCACGGCACCGAGATGGTGTATCCCGCATCATCGCCTCGACGGCGTCCTCATCAAGCTCAAGCTGCACCACCTCCTGCGTAGTGTGTGAGGACCACACGGGGGCGGCCGAGGGCGTGATCCCGAGAGCCGCCGTCGGTGAGGAGGTGAGAACCGGTGCGGATGCACGTGTGGACACGCTCAACGACGAAAGCGTCGCGCCTCCCCCGTTGAGCATCGGCGCTGGGTGACCGCGACCACTCACATGACCGCCGCCGTCACCATCGGCGCTGAGCTGTGCGTGCGCACGGCGTATAAGACGACCGCGGCGAACAGCCAGCCGCCGCCTCGCACGGCGTGCAGCCTCTTGGTGGGCGACAAAGAGCAGCACCCAGCGAGAGAAGTGAACAGCGGCGCTCTCCATGCGAGCTCCTCTGCTACTCGGCCACGCGGTCGCTGTGGTGTTGGGCCTCGGGGAGGCGCCAGCATGGCCACTAGCACTGCTCGTGTTGTTGTGCGTGTGTGTGCTCGTACTCGTACTCGTGCTGCCTGTCGGTGGCTCTCCGGGCTGCCGCGGAGGCGGGCCAGCGGGCGCGCTGGATGCGGTGCTGGTCGCGGAGACGATGCTGTTCTGCCGCGGTCTGCCGCTCATACGGCCGGTGCCCGCCGACTGGTCATCCACCTCGGCTGCGCGCGCTACGCAGCGGTGCCAACAGTGCAGGGCGGCCTGCGCGTGCAGCACTTCGGCCAGCTGCTCGGACGGCACGGACTCGGGAACGTTTTCAATCGCCCAGTCCGTGAAGCGCGCGACATCGCCGCGACTCACACGGCCATCGCCATCCGCATCCAGCAGGTACAGGACGGTAATGCGATGAAGACTGACCCACAGGGTGTCAGGTAACAAAGGGAGCGCCTCACGCAGCACGTCGACGCTGTAATACGCCGGCGCGACGTTGACGAGCGGTCCAAAGCGCTTCCGCATCGTCACGACGCTGTTTGGCAACGCTCCGGTTGCGGAAGCGGATGTGGAGGCGAGCGGTTGTGCAGACGCGTGACTCTCTGATGAATGATGGGTCGCGTCTGTGACGGCGAGGAGGGCGTTGAGCGAGTCGTCGTCGAGTCCGCAGAAGCGGAGCTGCTCTTGCTCGAGTGCGGCTTCCTTGGTGAGAAGGCGTACCAGCGCCTGCTGAATGGCAGACTCGGCGTACGAGGCACCCTGACCCATAGCTCAAGCGGAACGAGACGGTCTCACAGGTGCGTTCGCGGTGATGTGATGGTGCACAAACTGTTCTTCCGTCACAACGGTGTGTCCTGCTTTGATACGCGTGTCAGTGGTCGTTCAAAAGAAGAGAGAGAGAGTAAAACAAGAAAAGCAAAGAGGCCAGAGAGCAAAGAGTGGCGAGAGGTTCTGCGAAGATGCGGAAGGGGGGTGAGAATGAAACGCGTTATGTTGTGCCACCAGACAGACGAAGAAATAAAGAAAAAGAAAAAGTATGTCGAAAAAGATGCGAAGCCGTGGACTAGTACAGGTAAGCGAAAGCGAAGATGGAGAAATAGGAGAAGAGACTTATTCGGGGAAAAAAGAAGCTCAGCGAGGGAAGGACCACGGTCAACAAGCCGGAGAGCTACAAAAGTAAAAAGAAAAAAAAGAAAGCACAGGGACACACACAAGCACGCACAGATGCACAGAATGCACAGAATACACACAAATACGCGCAGTAACAAGCTGAGAAATGATGATGCAAAGCGAGGGAAAGCAAAAGGAAAAAAAAAGCTAAGGGGGTAAAGACTGTGTGGTGACTCTTGAGATTTCCTTCAAGAGAAGTCACACACCCTTGGATCTTTGGCAGGATCGGCGAGATCAGGGGGATGGTGTAGACAGCAGAGAGATTGGGAGAGACAAAGAGAGAGAGATCAACTGTGTGAGGAGTGGTCGAATAAGGGGGAACATGTCCTGTTCGAGTGAAGGGAGAGGACATGAGAGGAGCACACGCGTACTCTCGGTCAGAAGCGATTCCTCTCTTCGTACGCAGAGGGTAGCCTGTCGTGCTACCGCTAGTGTACTCTCTCCATTGATTTCTTCTTCTTCACTTTAAGTGTGTGTGTGTGTGTGTGTGCAGTTGTTTGCTGCCCCACCAAAAGTAGAGCACTTCATAACGCCACGCGTAAAAAAGCAACTGCCAGAGTACAAGAGTATCAGGAAAGAAAAAAGACACACACGTAAGTGACCACACGACGACAGCCGTCCGCGAGACACAGCCTACACGCGATCAACGACATCGCATACACACACACACGCCATTCTCAGTGCATGCATGATCACGTGCTCTTGCTGCGAAAAGTGATCTGGACGAGCGGAAGAAAGGACCTTTTGCTGACCTCCGCGCACGCCAAGACAGAGAGATGACAGGGTGGGCAACCACCTTCGCTCCCGCGCATCTTCGTGAATTTAGCTTTTCTTTTTTTTTTTTTTCGATTGTTGTTGTTGTTGGGTACAGTCATTCTCATGATTTGTCCCACGGCTTCGCCTTCAACACAGCCAGAACAACAATGACGATGATGCACAGTATATTCAAAATGATAAAGCAAATGATAATGCGATCGCACGCCATGCGACGCATGAAGGCTTTCAACTCTAGACTCGCGCGGCCGACCTCCGTATTCATCGCATCGAGCTGCGTGTTCGTCTGTTCGATCTGCTCCGTCTGTTTCCGCAGCGTCGCGTGCGCGTCCTGGCCGGTCGTCTCCGTCTCGTTCAACAGCTTCTCCGTGTTAGCGAGCGACTGCAGGGTCTCTGCCTGTGTGTGCTGTACACGCTCCGCAATACTACGCGCCTCTCCGCGGCCCGCTTCGAAAGGATCGTTGTCGGTGGGCGACCACAGTGGGTATGCCCCGCTATTGTTGCCGTCGGCCGCGCCTCCGGCTGTCTCGTCATGGTGGGAAACGGCACCGTCCTTTCCCGCAGAAGGCATGGTGGTGCCGTCCCGATCCGAAAAAGGCACGGGGCGGCGTGTGTTATGCTGCTCCTTCTTGGCGTTTTCGACCGCCTCCTTGAGTTGACTCAGACGTGTCTGGTGCTCGATTACTTTTTTTTCAAAGAGCACGGTGGTGGCGCCGTGATCGAGCATGCGGACCTCAACACGAAATTGTTGGTACACCTTGGTCAGCCGCTTCAGCATATCCTGTGCTCGACTTAGTGCGTCGATGCCACCGCCTGCGCCGTCCTTGACAACACGCAGCTGGTTCGTGAGCTGTTCCTCGAGGTCTATCAGCTCCTCATCATAGAGCGCGGCATCCGCCATGGTGTGATGTACGCGTTAGCTCCGTACGGACTAGTCTGAAGAGAAGACAAAGCGCGGATGGTCTCCAATTGAAGTAAGCGTTGGTTCCGTCTCGGCAGATTTGATTGCCGTGCTCTTCTCTTTCGGTGTTGTTGTTGCTCTTGACTTTTTCGCCTCTCTATTTTTTTATTTTTTTGACACGCCTCGTATTTCTGTGCAACTGCAGATGGATGAGCGTGTAAGCAAGGCGACAAAGAGAGGAAGAGAGAAGACATGGTCGGTTAGTTGGGCGTGTGGTAGGGGACATCCATTTTCTTTTTTTTTTTCTTTTTTTTTTCCAAGGAGGTATGTACCAAAGCAATGGCCATTGATAAGGGGGGGATGTTAGAAAGGTCTCTTCGCGATCCGTTATTGTGCGCCTTGAGTGCCGGTGCCGCACAGCCAACAGATGTACAATAGATACCCTTGTTGCTCCCATGTTCCCAGTTTTTCGGAGGAGGGAGCGAGGGGGAGGTCTCGGGCTCTATCAGGTTGTACTGCTTCCAGATCATGGCGCACTGTTGAATGGTTTGCAGCACTACCTCCTCTTCAGATCCGAACTCGGCCGCCTACTTACTGCGCTCGTCTGGTTCCATGGTGTTTGTGTTACGATCTCAGAAATAGATGAAGAGAGAGAATAAGAAAAGAAAAACACCGAGACGGTGTGAGAGCAACCCTCTGCATCCGTCTGAACGAGGGAGCGGCGACAAAACGCGAAGAACACGAGGCTGACTTGCGAGGAAGAAAAAGAGAACAAAGCAAGATGAAGCGAAGTGGGTAAAATGCAAGAGAGAAAGGTGAATATCCGAAAAATAGAACTGTCAGAGCTTCAGGAAGCGTGTGTGTGTGTGTCTCTCTCTTCAGCACCGGCTGTGGGTTAAAAAAAAAAAGTTTAGGAAGAAGGGGAAGCGTCAGCTTGTATAATCAGTGAAACCCACAAACGATACCCCAAAAGAAAAAGAGAACATAAAAATACCAGAAAGAACAGAAAGAACAGATGGCAACACAGAGTGCAGCACAAAGAGAGAGAGAGAGCAAAAGCGGAGAAGAAGCACACGCTAGTATGTCTTGATCTCTGCGCTGCAGTACACCACAAGATACGTGAATAAGAATCAAGAGAAGGAAAACGGCTCACTAAAACGAAAGAGAAAACATAGAATAAGAGCAGAGAGATCCATCGAAGGATGGACAACGATGCGCGAAGGTTGGAATGGTGCCGACGAAGGAGGAGAGAGAAAAAAAAAACACAGTTGTGGTTTTTCACTCGCACACGTCCGGCTTTCCGTAATCGATGCGTGCCTTCCTCGCCGTCTTGTCAGTGTTGTGATCTCTCTGTGCGTGTGCCTGTGGTGGTGCCTTAAGCGGGTACACGCTTTTCGCTAACCGCGCTCAAACAGCGCTTGTCTGATCCGCTGCATTCACGCCTTCTTCCTCCACCGCGCGCGCTATTGCCCGGACGCGCTCCTCACGCTGGGCAAGGTGAATTTGGATGAACGGGTGCGTGAGCAGCTCGGCCGCTGTCGGACGCTTGGTGCGATCGAGGACGAAGATTTTGTCCAAAAAGTCTTTCAGCTCTTCGGAAAGGTAGCGGATGCGGCGGGCAGCTCCTTCCACGTCGTTGAACCGTTCGCCTGCCCTCAGTCGCGCGTCGACCTCGAGCAGCTGCGTGTGCGGTCGCTCCCGCACCTCTGTCTCGTCAAGACCACCGATGCGGAAGAGGAGTGGAATCGCCTCCATGCGCGCGTCCGTGTAAAGGTCGGTCCAAGGCGTCACGCCAGTGATCATTTCTACCACACTGCACCCAAACGCCCAAATATCGCACGCCGCACTGTACGAGCCCTGCGTGCTCTGTGGGTCCATGTACGCGACGGTGCCCATCACCGCGCTCGACTGCAGTGGCCGGCCGCCCACCGTCGTCACCACACTCGTCCCAAAATCAGTGAGCTTGACGGTGCCATCGGCGGACAAGAGCATATTCGCCGTCTTGACATCGCGGTGAATCACGTTGTGTGTGTGAAGGTAGTGGAGACCGCAGAGCGCGTCGTGCGCGAAGCGGCTGACCACACCTTCGCGTAGGACGCCGTGGGGATGGTTGCGAATCACCTCTTGTAGCGAACCCGAGGGCACCCACTCCATGAAGATCTGACCCTTGTTGCCTGAGATCATGAACGCCACAACCCGCACGATATTAGGGTGGTTGAGCGCAGTGAGGGTTGTGTACTCTTTGAGGAATTCGCGGGCGGCTTGTGTGCCGGCATCACCCTTCGGGCCAATCGGCAGTTCCTTCGCCGCCAAGTACGTCCCCGCGAGCTCATCCCAGGCGCGGAAGACGCTGCCGTAGCTGCCGCTCCCCAGTGGGAAGTGCTCTAGCACCTTGAAACGCTCTGCCAAGGTGATTGTGTCTTGTGAGCTGCAGGGCTCATTACACACAACGACGACATCTTCGCGCTCGAGAAACATTTTGAGGTACGCCTCCGTCTCTTCCACATTCGTCATGCTCGGGAACGTCTCGACAGAGTCGCTCTGGCTGCTCGCCTCGGCCGCGCTCGGTAAATCATCGCCACTGCCACTGATGCCAGCGGGTGTTTTCAGGGAGTGGTAAGATGTGCCAGCGGCGGTGCGACGAATGACAAATGTACGGGTGCCGAGCGTCAGCGACGCATCTGTGCTGGCTGCCAGGTGTGAGTCGGTGCGTGAGGCGAGACTAAGTTGACCGCTCTGCGAAGGGCTGTGCGTTAGGCTCTGCGTGAGGCCGCCTTGTGAGGAGTTCGCGAGGAGGGGAGTGGCGCTTTCAGACGCGAGGGGCGAAAGGACGTCGTCGCCGGCATTGCCGCCTATCTTGGGCGCCTTTCCGATGAGAGAGAGGCGGGTCAACAGCGCATCGAGTGCCGCGTTGGCGTGCTTCAGGGCGTGCGGAATCTCGTCGCGCGAGCTGAAGAGGCTGGCCACGCCGTCGGAGGTCTCGCGCAGGAGGAGCTGCAGAGCAAAGAGACTCTGCCCCATGTGCTGCGCGCCGGTCTGCGCGACAGACTCCACTTCCGACGTGGTGCGTCGCGACTCTTCGTTCGTGGAGGGCTGGCTGGAGGCGCCCGCGCTGCCCGGTGCGAAGAAGTGCTCAAAGAAGTACCGCACATTCCCCGCGGTGAGTCCATTCTTGGAGAAGCTCACCACGCGATCGACCATGCGCGCGATCGGGAGGTCAGGCAACAACCGGAAGACGTGGCGCCTGATGCTCTTACCCGTCACGTAGTCCATGTTCGCTTGGGCGTGTCGAATACCGCTGTTGAAGTCGACGGCAATGCGCAGCCAGTGCCTCATCGAGGCCCTCGTACTCGCATAAATAGCGCGCATGGCACTCGCGCGTGCCTCCTCGTGCGAAGAGGCGTCCAGGGCGTCGAGGGTCGCGGAAACAGCCTCGCACGCCTTCTTGGTCACGTCCGCTAAGGCACAAGCGAGCAGATTGACGCTCACAATGTAGAGGGAGAACATCTGCTGTGTCCGCACGCGCCGCACCTCTTTCACTGCCTTGAGAGCCTTTCCGGGTGCTTTCGCCGATGGTGCGGCGCAGAGCGTGCAGAAGAGGGCGATGGTGGCGTCAACCATGATCTCCAGGTCCTCCTTCGTGTCAGGGATGATGACCTTCGGTGATGGCCAGAATGTCACGCTGTCGCAGAACGCAGCGCGATAGGTCAGAGTCGCTTCCGTCAGCTCAGCAGCCTTCTGGAGCATCTCGCCGCACCACGCCCACACGCTCTGTGCATCCGCCACGTCACAGGCCAAGCGTGGCGCGTCGGTTGTGTTTGGACCGAACTGCTCGCCGACAGTCTGGTCAGCGTTTTTATTGACCTCGGGACCACTACCCGCGTTGGCTCCACCGTTCGCCAGCGGTGAAGGCAGCGATTCACCGTGTAGATTGTACTGACGCGTCTGCTGCAGCTGCTTCCACACCGTAGCCGCGTGCTCCTTAGTGAAAATGTTCGCGTCGTACAAGACATGCGTGAAATACGGGTTGTCGGAGGCAAACGCTACCGTCGCGGCGATGATGTACGTTTTGAGCACCGTCCACACCTGACCCGTGCGTAGCCGCTCACCGAGCTGCTCCACGAACCAGCCGCATCGCTCAGGCATGGAGCACAGGGAAAATCCACCGGTGCCGTCCTTCGAGATGTAGTCCACAATGTACGTAAGCAACACCACAGGCGCCATGCTGGCGTCGTTCTTGGTGCATTCGCGAAGAATTAGCATACATTTTGTACACTGTAAACGCTCAATCGGAAGCGCACAGCTCTCATCCTCGATGGGATTGCACGCAAGCATCGTTTTGGCGGCCGCCTGGCAGGCGGTCGTCTGCGCCTCGTGTACCTCTGTGTCAGGCGTCTGCGAGGTGACTTCGTTTGAGGAGGATGTGGACGATGCGTCCGATGGAGATACGCTCTCCTCCACCACATTCGTACAGCCATTGAAGTCAGCTGTCATGGGCTCGAACCGGCCATGGAGCCTTGAAGAGCAAGAAAACGTCGACTCTGCGATCGCGGCGTTCGACATGGCCTCCGTCCGTTTTGTGTGTGTGTGTATTATTTTGTTTGTGCTTAAACTGAGAACCCTGCGAGCGGGAAGAGTGTGATTTCCCTTTCTTGTGGTTAATGCGATTGATAATATGTTTCCTTTCAAATTGTAAGCTCGAGAAGCGCTAACCTCTCTGTGCGTCAGCGCGAGAACAGCACACTCTACGGGGTATATTGCTTTTACTTCTGCTTCGTCTTCTTTACTTCAGAACCCACACGAGTGGTTCTCGTAAAGAGGGGGGTCTGTATATGCGAGAGAGTATTAGCGACTTGTCTTCTTTGTTATTGTTTTGTGTTTTCCCGTTCCAGTCCGTTCAGGTGGAGAGGAACAAGACAATCGAAAAAAAAGCAACAACAAAAAAAAAAGCGGCCGCAGTACACTTCACCCAATTTTTCCCAAGATGAGAAGTCGTTGTGTGTGTGTGTGTGTGTGTGTGAGTCGGGCTCGATTTCTTTTGGTGCAGTTGTCGGGGAGTATGAGTGCAGGTGATATCAAGTGAAGCGCCGCCTTCGCTCAGGTGCGGTGAAGGTTAAAGAAGAAAAAAAACGACGAAAAAGGGAGAGTGTCGAAAAGGAGAAAAGAGGTTCAAAACAAGCTGAGCGTTCGAACGAATTAAAAAAAAAATCCGAAAGAGAGAAATCACAAAGAGAATAAAAGAGGGAGAAATATGTCACGGAAAACAAAAGTGGTTGTTGAGCAAAAAAAAAAAAGAAGAGGACTGTCTGACAATTCAGTTTTTTTTTTTTCTTATTTCCTTTCCTTGTTCGTCGATCAGTGATTTATATGTGTGTGTGTGTCGCCACGGTGGCAATCAGAAAGAAATGAGAGTCAGAAAAAAAGCAGCCAAGAGGAGCGTGTTGGTGGTGAGATGAGGTGTCATGTAGTGAAGCACATAGGGCACTCACGCCGGCGCGTGAGAGAAAAAGAGAAGAGACAGACAGGTGCGGAGCGTGTGCGACATCGCCGCAGCGGTACGCGTTCGTTCACGCTGTGTTGACCTTCTGACACACGTGCTTCTTTTGAGAATAAAAAGAGACCGTGTGTGTCTCCTTCTCGCGTACACGTTGTATCAAGTGATGGTTGACTGACCGAGCAACGCGAAAAAAAAAAAAGGAAGAGGTCGCAAGACGGCCGTTCGAACCACCCCTGCAAAACAACGTGCAAAGCGCGCTCTCACAGGCGTACGCAACTGAAGCGTGTGAACACCTCCTAGGTGTCGTGTTTGATGTAAGGCACACACTTCTTCTTTGGGGGTGGGTTACCTCCTCTTTTTATTCTTTTTTTTTTTCTTTTTGAATGAGCTTGTTAAAGAGAGGTCATGAAGATGAAAAGAAGAAGAAGTCGGGGCTGTGGCGGTTTTTCAGGCGTCTGTCTGTCTATCCATCCGCCTCTGTGTACGCACCCGTGCGCAGCACCCCACCAAGTTTGCCAACGAAAACGAAAAAAAAAAAAAGCGCGGGTTACAGCTACACCAACAAAACAAAAAACAAAAACAAGAAGAACAACAGACTGCAAAACAAAAAGGCGAAACAATGAAGACGGAAAATACACAAACAAAAAAGAGGAGGAACAATGGAGTGTCAGTCATTCACAGTGTCTTCTTGGAGGGGGAGAGCTCGGACGCCGCCTCCGCCTCCTCCTTCGATGCGCTCTGCAGCATCAACGACAACCTCTTTCTCAATGACAACGAGGCTGACGTCGAGAAAAGGTGCGAAAAGAGCGAGCTGTGAAGGTCGAGAGGTAGGGACCAGGATAGGGAGGGAGGGAGGGAGGCGAAAGCGAAGAAAAGAAAAAAAGACATAATCAACGAAATATTGTGTTTTTGTGCGCCAACGAGGCGGAAGGATAAAGAACAATTGACAAGCCAGGCTATGAAGCCAGTGTGTGACCAAATGGGATACGACGAACAAAGAGAAAACAAAAAAGAAAGATTGAAAATGAATCGATACGTCGCAGCGAGTCGGCACAGCGCACAATCGTGTCAAAAAAAAAAAAAATGGCAAAGCCAAAGTCAACCAAAAAGCAGACGTTGCTGTCGGTTCTCTTTGCCTTCCCCATGACCGAACAAAAAGAACGATGAACAATTGGCAGAAGGCTGCGTCGAGTTGAGAGCGAAAAGAAAAAAAAAGGAGAATTGTCAGCTACAAGACTTCCTTTTATTATTGTTCTCTTTACAGTTCACGCACTCGGTCCATGTCCGCCTTCGCGCCTGTCTCCGCCTCTTCTCTATTTGTATCCTTCTGTATGAAAAGGTTGGGCGATAGAGCGGTGAGGCGAGAGAGAGAGAGAGCGCTAGTATTGCCACGCGGGATGTGGTGTGGACATCGGACGAGGCGTGTAGCGGCCGCGCGGCGTACCAGATCGAGAGGTCGGTGTCTTGGAGCGCTTGCGAGACTTGGAAGGGGCTCGGGCAGCGGGCTTGCCGTTGCGCTCAGCGGTCATCGGCGCTGGTGCGCGCTGGATCTGCATAATCAGCTTCACATCCGGCGCTGGACGGTCACTCGTCTGCCGACGCGCGGAGGACGAGCGTGCACGCACACGCATCGGGGCCTCCAAGCCGATCGTGCGCTGGCGTGGGGTGCTGGGCCGGTACTGACGACTAAGAGCGCTGTCACGTCCATTTTGGCTGTGCGCACGGCTGTCGTCGGCGTGGCGTCCGCGTGTGGACGGCCCTTGGCGGCCTTGTGAGCCTTCCGCGGAGGCTATGTCGACTGGTGGGACGGAGAGCCGGTCGGACGCGGCGATCGTCGAGGCCGGCGCAGGCGCGGCGTTGGCACTCGCCACGACAGGATCGGCGGCGCACCCCGTCGGGGGTGAGGTGGTGCGACGACGGGTCGTGACCGTCAGCGGCGCCGAGGAGCCGCTGTGTACACCCTGAGCGGGACCGGCGCCGTACGTCCGCTGCTGCACGGCGGCAGTGCGCGGTGTGGGTGGCAGAAGCGCCGGCTCCGTCAGTGGCGCCACCTCCGCGGGGTCAATGTGTGGATCCTCCACACGGTTGTGCGCGATGCTTTGATAGCCTTCACGACGTGCGCCGCGTGGCGTCATCGTGCGACTAACGGGGCCATCGCGTGGGGTAAGAGAGGCCATCGATCGGCGGAGGCCTTCTCCAATCGGGACACCGCCCGTACCACGAGGGGTGCTGACAGACCCGCTCGCGCCCTGTCGCGGTGAGCGTGCGTGCGGCATCGGCGCGGCGCCACGATTGGGCATCGACTCCTCGTCCTCATCGGCCAAGAAGGACGGACGATGGTAAGATGCTGGGTTGGACTGACGACGGTGGCCAGCCAATAAGCGCTGGGCCTTGGCATCAAGATCAGCACAGTCGCTCCAGTAGCGACGTAGGGCATCCGTGTACGGGCCTGTGCTCTCCATGAGGAGGTCGTCGGTCATCTCCATGAAGTCCTGGGCCTGCGCCTTGACCTCGAGCGTGTGCTCCATCACATTGTCATCAACAAAACGGTTGCGCTGCATCGTCACAAGACGTTTGTCTAGTTCGGGCTCTTCTTTTGTCAGGAAGGCGTAAATGCGCAGACGCACCGCGTCAAAACGGTCCGTGAACGCCTCGGGCTTCTCGTTCACGATGTTGACGAGGCGACGACGGCCGCGGGTGCCGTTCGTTGCGGTTGAGACCATCGACTCGCGACGCTCGCTTGCCGGGCACGCGGCATCGCCAGTGAATTCGTCCCCGCCGCTCCCGTTCGCGCTGTTCACCGACGACGCGCGGGCGCGCATGAGAGAGCGCATCTGGCTCCGCGAAGGCGTGCGGTTTGCATCGCGGGGAAGTAAACTGGAGCGATGACGACGACCGCGTGCGCTGCGGGACTCGCTAGGACGGCCTTCGGTGTATGTGCCGCCGGACCGCCGTGGCTGCCCCGCAGCCGCCTCCGCCAGGTTGTTGAGCTTGAGTGGGGCGACCCTGCTGACCGCCGTCTTTTGTTCTACTTCTCCCACGCCTTGCGCCCCGGTGCGGGTTGCGGACGCTTCGACCGCATTCGCGTCCGAGGTCGCGTAGGGCTCGCTCATGACGTCCGTGTCGGCCGTCTCGTGTGCAGTGGGAGCCACGCCACTGTGGACCGCCGCCTCTCCACCAACGTCATTACCGTCGTCCTGCGGCGCGCGCTCCTCGGAGAACGCGTCACCGTACGGCGCCTGGTAGCGCGCACGGCCTTCGCGGTAGTCGTTCTCATCGAAAGGAGCAGCCCCTCGCGATTGAATCGGTTCGTGCGGCTGGACCGTGTACGCGCCACGGCGGGGAGTGGTGGAGGAGGCTGCGGGCATGCTGGGCGACACCGCGGTTGTGGCAGAAACGTCACGCGAGCCGTCCGCGCTCGCACGGCCGTGCGCTTCCGTCGGCGCGGGGCCGAACTCGTTACGGAGAAGTGCATCGAACACAGCGGCGCCCGGCAGAATGTCAACCAGCGGTGCCTGCGACGGTGTCTGCGACGCATTTCCACGGAGGAACTGAAAGAGGTCGCTGAGTTCGTTGGCCACCTCATCTGCGTTGACACTCGCCTGGAGCTCGGCGTCGGTGCCGAGGATGATGTACAGCGCTGGCGCGTCCGATGCTGCGGCCTGCGATGCGGCCACGACGACCTTACGCGCTTCCGCGGTTCGGTCCGGGTGCACATAGCACGTGCCGCCCGCCGCGCAGATCGCCGCCTCGTACTGGGCCGCCGCCTCGGCCGAGTACAGCAAGAAGTGTTTGCTTGCGAAGAGAGCGCTACGCTGGCGTGTACGCAGCGCCGAAGACGGGATCGGGTGGAGCGAGAAGGGACAGTTGTCCGTTTCCGGTCGCAGATAAAATCCGGTGAGTCGCACGCTGGCGCTGTCGCCCATGTGACTGGCGTCATGGTGCAGCGGCACGGCGAAGCGCGACGGCGGTGGCAACACGCTCAGCGGCGAGGCGGCGGACTGAGCGACTACCGCAAACCACTCCGGTACGTAAGATGTCCTCACCACCGAGTAGCCCGCCGCAAGGGCGACAAGGCTGTTGGCGGTGTTGCGGAGCGTTTCTGCAGCGTGTAGCAGGCCAATGGGCTTTGGTAGCGCAGACAGGTCCGAGGCAGGGCCACCGCGCAGAGGGCACACGGTCGCACCTAGCTGAAGATAAATGTACAGGAGGTCCGAAATCTCGTCAAGGCTGAAGTCCTCCGCCTGCAGGCTGACGACGAGAGGGCGGTAATGGAAGATCAAGGCGACGTCATCGCCAATGACGACTTCACTCTTGTCGTACACAATGGTGCCACTGCCAGCCGGCACGACGACATCGCCAACACGCACGCAGCACTGCTCCGTCAGCGCGGCCGCGGCGGTGTCCTGCTCATCCTGCGGAGGGAGCACCGTCAAGAAGACGACCAATGGATCGTCTTCGCGGACAACACAGCGGCCGGCCGCATCGCGGGTGGCCGGTGTCTCTATCAACTGCGTGACGTGTGAGCGGACGTAGTCGATGTGTGCCGCTTCAGCTTCGCCCTCCTCGATGCCGTCGGCGATGCGGTTGGCTTGGCTTTCGCGCATCACCACGAGCGCCACGTGCTGATCGGGAATACCAGCCACGTGAAGCGGGATATCACATGAGTGGTAGCTGCCGACAATGTACGGATCCCGCACAACGAGCGTATAGTACGGCGCCGCGCCCCTAGGGAGATCCGATAAGAACTCGACGGAGAACATGTTCACACCTTACTAATTCTTGTTTTCTCTTGTCGAAGATATGTTTGTTTTTTGTTTTTTTCACGAACAGTGCCGAGAAACAAATTAAATAGGAGGTGGTACCTGGGGGTCTGTGTCTGTGTGTGTGTGTGTAGCTTGTGAACAGAGGAGCGAGGGGAGGGAGTCACCTCAGCTTCGATGGGCACGCCGCACGTTAGAATGGCTACTACGAAAGAAATAACAAATCCAAAAGACTGAGCCAATGTGTGAGCACAGGATGGGGAAGGAGAGACGAGGACGTAGGAGCAAAGAAAAAAAAAGGAAAAGATAGAGATATCTAGCTGTCAGGTAGCAGAGGGATATTGGTCCTCAGAGGACAGAGCCGTGCGTCACTCCCTTGTCGTGAGAAATGCATCTGTTGTGTTTACGGGGCAGAGGTGTACAGCCCACGTAGTTGTGAACACGACCCTCTCTTATATAATAAAAATATATATAGCGAGAGAAGGCAGCTGGTGAACAGGAGAGAGGAGCTGTGCTCTACGCTAGTGTGTAGAGGCGTTCGTCACCGCCCATACGATAATGTACAGAATACGGTGAGGTGAGTGAATTTCGACGAAAAATTTCCTCGCTCGTTTGTTTGTTTGTTTTTTGTTTTTCGAGTTTCTCTTATGCACTCATAAGGTTTAAGGATCTATCACTGCACCACCGGTGTAGTTTAAACAAAGAGAAGGGGAAGGAGGGTAGATGCGGCATGTGAGATGGAGCGATGGTCGAAGGAGGAGCTCGTGGCTGGGAAAAAAAAAAAGAAACACGAGGTCGATGAAGAGATGTAATGCTTTCTTTTTTTTTCCCTCGTTGACGCGTCCGTTTACTTCCTGTTGTTGTCGTTATTTTACAGTGTGTTCACACTGTCGTCTGTGCGGGTGCCTCGACTGTGGATGTGGACGCGGCTTTACGCACATTCTTTATGAACTGAAGGAGCTCCTTCATTCGGATGAACAAGGGAGATTTAAATTTACGCGTGGCGTCCGCAGCAAGCTCCTGCAGGGGCACGCGCTTGACCTCCACTGTACGGTAGCTCGCGATACAGTCACGCATAATCGGGATGTACGTTGGTGGGGTCAACCCCAACGTCAAGGACTCACTCTTGTCCGCGACTTCTGCACTGGTCGCCAGGCGTGTGTTCTCGCTCGCAATGAGGGACAGCAGGTCGGCCTCCTCCGCCTCGATCACTGCGGCCAAACTTTCGATTGCGTTGAGCTGGGACTGTCGTTCTGCCTCAGCGTCATCGACAGCCTTTGAGAGGGTCTCGATAGAGCTCTCTAGCGCCGTCCGCGTCTCTGCACTCGCAGTCGTCGGCCGCTCCATCAATGTGCTCAGTTCCTTTCGCGCCTTTAGGCGCTGGTGACGCGAGCGCATCTGAGTATCAAGGAGCTTCTGGAGCAGATCAATACCATTTTTGAAGCTCTCCACGTTCGCGCGCAGCGCCAGGGCACGCTGTGAAAGGACATCCTCGGCGGCGTTGCTGGGAGCCGCACTCCCAGCTGTATCCTCCAGGGTGGGAGGCTGCGTCGCGCCGTCCGGGTACATGGTGAGACCATCCGGGATGTGGCTCCAGCGCATCCTCGCAATCGGGATCTCCTCAGGGGCCACCGGTGGCGACGCGCTGGCGGCTGCCGTGACTGGCGCCGCCGCAGCAGCCTTGCTCCGTTCCTCTTCGTCGTCGTAGGCCGCCGTCGGCAATCGCTGTTCGCCGTCACGATCACGCGTCGCCATCTGAGAAGCAAACGCCTTTTCGGAAATACGCAGATCATTCGCCATGCGAATAGCCGCGAGGACTTGTTTGTCCACGTCGTGCACCTCGGGGTTTAGCCCCTGCAGCATCGCGGACGACGTCGGATAGCTGCTGTAGCACACGTACTGGTACGTCAGGTGCTCGACAAGGGGGAAGAAGGGAGGAATAAAAAGCGGGCCGTCCCAGAGCGCCTCCAGCATGGTGTGGTTCTCGAGCACAGTGGTGAAGAGCACCTTACCATCCTTCTTCAACAACATCTTGACCGTACGCATGTACTGTTCCCACACATCCTCGGTAATAAACGGCGGGTCAGCCACCACGTAATCGAAGGAACCGATGTAATGCACCGGGATTTGATCAGGATAGCGAAAATCGTAGAACGTGTACGCTGCATCAGTAGACCATTGCTTGTCGAATTCGAAGAGGCGGCTCTTCTGCCGAAGTGCCCTGCGTCTCTGCACGTGCTCGTCACGCGCGGACGCGTCCTCGACAAACGTCGTCGCCAGGCTCACGTCGTCAAGTGCGAAAAACAGCGACGGTGTGGAGAGAAATGCGCACGAGGTGCCGTGCAGGGCGATTTCTTCCGTGAGTGCCCAAATAGTGGTCGGTGAATACCAGTACTGGTTCAGCTCGGCCTTGACCTTGTCACCGTGAAATATGGCCGTCATGAGTACAGTTTTGTATCGAGAGAGAGAGAGACGTGTGTGAAGGGGTGTCTGTGCCGTCGTCTGCTGCTTTTATTTTGTTTTGTTCTTTTGTTGCTGTTGTTTTTCAGTTGATGTTGTCACGTAATCGGAAACAAAAAGGAAAGAAGTAAAGTAAAGAAGTAGGAAAAGGTAAGTGGAGCGGAGCAGTGAGGAGGGCACGTGTTGCGGTCTGATACTGGCAGGAAAAGCGAGTATCTATCACACAGCGTGACGGTGTCCATGTCGGGAGCTACGTCTTGTCGCACACGACTGAGGTTCGAGTACGCTCTTTTGGGTAGTGCACGCACCACATCGGATTTGAACGACGCCAAGTAAACGTACAAAAAGAACAAAGCTAATTGGATGTCGATGAGCGGCCGATCAGACGAGCAGACACAGGCGCAGGGTGGGGGGTGCCATACTGTTCTAAGGGGCGCGTTCACTGGCCGAAGTGCTAACCGCAGGTGCGTGCGCACTAGCCTTGAGCTTTTCTCGCTGTTGTCTTCCAGTTTTGTTTCGGTTGAATCTAAAATTCGACAGTGTGCTCCACATCTTCTCTCCCTCCTGGATGTTTTTTTTTTTTCTGACTCACGCGATTCGCATGCCTGATGCGCGTCTGTGTGAAGGTGCGGGGACGGAGAGAGTGCTGTCCGTGAGAGCCGAAAGAGTTCGTAACAAACTATCTATCTATCTCCAGGTATGGATACGAGAAAAACGACAAAAGTAAAGCCAAAGAGAGAAAGGAAAAAAAAAACTGTCGAGCCGACATGGCTTCACAAAAAGAAAATTAAGAAACCACGACAATGTAGATCTAAATCAAAAGAAACAACGGCGATCCACGGGAATTCAATCCGTTCGCATTCCTTTCGCCAACAGGTGTGGTCGTCAGCGACGGGATTTTCTTTTTTTTTTTTTTCGAGGTTTACTTATGTAAATACACTTCATCTGCCTCGAATAAATCTATTGGCAGGTTGTGTGCGCGCCGCAAAGACAAATGCACGCTGAGGAAGAATAAAAAGGAGGGAGAAAACAAAAAACGAATGGTCAGCCAGAGGACGAGCACGGACTGTACAACAGAGATTACGATAGGGCAGCACTCCATGATGTACGTGCCACGATTCTGTTTGTTTACTTATTTTTGCTGGCACTAGCTTCCATCTTTTTCTCGTTCGTCCTTCTCGACGTCTATTTGTCCCGATTATATTTTTCAATTCTTTGGTGTCACGTCTCTTCTCCCATTTGCACCGGCGAACTAGTTTGCTCTCTACGCGCGTTGGGACTGTCGTGTTGAATGTCTTAGTTTTTTTTTTTTTTTTCATTCGTCATCTCTTACGGCTGATCAAGCTCGCGAAGGCTGTCCACAAAGACATGGTAGTACACTAACATGTCGAGGGGTGGTGGATGGCGTGGATCGCAGACGTGGCGACCCGAGTCACCACTGCTGCGCGTGCGCACAGCGTACTGCTGGCGAAGTCGCGGGAAGGCCGTCTCCAGAGGCGGGGCGACGTCGTTGAGGTCTTGAAGAACACGTTTCTTTGGGGTTTGACGGCCGCTCAGTTTTCCGCCGCTGCGCGGTCGGTCACGATCCTCCTCGTTCTCGACGTGCGAGGTCAGCTGTGGGTAGTAGGCATCGTGACGCGTCGCGTTGGTGGCACCGAGGTGCTTCCACGCGTAGCGTTCACCAAAGACCTCACGGAAGGCAGAGAGAAGCGTGGTGTAGAGGTCCATGCACAGCGCCTCCTCCGCGCGGTGCGCCTGAGCGGCGACCAGCGTCTCCAGCGTGCGAGTGGGTGAGATGCGCGTGGCTGGTCGTCCGACCACTTCCTCTTCATCCTCGACATCGCTTCCATTTTCGCCTGGCCACGTGGCTTCGTAGGGGACGGCGTCCCCAGGCTCAGGGCTGCCCGTCTCCCGCAAGCACAGCTCCAAGCGCGCTTTCTTCACTGCACTCGTCGACGGCGCGATGTTCTCCTTGTTCGCGCTGCCGTCGCCGTCGGTCAGCCGAGACCCGCGCTTGACGCCGAACTGTGTGGACGGCACGCCGTAGCGCTGCGGCAGCCCATGCGCACTCATGCGTGTCGTCAGCGGCGAGCGCATATGATGTGAAGCGTACGGTGTGGCGTCGCGATCCGTCGTCGCGTGGAGCAGTGCGCCGCCGCGCGCAGGCGTTTCCGTCAAGCACACCAGACGTGTGGGATGGCGCTGCTGCATCACAAAGTATGTCACACGAAGAACAACCTCCATGGGCAGCACACCATGCTCTTGCCGGTCGTAGCCGCGTAGACGGTGGAGAATGGCGTCGGCCACAACGGCGAGTTCCGTGCGGAGCTCAGCGACGGTCCACGAGAAGGTGCGGCGGCCTCCCGCGGTGGTCAGAGATGACGTTGACAAGCGCTGTCCAGCAGGCGTCGCACCAAGCGCGCTCGAGAGAGTCGCGGCCGAGGAGGTAGTAGGCGTGGGAGCTACAAACGCCAGCACACGGGACGGCTGTGGGGTGTGTGTCATCAGCGCGCTGTCCACTTCTCCGCGGCTTTGACGGGTGGCAGGGTCAGGGGTCATGGGGGATAGAGAGACAGTCGTCATCAAGGTGGTCTCCGACGTGGGTGCCAGGGAGCTCGTGTGCGTGTCCTTCACGCCCCCTTCATCGCTCTCCTTGACGTGCGTTTCGTCGGATGAGCCACTGGTCCGCTGCAGGCTGAGCCTATCCTTCTCGATCGTGGAGAGAAGGCTCTCGCGCGTGCGGCGGACCTCCTCCTGCGCCTTCTCCATTAAGCGGCGCACCTCATCACTGACTTGGCGCGACGGCGTATCAAGTGCGGAGAGTGAGCGACGCTCGATGGCATCCTCGGCCTGTGACGCCTGTACGCCTGGTGTCTCCGGTGACCGATAGATAGGGGCTTCGTCTGTGGCGATGCCGGTCGCGGGCTCAAGGCTAGCGGTGACGGAGTGCGAATCAAATTCCTCGCTTTCGTGGATTCGACGCGCAGTCTCCCTCTGTGCATCCGCCGCGACGTCTTCAGCTTGTTGTGGTGTGGGCGACGCCTCTTCTTGAGCGGCGTACACGTCGCGATGAGGACGCGTAGGCACCGGCGATGCGCTTGCATCACGGGCCGCACAGATCGCGGTGGTGGCGGGGACAGCTGTTCCACTCAAGCGGAAGTCGCGCGAGTCGATCCAGTGCGCGCTGATCTGCGACGGCTTCTCTGACTGCCACGTCGCGCTCACACGTGAAGGGCGCGCATGGTCACGCGCCTCTCCGTCCTCGTCGTTCTCTTCATTCGCATCTGCGGCAGCAGTGTGCGGGTGTAGTCGATCAGTGCACACAGGGGCCTTCCCGTCTGTGAGCCAGACTGCGGACGAGGCCGCTGTGATGATATGAAGCGAGTCTTTGGGGGTTTCCTCAGCCCTTACGCTCGTCGTCGTCGTGGCTGAGGCCTTCAATGTGTCCGGTGAGCCCTCCTTGTGCACCGTCACGCGATCCTCTTCTTCGTCCTGTGTGTCATGCGCACGATCACGGTGCGGTCGGTCAGCAGAAGGGGCAGCCGCGCGCCTCTCCCGGGCCTCACGTACAGCCTCTGCCGTGGCGGCAGACAGCACCGGATCTTCTGGTACGGCCAACGCCCTCTGTGACGGCCGCAGAGGCCGTGGCAGCGGACTCATACTCTCGCTGTCCGGGAAGAACGCATCCGTGGTGTCGGCGAGGGACCCTGTGGCGTCACCGCTCTTGTCGGGGTGAAGCGGATACAGACGGGTCTCGAGGCTATCATCGGTCATGTGCGTACCTGTCAGCGTCGTTGTTTGTGGTGCAGCGTCCGTGAGGGTGGTGACCGGGGTCTTCTCGCCGAGCCCATCCGTTGTCAGAACAAGCGACTCAGTCGCCACCACCGCCGTCTTGGGCACCGCGGCTGCTTCCGTCGCTTCGACGACCGGTGCCGTGCGTGCCGTTCCCTCCATTACACGCCTCTGAAGGCGAAACAGCGAGGTGAACGCCTCGCTTTCTGCGGCGGACACAAGCAGCGTGCTGCCACGAGCGGGCTCGCTCGGCGTCGACGGGTGTGTGCTGATCGGCTGCGCGGTCTCTGTAGGCACCACGAAGGAGGAAGACGCCGAGGCGGTGAGCACGACAGCGCGGCGCGGGGGAGGCGTGGGAGACGCGTGCGGGCTGCCAGCGTCATCAGTCTGTGCATTATGCTCTTGTGCGTGAAACGACGTCACCTCTTCTTCGCCGTGCCGCACAGCCGCACGCCGACTGCTCGCAGAGGATAACGAGTCCTCGTACGTGGGGAAGTCGGTAGCGAGCTCCGCGGGGCGTGGAGGAGGCGACGCGTTACGGCTCGCCGGTGCAGAGCCAGACCACGAGGAGTCTTCACGCTGAAATCGCGCGATGGGCGATTCGGGCTCCACCTCCATCCCTTCCGCACCCGCGCGCGCGGTCTGCGAGGCAGGCATCTCCAAATTGGTGTCCTCCTGTATCAAAAGAAGCTGACTCGTCTCATGGTCCTCGTCACGGTGAAAAGGGTGAGATGGCGCGGCGGAGAGCGACGCGTGATTCGTGGAATGGCTCAAGGACGACGCGAACGGAGGAAGTGAGGCGATCGGCCGTGTCGCGGCCATCTTTGGCGCAGCAGACGCCGGCGTCGCACGACGACTCAGCGAAGAGGAGGCGGAGATACCGCTGTGTGCGCGCGATGTGGCGACACTCGCGGGCTTTGATGGATGGGTCGTGCTCGGTGGCTTGGAAGGGATAAAGGACTTGCTGCCAGCGACGGCCATCGCGTTCACGTCCCGGGTGCTGAAGAGTGACGACGGCGAGTAGGGCTCGCTGCCCTCAAGGCTCTCCACAGTGGCGCCATCCAGTAATATCGCTGGGCGACCACGTACTTGAGAGCGGCTCTTCGAAGCCTCCTCTGCGCGGTGAAGGGAAGAAGCAGCGCTCATCTTCTGTTCGCGGATCGTCTCGTGTGACGGTGTGTTGACTGTCACGCTGATATCTGAAAATATTTGTCTATGCACACGCTCCTTTTGTTGTTTTACTTTTTGAGTTCGTTGTCGTTGTCTACTGTCTGTTGACCAGCTGTGGAGGTGCTTTATATTTCACGTTTGTGTGTGTGTGTGTGTGTATAGATAAGGAGCTGTTTCTGTTTACTGTAAGAGTGTGTTTGTCTGTTCTAGATAATAAAGAAAAGAAAAATCTACAACAGTGCAGTCAAAAAAAAAAAAAGAAGAAGAAGAAGAACGGGAGTAAGAGCGAACGTGTGAGGGGAGAGGGGGGGGCGGTCCATCGGATGGACGAGTGCGTCTGATATGTACGTTTGGCACGCACACAATGGTACCCAATATGTGTGCTTGGGCATGCTCGAGCCTTGTGTGGTGCGAGAGACGGGAGAAGCGCGCTGTCACGAAAGCGTGTCGCTGAGCGAGGAACAAAGAAAAATAAAAAGCAACGCATATTGCGGTACGGTGGGTTTCCTTGCTTTTGTTTTGCTGTGCGCTGGCACACCGTACGTGCTCGGTCTGCGTCGTCTTTTTGATCTGCTGTGTCGGCCTCACGTGTGTGTGTGTGTGTGTGTGTGTTTTTCTGCGGGTGAAAAGCGTTCCATAATCGCGAAGAAGAAAATGGAGCTCAAAAGAAAGAAAAAAGAAGAAGAGCGATCGCAAGAGAGAAGAGAAGAGAAAAAAAAAAAGAGAGAACAATTGTGCGGCGGGTGACAGCCATCTCAGAAAACTACTTACGAATACATCGAATGCCCTCGGATGACTGTGACAGCAGACCTCTCTCTCTCTGTATTCATGTGTGTGTATCAACTCGTGTTTGTACGTGAGGAGGCGCGAGCACGTCGCCTCATCTCTTTACATCTTTGTCATGCGCTTTACCGGAGATGGTAGCCGAGCACCCCACTGTAGGCAAGCGAGGCTGTGGGGTACTGACGCGCGCGTTGGACGATGATTTTGTTGCGGGTCGTAAATGGGTCACGACGCGATATCCACCAACCACGCGATAGCAACGGCGCGCCGGATAAGCGCCGACGACGTACCGGTTGGGTGCGCGCGCGCCGCGTGGCAGTTGGCTGGAGGCCCAGCACGTACATCCCGCCCACGCCGTCCGCCTCCGCACGTCCGTTGTAATTGTGTGTGGGTTGCTCACGCCCAAGAGCCCACCCGCGGTAGAGTCGGCTGCGGCCGTCGGCCTCGTCGGCACTCCGCGGACGGCGATCTCGCATACGGCTCGAAGCCGACGCCCATGGGCGGTACTGTTGTGCACCGGCGCGTATCAGGTGTGGTCGGGCAATGGCCGATGAGAAGCCGTTGGGTGCGGCTGGAGAGTGGTGCGGCGCGCTACCGGCTAGTGCGACGGGACGCGCCGTCGGCACCGTCTGAGAAGGTAACGCGGAGGTGATGTCAACGCGGTGTGTGCCGGCCTGATGAGTGACACCGTGTCGCATCTGGTACTCGTCGTACGGGGTCAGATCGTAGTGCACATTGTTGAAAAGGAACGTCGTCGGTGGGGCGCGGTAGCCTCTACCTCCGCCGACACCGACACCCACGACACCGACACCCACGACACCAATACCTGCGCCGTACGGGAACGCGGCCGATCCACTAGCGTACGAAGAAGGTGTGAAGCGGCGCTCATACTCCATTCGGCGGTATTGCGAGAGGACGAACTGCGTGTAGGCTCGCTGCTCCTGTGTGGTGAGGGGTACGCCATGCACCACATGGCTGGGGACATTGATCGGAAGCGCTACGCGTGGGGGCGTCAGGCGACGAGCGTCGAGCGCGTCATGCATCTCATCGTCATCCTCCTCCTCACCCCTCCGTTCCTTGTTGTCGACAGGTGGCTGCTTCCCACCGGCTGTGTGGTCGGCCGGGCGAGGTACAACGTGACTGCCGGTCACCGCATGTGCGCCACCACCACCACCACCAGTCTTTGGACCCACGCGGTTCGGCCCGTTCTTGTTCGAGACCTTTGTGCTTACGTTGCGCGGCTTGACTGCAAGGTGGCCCTTGACACGCGTCCCCGCCGCGCGCTTTCCGGCGTTGGCACCGACCTCACCCTTGGTACCCTTTTGTTTGGCCTTTGTGCCCGATGACGTCGCCCCGCCCTCGTCCTTCGTCTCCGCATCGCCTGCCAAAGCGGATACCCGTGACGGGGATGGGGTGTGCGGCTTGGCGGACACCACACTGGATGGTGCCAAGAGAGGGGATCCGGCCTTGGAGGGGCTGCCTCCGCGTGACGACATGACAGACCCCGCCGCTGGCACCGCGTTCGTGCCGCTCAGTGAAGGCAGGATGGGTGTCGCGGACCGTGAGGGCGGGTGCGAAGCGGGTGTCGCGGCTGAGGGCCGCGGCGGCGGCGTTGGTGTGCGGGGAGGCCGCACGGACTGGCTCTGCCCTTGTCCATCCGCGCCGTGCATGGGCGTGGACGTGGGCGTCGGCACCTTTGCCTTTGGGGTAGTGCCGCTCCCACTCGCTGGTAGCGGTCGGGTCGATTCGAAGGGGTTCTTCAGCACAGACGAGCCCATCGTGGAGGGTGACCACGGTGAGCCCGCCCCCACCTCGCCGCCGCCGAGGCCGCGATGGGAGCTTGCAGAACCTTTCGATTGCAGTGGCGTGCGCAGTGGCGGTAGTGGTGCGTTGCCGTCGCCATCACCTGGTGTGCGGTGCCGGGGCAGTGAGCCGGAAAGCGGCCGTGAAGAAGCGCTGTCGGTTGTCGGTGGTCGTGCCGCCGCCAAGAGTGCGCGAAGACGGGAAATCTCCGTGTCCTTCTCTGCCAGCTGGTGACGACACTCGCTGATCTCCGCGTGCAGGTCGGTAACGGTCGCGCTCTCGTACATCTGCAGTTGAGCCTGAAGCGACGCCAACGCGGCCTCTTGCGTGGGGTCGCGCGGCCCAAGTGCTGCCTGGAGCTGCGCCGTGGCCGCCGCGACCGCTGCACGGACGGCCGCCATCTCCTCTGCTGAGGCCACGTGCGGACCCGAGGAGGACGACGGTGTTTCTGATGCGGGTCGGCTTGCGAGGCCCTCGTGGACGCTCACGGCGTTGGCATCCACAGCCGCCCCCGCGCCAGACCCGGCCTCAACAGATGTGTGTGACTGGAGTGCCGCCTCGGAAGTGTGTGCGTCCGACGCTGGGAGCACGGGGATAACGTTGGCCTGCTCAGAAGGTATGTCTGCGTTTGAGGGTGGTCGTCGTCGTGGTGAGGAGGGAGACGATGATGCAGTCACCTTCTTCGTACCGCTCGCAGGCGCGCCAGACTTGCTTCGCGCATCCTGACGTGAAGGCGAAGACGTCGGGGTAGTAGCCGTCCCTAACTCCTTCTGTGCCTCACGCGGGTTGACAGGGTCCACTGGCGGGGGTGTGTCCTTTGCTGCGGCAGACGGTGTGAGTGAGGCGGGCGGCTGGGACGTCGTTGTGGCCACACCACTGGTCAATGTTGGTGAGGCTGGCATCGGCTTGAGCGGCGAAAGTGGTGGTTTCGTCTGGTGTACTGCCGTCGATGTGTGACCTGGTGGTGCGTGGTCTGCGCTCGTGGCTGCTCCGCTACCGCTGATGTGCGCGTGACAGTGGGGACAAGTGAACGAATTCGCACGCGGCGGGACGGGCGGCGGTGCGAGAGGAGAAGATGGCGATGCAGACGGCACCGTGGGAGATGTTGATGGGACCGACCGCTCATTGTCGGGTGTGGCAGGCGACTCGTTGCGGCTGACACACGTCGAGGTTTGCGTTTTGGCCTCTGCAAAACGCCCGACCGGGAGCGTCGCTGCATCCGCACCCGAGGATGTGCCTAGCGCGGTGAAGGGCAGAGCCGAAGAGGGTCTGTCGACCGTAGGTACACCGACCTGCACCGCCTTCGTGAACGTTCGCACGCGTGAAGGCGACACAGACGTGGAGAGAGCGGGTACCTCGGGCGATTGAGCGGGACGATTGATGTGGTCGGTGTTGAGTTCGCTGATTTGGGCACTGTGGCCTTGGCTCTCGGAGGCAGCCAGACTCGCGTCTTCGCCGCCGTCGGTGCGGGCGTGCGCAGGGTCATCATTTAACACCGCCTCCGTCTGCGCGGCTGCGTGATGTCGCAGGAGGACCTCGGTCATCGTACTCGCGACTTTGGTGGGTACGCGCCGTGTGATCGGCGCACCACCGCCCGTGTTTGCTGATGGCGCCGTCGCCGACGATGATGCCGCACCAGTTGATGTCGCCGGCGCCGGGGTGCCGAGACGCGCATCCGGGGCACTGCCGGTCGAGGACCACGCTGCCGCGCCCGTGCGAGACGCCGACGCGAGTACCTCGTTTTCCTGCTGCAGCAAGCGGACGAGACTGCGGCTGAAGGCGGCCACGCCATCGGCCAGCTCCTTCGCGACGCGGGAGGCGAAGAAGGGTACCTGTGCCTTGCGCCACTCCTCCTTCACCTCCGGCAGAGACAGCTTCTCGGTTGTGATTTCCTTCTCCAGCGTCGATAGGAACCCGATGAGCTCCGCGCTCGCCTCGACGCACTGCTGATTGGCCGCGATGGACTCGCAGAGACCGTCTCTCAGCATGCTGTCGCTATCAATGTTGATCTTCTTGAGCCTATCCAACGCGCGTCGAGACTCGTAGGTCAGTGCGTAGAAACTCTGCACGGGTTTGTCAGGAGTCGCGGTCTCTCCCGGTGGCGCGCGCACTTGTCTCTGTGCGTTCTCCATCGCCAGCTCAGCGGCGTACCTCTCCGGGTGTAACATGGCCTCGTAATACGTGGAGCTCAGAAAGAAGGGCGTCGTCGTGCAGCCGTGGCTGGCGATGGCGTCGTGCATTTCCATGGTCTGTGCCTCCAGCGAGGACACCACCTGTTCCACGTGCCGACGGTACTGATCGTGTTGCCGCAGCACCAGCTGCTTCTCCAGCTCTGTGCGCCTCGCCTTGGCTTCGAGATCGGCAAGGTTGAGCTTCATGCGCGCCTCTTTGGAGCGACCTTCGACATCGGCAGCGATGTTCTCGAGCGCCTCTTGTGTATACTCGCCGTCACCATCCTCGCCTTCTTTTCGATCATCGCGGTTGCCAGCGCCACCCCGTCGTTGAAACCGACCGTACTTGGCGAGTTCGCGCCGCAGCGTGGCGATGGCCGCTTCCTTCTGAGAAATAGTGACGAGACCTTCGGCCACGCGGTTCTGTGAGGCCTGTAGCTCCTCCTCGCGGAACACGAGTTTTTCCTGCACAACAGCCATTTCGGTGCGGATTTGACCGGCCTCCTTCTGCAGCTGCTCAATCATCACCTCGAGCTTGGCGATCTGCTGGTGGAGCGCCGTGTTACGTTCCTCGGTCTCTGTGGCTCTATTCTTGACGACGGCGAAGTCCGCCTGCAGCTTCTGCTGCTCCACCTGGAGTAGCGTGTACTGCTGGTTGCGAAGAACCAGCTCCTCCTTCGTGCGCTCAAGAACTTGTTTTGTGTTGGCGAAGCGCGTCTGTACAGTTTCGAAGAGCTCGAAAGAAACTTGAATGTTTGGCACGGTGTCTGAGGATGCGCAGCCTTCGTTACCCTCAAACAGAGATTTGATCGCTGAGTAATTCGGGACGACATCGGTGGTGTCGAGGATGCGGCCGTAGTCCTCGACTTGACGCGCCAACTTGTGCTTGCGTGTTTCATCCAGGCTGTCGTCGGTGGTAGCGGCAGCGGCAGCGGCGCCTCGCGCGGGGCGACCAACAGAGGTCGCAAATTCGTCGCCAGTCTGAAAGCCCACGACGGCTGAGCGGCCAGCGCGTGTGGTCATCTGACGGAAGAACCAAAAAGAGTAAGGTGTACTAACAAAAAAAAAAAGGAAAAAAAAGGTTCGTGTGGTTGTTGCTTCGCTCTGTGCTATATACACTTGTAACGCGTGTGTGCACGCGATACCCGCACAGTAGTTGGTGCACAAAAAAAAAAAAACGGAAGTGGAACCAAGAGAGGAGATATGGGAAAAAAAGCGTGATCCAATGTGCTCCGAGCGAAGGAGAAGGGCGAAGCTCTGTTGTACGCTTTGACCTCACTCACGCGCTCTGACGTTGACTTGGTTGTTCTTTACGCGCATCATAACAGAGAAGAAAGAAAGAGAGGGGGCAGCAAGGCATACGCGGATGGGGATAGGAGAGATGTGCAGCGCGCACAAAGTTACGGCAGATGGTGGGATGAACACGTATCCATTCGAAGGAAAAGCGAGCAGCGCGCCGTCCTCAATTTGTCTCGGGGTATCACCGTGTTGTAGCCTGGTGTTTGTCTCTTCCGATGCTTAGCTTCCATGTCATTCGTTGTTCTTGTTGTTGTTGTTGTCGGGCGTGTGTACGGATGATCAAATCGATCGCATGGCGCTCTCCACAGCACTACCGTAGGCCTCCCCAAAGAGGTTCAGGTGCAGTAAAAGGTAGTACAGCTGATACCACGGCACACGCTGCGCGTGACCTGGCCTGAGCGGGTGCACCTCCTCGTACGCCGCGTAAAACTCCTCTCCGAAACCGCCAAAGAGCTCTGTCATGGCCAGATCCAGCTCGCGATCACCGTAAAGAGGCATGGGATCAATGAACCACGGTGCGCCGGACTGGTCGAACAAGAGATTCCCACCCCACAGGTCACCGTGAAGAAGGCTGGCCGCGGGCTGCGAAACATCTAGGCTGCCCGGCTCATCTTTGTTCGCGCCGCGATCGGTGTCGGACTGCGATGAAGAGAAGGTCGAAGAAGAAGAAAAGTGAAGACTAAAGCGCTCACAGAAAGTGGAGAAGTCACGATCGCGACGCGCACTCCACAGTCCCCGCCGTCGTGCGCGCGCGACTTGTGCGCCAAGCATCGTCTCCAGATAAGTGGTGGGCCAATCGGAAGACCACGTGAGCAGCGCATCGTAGTGTGTGTGCGGCACACTTCTCCCGTCCGCGGGGCTGCGCCGCGACTCCTCGCCGTCGAGCAGCGCGCGTGGGACCATGGCTCCGAAACGGCCATCCGAGCTGGTATGTTGGTGAAGACGCGCGAGGCAGCGCCCGGCCTCCGCTTCCTGACGACGTGCGCCGCCGCCAACAGAGCGAAATCGCGTAATGAAAGGCATAATCATGTACTGAAGGTTCGTCGCCAGCGTGCCGCGTGAGACGACAGGAGGGACAGGTAGACCGCCGACCTCGCCAAGAACATGCAGACCAAGACTCTCTTGCTCAAACACGTCCGGCGATGACGCGGAGCACGTCTTGGCGAAGTAGGCGAGTCCATCGGACGCATCCAGCCTGTAAAGCGTACAGGTCGAGCTGCCAAAGAGTGGAGTCGTGCGTGTGACGGTGGCCCCGTGCGGCAGCGGCACGCTGAGGAGCGCGTCAGCTGACTCTGAGTGAGGCATCACCTTGTGTGTCAAGACAAGTTCATACCATCGAAGAAAAGAAAAAGGAACGCACACTCACGTCATATAGGTCACCGAACGAAGAAGGATAGAGTCGAGTCGAAACCGGGAAAAAAAAAAAAGAAAACGTGTGCTCGGAGTAAAAGACGAGTGATCAGACCAGACGCTTGCGCTTTGCTGCTATCTTTGTTCATTTCGTGTCAGGCAAGGGTGACAGGTGTGGGAGAGACTTAGAATGGAGAGAAACATGAGACTCAAAACACGCACATGTTGCACATCCTCTGATGTCTCAAAAGAAGAAAAGCAGCAACTCTCTCTCTCTCCCTTCAATCACTCTTCTTTATACGAGCGCACGACTCACTGGGTAGAGCGTGCGAGAGAGCGGTTTTGTTGCCATCTTGGCGTTGGCCGAGCAAGAGAAATGTGTGATTCGCGGTCGTTTTTTTTCCCCCGAAAGCATCAAGGAGTGGATATTGGAGCCGCTCTCTGTATTTGAATCGGCGTTATCGCTAAGTTTTATTCATGGCTGTTCGTTTCATTTCTTTCTTTCTTTAGCTTCACTTTTGTTGTTGTTTCCCCTTTCGAAAACGGAGGTCAAACGACAGACTCAACACTTCACAAACAAAAACGAGAAAACCCACGCGAAGACTTCAGCGGTCATCAAGGCACTACGAGTGCAGAACGGCGATGAAGCGCCGTCCGTACTCGAGCATCTTCACCTCCATCTTCTCAGCGATCTGAATGCTCGTGACAAGCGTCTTCAGATCAGCAGCCTCCTCCACGGTGGTGGTGGGTCTCAGTTGCGATTCGAGTACAGTACGACGGGCATATGCGCGATCGATGCGGCTCTTGACGAGTCCGCTGAGGAGCTGAAAAACCAGCACGAATACTTTACGCCGCGCTTGGAGCTCGAGCTGACGCGACTTACGTGAAGCGTGCTCAATGACGTGCTGGTCGTTCGGAAGCACCGAGGCGGCACTCAACTCGCCGCCGCTGCCACTGCCATGCGCGCCGCTCCTTCTCTCCAGCAAATGATGCGGAGAAGGGAGAGAACTGCCCAGCACACCACTCCAGCGCCGCGGTCCCATCAGTCCCATCTCCGCCTCGTCCACACCGCTCGCCGCACACTGAAGGACGTCCTGCGAGGCGAGGAGAAGGTTACAGTCCTCCTCGGCACTCTTCACCAGATCGGCGAGCACGACGCCCGTGCGGTACTCGGGATCATTTCTCTCCCCCTCTGATATTGTCGACACCATGGGCACCGCGGAAGAGGGTGTCGTGGCAGCGTATTGGCTCAAGTCGCGTGCGGCGCGCAGCGGATCGCGCCGGCGCAGCCAGACGGCGACCCGCTCGTACGTCCCACCACAGCGCGCGAGCATGCCCATCACAATCGTGCACAGTGGATCTTGAACCGACTGGGGATCGAAGCCGCCATTGCTGAGCAGGCGCACCGGCGAAGCGGGCGTCGTGCCGTGTGCGTGCTGCACTTGTGCGGCCACCCAGGCATCGCGATACTGCAGGAGCCGCAGGGCGGTGGAGAGACGATCGACAAGCAGACCACGACGGAGGCACCTGTGCACATGACGCCCGAGCGACTTGAGTGAGCCAGGAAAGCTCGCGAGCAGCGCGGTGACGATCAGATCCTGCACGTCCTCGGTCAGCACCTCACCCACGTCGCGCAGTGCGGCGCTGTACGAAAGCAGAGCAGAGAGGAGGAAGCTGAAGCGCTCTCGACACGCCCTGGAGGCGGTGGACATACCAGCAGTCGCGCTGACCAGCATCTGACCTGCGTTGGAAGAATCTGGATGAACGGGCAGCCCACTTGGTCCAGCGCGTGCATTCTGGGGCTCTGCGCGATGCTGGTGGTGGCTCTCCTCGCCGCCCTTCGTCTGTCCTTCGTGCCACGCCCAGGCCTGGGCGTGCTGCACGGCAGGCACCAGCACGAGCTCACACAAGAGACGCTGCTGGAAGCTACGGTACACGCGCAGCGGCACGCCGCCCCCAGAGGCGGAGCCAGCGCCGTCTGTGCTGCCACGGACGGCCGATGAGCACAGTGGAGATGACGCTGACGCCAACGGTGATGCTGACGCCAACGGTGATGGCGACCAGGTAGGGCTCGACACAGCCGAGGTTTGAGAAGATTCGTTGCTGGGAGAGAGGAGGCACACCGCGAGCACATCCGGCAATGTCAAACGCCCACCACCACCTCCGCCTGTGGAGGCGACTGCTGGCGGGCCAATGGCTGTCGATTTCCTCGGTGTGAGCTGAGAGGCGGTGAAGTGAGCGAGGTAGGAAGCGGTTTCATGCACGCGCCCGGGGTGGTTCGTAAACACCCTACAACCACGCTGGCGTGCGACCAGCGGCAATGGGGCCGCTGCCGTGAGCTGCGCCTGAGCGGCCTGCTGTAGGGCGCGGAAGAAGGTCGCCGAAGACATGCCGAGGACGGGACCCGGATAGACGTCCCACTCGGAGAGCCACGGCGTTGGCGGCGTTGTGCCGTGCGTGTGGTTCGCTTCCTCGCACTGTTGTCGAGTGGTCGCGTAGGCTTGTCGTGCCGCGCGCATACTGGCCTGGTGGGCGACAACCGCCGTGAACGTGG
Source organism: Wallacemonas rigidus (assembly GCA_030849045.1). Lineage (NCBI taxonomy): Eukaryota > Euglenozoa > Kinetoplastea > Trypanosomatida > Trypanosomatidae > Wallacemonas > Wallacemonas rigidus. The sequence goes on along the minus strand of JASAOL010000579.1, from coordinate 87,487 downwards.
TCGCGATGGACTCGAGTGAGCACGCCTCGGGCGAGTACACCGTGGCTGCCGCGTCCGATGCGGTCGTCTCTGAGCAGCGCAGCATAGTGCGTAGCATGCGAGGGACGGCCTCTCCGCCGCAGAACAGCCGGCGAAGATAAAAGGAAACGCGCCAGGCGACATCACGACCGGTGAAGCTGTGGGTAGACGCGTGCAAGGCCTGAAGCGCGCGGGTGACCAGGTCCTCATCGTCGTCGTCCTCCTCGCGGTCATCGAGGCGTGCGCGGAGCCCTGCGTCGAGGGCCAAGGCCGCAAACGGTTCATTGAGGCGCGCAGAGGCCGCCGCCGCCACAGCAAACGGATTGGCCATCACCAAACGCACGCTGAACAGCATCTGGGTGCGCGGCGGTGCTGACGGGACGGACGACGAGGACGGAAGTTTCTGTGCATCGAAAAGAAGCGGTAATGTGCTGCCATCGCGTGAGAAGCGACAAGCCGTGTACCAACGCTGAAGCGGTGACGGCGCCTCAGGGCAGTCGAGCATGTAGGTCGTGTGATTGACCGCGTACGGGACGAGGGGAGCGGTGACCAGAGGTGGAAGTAGTGGCACCGGCGTGTGATCCTGCACCGCTGCCCGGCACAGGGGTGTGGGCTCACCAAACACCGCCCCTACGGTGCTCGCGTCACCGCTCCTATCGAGGCCGATAAGCGAAGAGGATAGCTTACCAAAGAGCCACGTGAGACGCCCCACGCCACTGTCTGTGCTGGTATCACTGCTTCGAGAAGATGCGGCACGCGATGCCGCCGCAGGGTCGGCTGTGTTGTTCTCGCGCCGGCCGTTTGCTTGACTCACTGCACGTCCGGATGAGCCGGTAGACGCACTAGCGCGTGCCGCTCGCGGGTCTGACTCTGGCATGAGTGCGAGACGCGCTGTGGTGTAGACGTGAAGCCCCAGAGGCATACGATACCGCGGAGGGGCGGCGCTGGTCGTTGAAGATGTCGTGCTGATGGCCGCAGCGAAGGCAGAACCCGGCGGTGCGGAGCGCGTGCCTGTCCACAGCCGCGAGAGGCCCGCCGCGTCGGTCACAGAGGACCAGGCTGAGTGTGCCCGTCCTTCGTCATCCTGAGTGCCGCGCGCGTCGAGCGACTGCGCTGCCGAACCGATACGGCTCGACATGCCGGAGGGGTTAACCGAGATCCATTCCTCACCGCCATCCAATCCTGTCAGCTGCGAGGTCGACGCGGAGGCGGGCAGGACCTGTGCGGATTCGTCACGGGGCGCCGACATAGGCAGCGAAACCGGTCGCGCGTGACGACCGACGACGGCGTTCAGCTGCAGATACAGCGGCCCTTCACCGACCGCCGCGTTGGCGCGCAACACAGCGGGTGACAACCGCGTTGTCTCCGTACTTCCGTCGTGCGTCGGGGAGAGAGAGATACGCTGCTCCACCTCCACACACGCGCTGAGGCCGGCAATGTCGAACACGGCGGAGATGGCGTCCTCTGGCGCGTGAAGCATCAACATGTTGTCAGAGACTTGCACGACGAGTGGCGGTGGCGTGGGCGGTGGTGACGACGATGCGGCGGGCAGTGAGGGAGGCGATGTGGCCTCGCACCGCTGCCGCTGCTGTTGGTGCCACGCCTGGTATCGCCGAAAAGAAGTGAAGCCGCGGAGATCGAGTGCGAGGCGTCTCTCGTAACACGCAGACGGTGGCTTGCTGCCAGTGGTAGCGCTTGCCGCGTGCGTCGCTGAGGTCCGGCCTGCGCTGGTGTGTGTGACCTGGAACAAAGACGCGCTCGGCGTGGATGCCGCAGCCGGTCGGGATGATGTCGCTTCTGGCACGGCGCCATTCGCTGCGTATGTGGTGCTTGCGGTCGTGTCGGCACGCGCGCAGTACTGATAAAGCATCACCACGGCATCACGTGCGACAACGTGGTAGATGAACACCTTCCCGTAAAGTAGCAGTACGCCCATGTGGGCACTCAGCGCGCGCGAAGCCAGCATCCGTGGATCCTCCGCGTGTGTGGTCTGGTTGGTTGGAGACGCAGACAAGGAAGCGGTCGCGGTCGCGGTCGTTTGACATTCATGATGCAGCGCACGCACGAGGTCGGTGCACGCAAGCGATGGCAGCTCCAGGCGGCACATGGGACGCAGCCGTGCGGGCGAGACCTCGAACGGCTTGATGATCACACTCAGAGAAAGATCAGTGGCACTGTGGGCGCCTCGCTGCGGTTGCTGCTGCTGTGCCTCACAGTCAGCCTTGCGGAGCGCGTCCATGTTCGCTTCACGGTCACGCACGACGAGCACGACGCGTGTGGTTGGGTGGTAGTACCAGTGCTGGATTCGTGTCGGATACCGCTCTTGCATCGCCCAGCCGCTGATCAAGTCTCGCGTAAAGCGATCTTCGCGGGCGGCAGCTGACGAGGCCGCAGACGACGCGTGCGACGAGCCCGCGTGGAGAAGCGTGAGCACCGTGGGCAGGCCTTCAGCCCCTCGTGTACTCTGATGATACGCCGCCGCGTCGAGCTGCTCAGCTGTGCCGAGGCGGATCAATTCGAGACCGATGGACGTCACACAGAGGAGGCGCGGCGCAGTTGCCGGGCAGCCGCCATCCGCAGTGAGCAGAGGGGCGTCCACGCCGGGGTCCTCGCTTGTGGGATGTACGCGCGCATCGTCCGACGGCATCACCCAGTAAAAGCTTCGGATCGGATAGCACGGGTCACGGAAACGGACGTTGTTGGGAACACACTGGTACACCGCAAAGGCCGCCAGTGGCACCGCGCTATGGCCGGCAATCGTCGTCAGCACAGTCTCCGTCAACTCAGACTGGGCGTTGAAGCACCGATACAAGTAGACGGCGGACTCCTCGCAGCTGACGGCGACCAGTTGATAGGCCAGAAGCTCAGACGACGCCTCTGCCTCGGTGAGGTTGTGGGAGTCGTGTTGCAGCTCTTGTGCCGCGGATGGCTTCCCATGTCGGCTCCCGGTGGTGCGCGCGAGGAACGTGGTGGGGCATCGTCGGGCTGCGCGGACAGACACCAGCGCTGCGGTGTGCGCCTCTGGTGCCGTGGACCCCGCTGCGCCGGCTGCACGTGATGGGTGTTGACTGCGTCCGCTCTCAAGCATGCGCCGCTGCACCGTCAAACAGAGAGCGGCATCCGTCGTGTTGGCGAGCTGCTGCGCGTTCGTTGCGGCGTGTAGCGGCGGCGGCGGGGGAGAGCCGCGTGCGAGCGTGCCGAGACTCTCCGCGGGAGGGCGTGCAGTGACGACAGGTGTACGACTCAGGGTCACGTGGTAGAAGCAGATCGTGTTTTCGTTGGTCAACAGGACCACATCGCTCGCCACTTCATCAAAGAAGAGCCCACTCACGGTCAGCGGTACAGACGTGGTGGTGTGCCGGGTGGATGGCGGATGGCCAGGAAGGGGTGAAGATGTCAGAGACGACGGGCGGGGGCTAGATGACGTAAAAGACGCCAAGGGCTCCTCAAAGACGATAAGCGGTGGGATAGCCGACTGATCGACGTCGACGCTCATGGCGAGGCGGTCACGTGTACACACAAGCACTATGCGGTCGGGTAGGAGAAGAACAACAAAACAACAAAAGAGCTGGGGAAAAGTCAAGACACAAGAGATAAGTGATAAGTGATAAGAGGTACAAGGTGCGAGAAACAACAACAGCAACAATTCTGCAGAGAGAGATGAAATAAGGGATGAAAAAAAAAAGTCGGAAGAGGAAAATCTCAAGGTGGACAGTCAGCCTTCTCACACAATAAGTCAGTGCGTATCAAGTGAATTCAACAACCGCCTCCGCGCCAATCGGTGTCCGTCCTTCAGAGCGGTGTTGGTCGATTCTGTGTGTTTTGTTTTCAACGGTAGAGAATGGGAGAGGAAAAGGAGAGACAGACAAACAGACAGAGAGTTGATGTATGGGCGAGAAAGGTCTACGATACATCCGTGTCATGGCGTGCCATCGAGGAGAGGGAGTGTGCGAGTTGAGATGTCCCTCAATGGTAGACCGCTCACAGTGGCTTCGCTATGATCAGCCCGCTCACGACTCAGCACTGAGCCACGCGCTCTGGAACGTGTTCCTTTTCGCCATCTTTAGCCTCCCATCGGATGAAAAATAAAAATCTTTTTTTCCGCTCTTCGTCGTGTCCACGCATTGACTTCCTTGTTTTTGTGCGTCCTTGTCTATTCGATTTTGACTTTTTTTTTGGTTAGTTTGTTTGTTGTTTTTTAACCAGAGCGGTAGATGGTGCCTTCGCGACGGATCGATGAGAAACAACTAGGCGCCTTAATGTGTGTGTGTGTGAGCAGGCCAACATCAGCGCCTCTCTCACGGCGAGAGGCCAAAGTCGAACTAAATGTGCCAAACAGATATCGAAGTGAGACGTGCTCCCGAACAGAAAAGAGAATGAAAGAATGCGCTGGACAAAAGCAAAACAACAACGCACGCCAACACGCTCATGATCGCCACCTGTCCTCTCTTGAGTGTCCCTTCTTGCTCTGCGTGTTCTTCAAAGCAGCCGTTGCAATACACACACCTCACGTGTCGTGATGTGTCTGGTCAGCTTCAAAACGAACAAACAAACAAAAAAAGTGATCGAGACACAACATCACCTTTCCGCTTGTAGTTCGCGCGGCGAAGAGGCGTGACGACTTGTTGTTGTTGTTTTGTTGTTGTTGTTGTTGTTGTGTGTCCCTTTCGTTTTCTCCTTTTGCTGTCGCTGGGCCTCGTTTCGTTTAGTTACGGTGTTTGTTTCTTCTTCTTTTTCTTTTTCTCAGCCTGCGGTCTTCACAGGCTTTTAGTAGCCGAGCTCGCGGCGCAGGAAGCCCTTCGGGCTGGTCAGCCACGCCATATCGTAGCTGCGGTAGGCCATGATGGAGTACAGAAAAAGGATGGAGAGCGTGGCCGGGGCGATCATCGTGTGGAAGAGGATATCGATGAGCACCGATGTCAAGCAGACCGTGGTCAGGCGTGGGAAGGCGACGTAGAAGCGACCCAACGCGTAGCAGGCGAAGAGAAGTAGGAAGACGTGGAAGCCACTCCCTGTCCTCCACTTCACCCAACTCCAGTAGCGCGGCATCTCATCCACGTTCTTCGCCATCCACTCTGGTAGGAAGCGGTAGTAGAAGTACTGTGTGTCGGACACCAGGTTGCGATACCGCTTGTCGAGCGTGGGGCTCTTGGTGATGAGCTCGTAGGCCTTGTTGATCTGATTCAATCGGGGAATATCACCGCCGTTTGGGGCCATGTCAGGATGCACCTCCTTCATCAGCTCGTGGTACCGAAGCCGAATTGTTTGATTCGAGGCACCCGCCTTGAGACCGAGCACCTCCCACGGATTGTAGCCCACGACTTCGGATGTGACGGCCTCCGCGTGCGCCTCCTCAGCGGTGCGACCGCCCTGCTCGTGGCGGCGGCGGGCCTCGTCGATGCGATAGACCTCCTCCTCGAGAGGCTTCTTCGCATCGCGGCCACTCTCCACGTCGGACGGGACGGTGCCGTACGGGGATACCGCGTAATGGCGTGCGGCGCAGAGCCGTGTCGACGACAGCGACAAGGAGGATGAGCTCGCCGCGATGGAGGCACCTGCACAGTACGTGTGGGCGGTGGGAAGCGTGCGCCAGACCCCCGCACCAGCTCGCACGCCGCGAAGGCCAACGCGAGTCGATGAGCCTGCGCAGCGGCTAGGAAAAAAGCGCGCAGCCTGTGAAGTCATCAAAAAAGGTGCTGAGCGCTGCATCTCTCCGCGGCTTGGAAGGCGCGAGTCGAGAAGGGGAAAAGAAGAAAAAGAAACGGTGGTGCCAATGGAGAACAAGGACAGAACAGGCGGAACGAAACAGCGGCGACAAGACGAGAGGCTTCCACAACTGTTTTTCGTTCTTTAAAAAAAAAAAAGGAGCGGTGGGCGTTCATATGCGCAGAGACGATGGGTCATGTGTCGTGTGTGTGTGAGAGAGAGAGGTGTCTGTGGGAGCGTTGTCACACAGAAGTACCCGCACGCGCTGGGAACGAAATTGTGTGTGTGTGTGTGTGTGTGCATCACGATACCTTCTCTCGCTCTCTCTCTCTCTCTCTCGCTGCTTTTCTTTTCTGTGTGTCACCAGCTCGCGTGGCGGAATCTTCCAAGACACTTTTCTGTCCACTACAAAGGCGCAGGCAAAGGCCCGATCTGCCTTTTGAGTTCCATCAAAGGTCGTTTTTCTGTTTTTGGTGTGCACGTCTTTGAGAGCTAACAGGTTGTTCGTGCTCTTGTTTGTTTGTTTTTGATGTGGTTTGTGTGTTAACGGAAGGTTCGGGATAAATTAAGGAGACGGAAAAGACCAACTCTTTTCCGGCTCCGTCATCGGATAAATGTCTGTTATCAACGTTCGCTTGGTTTGGCATCCTTTTGGTGACGACGCATCACAAGCGGAAGACAACGAGTGCGGAACAACACGGAACGTGTGGTGGGCGAACCTAACAAAGTGAATCGTTGCGGGTCCGCACACCTTTCCGTGACCATCTCTTCCATCCACGTCTATGCTGCTCACTATCTGTAGAGACTGACACGGGTCGACGAAGAAGAGTAAAACAAAGGAAAGGGCAGCCTTGGAGAATTAGAAAAATGGGGGGAACGCGCCAGACAACAACACGGTCAAAAGAACACGTCTTCAGGTTATTGCATTTCCAACGTCAAGCGCCAGAAAACGGCAGACACGACGAAGCTCACAACGGCCTCCGCAGACTTGAAGACGTACAACGTGACAGTCCAAATAGCGAGCCAGCACACCACCCACAGCTTCGTTGGGGACTGCGCGTAGACGAGCATGAGGCACACGAACACCATCACACTCAAACCCACCCGCGTGGGAGACGCGCCGTAGTCGCGTGTGTGGCTGCTGAGCGAGGAGGCGTCGCTGCGGCTACTCTCTGCCCCGCGCACCTTTCGGCGGTACTGGGCCGCCTCACTCTCCACCAGACCTAGGTTCGGAATGAGCAGGTAGACAAGCAAGGCGAGGCACACATGGTGAAGGACACTCGCCAACGTCCACACACCACGCCCTTCCACAACACTGTCTTCGCCGTTTTTGAGCGGCGACGCGTAGCGGGGTGTGGATGCCCGATCAGCGGAGCCCGTGCGTGATTGGCCAAGTGCGAGGAGACGCCGCAGCCAGCTGCGCGTGTGGCGTCCAGCCGTCACAGGTGCCTCGACGGTGAGGAGTGTATCCGTGATGGAGACGATCATGCACTGACGCTGAGGGTCGGGCGCTGTCGAGGCCGCCTCTGCGCCATTCGTGGACGCCACAGGATGTGCGCGGACTTCTTCCGTGCCGTCGGCCGCGGGGCGCCTTCCGCGTGCCGCTGCGTCCGTCCTGTCCGCACCATCTGCAGCGGAAGGAGGTAGCGGCACACACAGCTTGACGAACACGGAGGCGTTGACGGCGAGTGCACCGTTCGTGTAGAGGCCGTCGCGATGAAAATCAAACGTGTGCGAGGCCAGCACGTGTGAGCGACGGTACCTGATCAGATCGGCAGCGATGGCTGTGTAGGCCGCGCTGATGCTCGACGCGTTCATCGTGAAGCGCACGTTAGTCGCGAGCACACCCGTTTGCGAAGTATGCACCTCAGTGGCGAGTGGCTGACGCGGCTGACTCTGCGCGAGAACACGCGCCAGTGAGATCGGTTCGCTTGTCAACAGCGTCGTTGGACGGTGTGCGGGGGCCAGCTCCGCCCCGAGGGCGTCGCGCAGCGCGTACACAACGACGCTAGCCTCCACGTATGCGCCGCCTTCGCCTGCCGCTGCGCTGGGGATAATAGGTGAGCGCCAGTACTGTTGGAACCGGTGTAGAGCGCGGTACGCGGAGGCCGGGCACAGCCACATGAGGTGCCACTGCTGAGGGATGTGCGCGACGCTATCCCATGGTATGATCAGCGGCCGCGACAAGAAGGCCGACTCCAGCGCCGGTGTGCCGTAGGTGGGCAGCTCCTTTGCGGTGAGGTGATGAGGGGACAGCTGTGGTGTGCCTCGATGGCCTGTGCGGAGGCTGCGGCCGCCAGCCACGTCCGCTCCACCACTGGCATCGAGGAACGCCCAAAGACCGGTCAGATCACCGGCCACGAAGAAGGTCGTGTCAGCGAGAAGGCAGCCGTGACATTTCGTCGCAATACCAGGCACTGCGAAAAGAATCTCCTCCACTTTGCTGAAGCGACGGACAGCAGGCAGCTCTCGCCAGGCACGCTGTGCACGCAGATCATCGCGTGTGCCGTCGTAGCGACCACGCCCACGCGTATAGGCCGCCCCGTTGTCCCCGCCCTCCCCCTCATCGACGCCATCGAAAGCCACGCCGCCGTACGCGTTGACGGCATCGCCCCACACCTGCAGTCGATCCAGACCGGCTCCTGCACTCTCGGGCTGCGGAGGCACTTCGAGACTTACAAACGTGTCGTTGTACCGGCGCACGAACTCGTGGTAGAGGAGAGTGTCGCGATCAGAGAGGATCGTGGAGAAGAGGTAGTTCACGAAGTGAGAGCGGTAGACGCCCCCACCTTTTAGGTACAAGTGATGTGTGCTGTCTAGGCTGTAATGCTCGACGATGCTAAAGCTGTTGATGAGCGCGGTGTTCTGTGGCGCACGCCGACGCGTAGGCTCATCGAGTCCACCGCGCGCGCGGATCGTTTGGTACATAGGCTTCTGCTGTTGCTGCTGTGACTGTTGCCAGACCTGCTCTCCCGCGGCGGCGTCTTGCTGAGCGGCGTACTCGCCATCCGCACCGACAGGCCGTGTCCACGTATCACCGATCAGTTCGACGCCTAACTCGAAGCCGTACTGACGGAGATCGGACTCGCACATGAGCAGCGGTCGCTGTGATGTCGCCTGAAAGAACGGGCCACTACGGCGCTGTTCGTACGTCTTGGCACCGCGAGAGCCGCCGCCCCACGGCAGCGTTGAGCGGAGGATGGAGGCTGTCGTCGACGGGCGTGAGGCAGACCCTGTGTGGCGGTGCGACTGGTGCGGTTGTTCTGCAAGCTCGGCTGCGTGCAGGTGAAGGCGCGCCAGGGTCGGTCGCACCTCCACCACGAAGGTCACATCGCGTGCATCGCGGCCACGGGCTGTGAAGCTGTCGGCGCGCAGGGCGTCTCGAATACGGACCTGTAAGAACCGCGGGTGCTGAAGGCGGCGGAGGAGCTCGTCGCTATCCTGGTACTCGTTGTACTCGTCGGACGAGAGCATCTGGAACTGCGGACAGGCACTGAGCTGCAGGAAGAGTGCCTTCTGTGTCGCGCGCCCGACAACGGCGTGCATGCCATTTCGCAGTGCGCCGAGACAAGGCGTCAAGCCAACATCAGGGCTTCGATTCGGAGGTAGATTCGGATTCTCGAGCTCCCGCAGCTCCACGCGGTCTGCCGTGAAGTACGCCTCTGAGAAGACCGCCCCTGAAATGTTGACGAGCAGCACGGGCACATCGCCCTCCACCTCGCACTGCTTGATCGGTCCGGGAGGCGTCAGGAGTGGGGGAACATCGACAATTTCGACGCGTCCCATCGTCACGAGTGCGTGACGGTTGGGCAGAGGTGTTGGCTGACCTGCAGGTATCAACGGCGGGTAGTCAATGTGTGTACCGCAAATGACGTCTTTGTGGAGGGCCGTGCGGAGCAGCAGGTCATACGGTGTGCTGAAGGCCTCATACCGTGGGAGGCGGAGTCGAATCGCGTTCGGCTCCAGGCCGGTGACTTTGTGATATGTTTCGATCAACTGGAGCATTCGCTCTGTGTGTGTCATGAGGCTCGGTGCTGTCATCAGCTCCAGCCTCTGCTTCGCCGCGCGTGCCTTCTCTTCTTGCTGCAGCGTCTGCCTCGCCTGCTCAAGCTCCCGCAGCTGTTGAGGCGTTAGTCGACGACGGGCGAGTGCGAGTTGAAGATCCGGGCGGAGTCCGGTGACGTCGATGCCATCTTGTGTCACGCGAAACGCACGTTGGATGCGGTCAAGCTGGAGAGTAATCACCTCCGCCGACACAAGTTGTGCGTGCGGATGCGACCGCCCTCCGCTCGGTGTGGACCTACCGGACGTAGCAGAGGAAGAGGAGAGAAGACCACCGTGACGGGGGCCTTCCGTGGCGACACCCGCACCGGAGCCGAGCGCGGCCTTCGCATCGCTCGTCGTCGAGGAGGCCACAACGCGCGCCTTGCCCGTGCGGTCAATGACCTCTGTCGAGCTCAGAATGTAGTCCAGTGAAGGGAACAGAACCTCGCACGGCACAGGCATATCTTGTGTCGCGTGCACGTACTCCAGCCACTCCTCCGCTGTGCGACCGACCGCGCCGTCAGGGCGGTTTGTTTCCGTCCAGAACTGGAGCACATCAGACGCGCGCACGTGGCCGTCCACGCACTGAAGTAACAAAGACTGCCGACGTGTACGTGGCGACAGCGGTGGTGGTGGCGATGTCGATGAGGGAGGCACAGTCGTGTTTGTCTGCGTTGTCGTGCGTGGCGTCGCGCTACGATGGACGTCCGCATGCCGCCGCCGGGTGGAGTCGGGCATGTCAATGCCGTCAGCGGTGTGGCCGTCGTGCGCATCAGTTGCCACGATCGGCGCGGCCGTGGGGTCGTGAAAGGCCACGTAGCCACCAAGCAGGCGGGGCTCGGCGAGGTCAAGCCGCAGTGTGACGACCGACTCGTTGCCCCGCGTGACGTTGAGCTCAGTCGTGGTCTCATCAGGCAGACCTTGCTGTCCGACGAGCGGACGCATTGCCACGTCCCGTCGATACAGCGTGCGGGTGTCGAGAATCGGCAGGTACGCCAGCGTCCCTCGGCGGTGCTTCTGCTGACGGGAGAAGATGAACGAGCCTGCGAGGCCGCGATCACTGCCCTTGCCTGCTGCCGCGCTCGCGGACGTCTCCTCCAGGCCGACGTGGCCAGCGCCTTCAATGACGCGACTTGTGATGAAATCGGGCGTCGCCGCACACACGCGATGGCCGCGCGACGTGCTGCCGCTGGTGTGAGGACCACGGCTAACGCTACCGACGCTGGCACTGTCACCGCTATCCGCAATGACAATCCCGTTGGCGTCCACGAGAGCGACACTGCGACCGTACGGCTGGCGCGCACCACTACCTGAAGGTGCGGTAGACGCGCCACTGCCCGGGGTGGCCAGGAAGAGCGGCAGTGCGACTTCACGCGGAGACAAGTGCCGATCAGCTCGCACCGTGAAGCGCACGCAGCGTCCATGGGGTAGCCCCTCGCGCCGGATAGGCGTCAAGTCTGTCCAGTGCGTTTCCGGCCACACCCACCACGGCGTCGAGCAGCCGGACGCCTCGACTTGGCGCGCGCCATCCTTGAGGACCGCCTCGAACGTGTCGAGCGGCACGAGCTGTACGTTCGCCGCCCATGCCTGCTGTGTGCGTGTCTTCGCGCCTGTCGTGGTCGTGCTGCGCCACGCGCGACTGGATTTTCTCTTGTGGGACGGCGAAGTCGATGCAAAGGCGGCAGGTACTTCGGCGTGCAGACACATGGACACCTTCGCGCGGCCTGTGTAGCTATCACACTCGTGGTCAAGCGTCGTGTTCACGGTGAAGTAAGCAGAGACGCGCTCGATCAGAAAAGTTCCGCGCAGCTCGCAGGTCTGGCCCAACATTGGCCCGAACACATTCTCCGACGGGCGGAGTGTGTACATCAACTCCGTCGTGCCAACAGGGACGTCAGACATCGACAGCAAACCGGAGCCAGGACGAGGCGGATGGGCACCGACGTAGGGGAACATCACAGGCTCGTCCACGGGGTAGTAGCCGCTGAAGTTGAGCAGCGGCTGCCAGCCGAGCCGAGGGTCGAGTGTATCATGCTGCGATCGGCCAAAAGCGTCTCGCATGGCCTTCTTCTGGGACGACTTCCTGTTTGTCGCACTGTCGAGGATCGGTTTACCGTTCTCGTCCGTCTCGCGAACGTACCAGTCAACCGTCGAGGACGTGGTCACAACGTCCGCCGCGCTCGCGAGCGTCACAAGGCGGTGAGAGAAGAGATTCTCCGTCAGCACAATAACACGCACAGAGTCGTAATCGACGAGCACACGTCGTTCGCGTGCACCGCGACCGGAGGCGGGACGACGGTATGGCACGCCCGTATCCGCTTCGCCACGGCTGAACAGCTTCGTCTCCTCATCAAGCACACGGTCCGGGTCGAAGGCCGCGGCGCCTTCACCGTCGATGTCGTTGTCGTCCTCGGTGTAGACGCGGTAGATGGCCCAGCGAATGGTGAGGATACCAAACGGAAGGCCATGCACGAGTGTGGTCTCGCGGCTGCCGTGATCGAAACGGATGCCGGTGAAGTTGATGCCACGCGTCCACACCTCCTTGTCGGCCGTCTCAAGCGCCACAACCTCCCACTGCCCAATAAACTCGTGGGAAATGTCGTGGGGAATAGGCACCGCACGCAGCGTGGCGGTTCCGCCACAGATAAACAGCTCACGTTCAAGCACCTGCGCGCGGAAAACGTCCAAGGTCTCGACGACGCTGACATTAGGGCAGACGAGTGGATAGCCGGGATCTGGCAGATCGTGACCGATCGTGTAGAGGCCGGGCTCGCGAAGGCCCTTCACCAGCGCCGTCGAGCCACCGCGGCCTCGCGCCACCGCAGCTGGAAGTTTGAAGAGTGAGGTGAAGTGTACCTGCGCCACTGCCATCTCCGTGCCCGACGGGGAGCTGAGCTGTGGAATGAAGGTGCGCAGTGACCACCGGGCCGTGTTCGGGTTTGACGGTGCGTCGACGTGCACGACCGCACTGGGGCCGACCACGCGGCGAGGGCGACCTTCGTACCCGCTCGGGCGACGCACGTAGGCATCCGCGGCGCCCTTCTTGTCCTGCACGACGCTGCTGTGGTAGCGCGGCGCAGCACGCGTAGAGGGGGAGGACGAGGGCACACGCACGAGCACGCTACTCGCCGCGCCATCACCAAGTACGACGAAGTCTGTGGACGTGAGCCGCGTGGGAAACACACGCTGCACCAAGAACCAGTCCGCTCGTGTGGTCTGCGTTAAATGATTGTGCACGACAAGTCGGCAGTTGGTCGCGTTCCGGTGCATGGCGCGACTACCATTCCGTGCGGGTGCCTCGATGTGCGTGATGGTGCTGTAGACCGCATCTCGTTTGGCGGGTACCATGATCGCCGTGTCCTCGCATTCCCACGTGAAGTCGTAGCGGTAGATGACATCGAGGTGCGGGTGGCGGGAAAAGGTGTACTGCTCCTGGCAGAAGGGCAGCACGGCAACAGCGGGTGGAGGCGGAGGCGGCAGCAAGGTCCCGTACCGCTCATCCTCGAGCACCGCGCCGCGCGGATTGACGACGAGGACGGATGTGTGCCCGGTGCGCGCGAGACACATGCCTCGCTTCGCGAACTCGGCCCGGTCGGCCTCGGCAGCGGCGTTGGGGGCGATGCGCGAGGCCCGGATGGTGTAATCCATCGGGTAGAGGGACGCGTTGTGCAGGCGGTGCAGCTCGAGGCGTCGGCGGTCGACGTGGTGGCGAAGGAGAAACAAGCGATTGAGGCGCGCGTCCTCTGCGCGGGTGCGTCGCTGAGCCTCGCGTTGAAGTCGGCGGAAGTACACTTCGGCAGGACTGCGAACAGACTGCATGCCACCACCACGTCCGCGGCGACCACTGGCGTCGTCGCCTGTCGCATGCGGCTGACGTCCGCTGTACAGATCCGCCCAAAAAGCCTCGTCATCGTCAGCGCTGTGCCTGCGGGAGACGTGCTGCCAATCCTCGGCGCTGTCGTCTTCATACGCTTCATCGTCGTCGCTAGGCATGTCGTGCGCGTTGTGTGGGTAGAACGGGTCATCATCGTAAATCGTGCCCCAGCCGTCGTCATCCGCGTGGTCACCTTGGTTCTGCCGGTTGCGGCGGTGCAAAGGCGCGGCGGCCTCCTCGGCGGCCAACGCGGCCTCCAAGCGACTGAGTCGGCGCCACACGAGAAGAGGAATATCGGACTCTGTCAGGCGCCGTCTTCGCGCCATCGCGTCCATGTCCTTCTCAAGCTCACCATTCGTCAGCGTGTACGGGTAGGTGAAGTAGGCACGTGTCTGGAGGAGCTCGTTCGCCGCAAAGCCAATCAGTGGCGTCATCTCTGCTTCGAAGTAAGACTGCGGGCCCGTGAAGTTGAATGAATAGCCGACATCAGCGTCGTAGCCGGCGATCGGGATGACGGTGCGCGAGAGGAAGTGTGGCGTCTCGTGCAGCACGTGACGCAGTTGGTCAGCCTCGCCATCAGGGACCGTGTACGGCAGGTACTCATCGTCGCGCATGATGCGGCTGTGCGTCTCCCACGTGCCGGTCGCCGCGGAGTAGGTTGTGTACCTGTGGAAAGGGCCCTCGGTCTGCACGCGGCTCCCACTGCTGCCGCCATGCGAGCTCGAAGACGTGTCGGCACGGGTGGACGGTACAACAGCCACAGCGTCCTGGACGCGCTCGACGATCGAGGGCAGCTCAAAGTACCGCGATGGCAGCCCTCGATCCTGTTGAAGACCGTCCACGTGGAAGACGACGTCAGGTGGACTCTGACACCGATGCAGGGAGTACGTTTTGGAGACCAGCCCAACCAAATTCGTCGCCGTCCACGTCACCTCGCACGGGGAGTACACCTCCACACCACACGCCAGCATCACCACGCGGCGACGGCCGCCAGTGCCAGGGACAGGAACTCCCGGCAGCACGTCGTCATCGTCGAAGTACACATCCTGCTCAGAGTCGACACGAGAGAGCGCATCGCGCTTCACATCATCATCGTCATCGTCGTCATCATTCTCCTCGCGCGCCAGCCAGCCGCGCCGCAGGCCCCTCTTCGCTCGGCGTGCCTTTTCCGCTTGCAGTGCCAGCCGCGCACGTCGGCGCTCCGCTGCGGCCTCTAGAGCCGCCTCATCGTAGCTGACCTCGCGTTGCACGAGAAATGGAGGATGTGCAGCTTGAGGACAGGCTGGCACGCGCCATTCCAACACCTCATCCTTACGCAGCGCGCGCGGAGGGCGGACCTCCACACAGCCTTCCTCCGTGTAAACTGGCACATAGGCCGGTACAATCGGGGGCGCCTTGATGGCGACGACGCTGACAAGAACCTCCACAGGGACATCCGGGCACCGCGCGAGGTATGTGACGCCGTACACCGTCGACAAGTCCTCCCCGGCGTCCTGCGCGACAAACACAAGCGTCCCGTTGGGCAGCATGCGCTGCACATTCGGTACATCCCGCGTATCCAACAACGCCTCCAGGTGCTCGTTGACAGAGCGGAGTGCGAGTGGATTACGCGCGAGCCAGTACCCGCTGGGCGTCTCGTCCTCGGCACTGAACGACTCGCGAGGTCGGTATGGGTGATGACGCGCGTCGTGGCCGTCGCCGCTGCCGTCCTCACGAGCGGGTAGAGACGTGAGCGAAGACGCCAGTGGCCGCGGCGGGGACACACGCCAGCGCCGCTCGTGCATCGGCAGCTCGACGACGACGGACGATGGATACGTGGCGATGCGACGGACGACGAGGTGCGGACGGGAGCGGACCTCAATACGCACAACGGCGTGCGGGGACGACTGCCCCTCGTCGCCGGCGTGCGTGGTGTTCACGACGTGCACTGTCACGTACTCGCGGTCAATGTTCTCGGGTACGAGCATCGCTGTCGCTGAGCTCACATTGTCAACGACGAGGTCCGCTGCCCACACGACACGATACACGTCACGGTACGGAAGGCGCAAGGAGGCTGCGGTGCCGCTGATGCCGCCGCGGAGAGCCAGTGTCGCCTGACACACACTCGTCGCCGCCTCGCTGAGTACATCCCTCGCGGCGGTCCCCCAGTGATGACAACGGAACTCACCCTCCTTACCTTCTTCGGGCTCGGGGCTCGCCCGCGCCCACGAGGAGGACGGCAGGTTGACAAGGAAGCGTCGCTCACGTCGCATGCGCCAGAGAAGCTGTCGAAGGATGAGCGCGTCCATCTCGTGCGTCTCCGCACACGCCGTCGCGGGAGAAGGTGTGGTGATGATGCCCTGCACGGCCCACAGTTCACGGCCTTCGAGGGGTACAGGATCGCACACGTCATCGACATCACGAACAAAGTAGGCAAGAATATTTTTACCAATGAAAAGGGGAAACGCGGCCTCTGCGGCGCTGTCGTCGTAGGGGTTGTGCGGAACGCGCACAGACTTTTGGGGAACGAGTTGGTCCTGGAGTGGCGTGTTCTCCCAGTAGCCGCGGTAGAAGAGAGGGCGACGCGCGGGGCCTCGGGCACTGCCTCGAGCAGAGGCCAACGCGATCGCACGCGAGCTAGGTGGCGTCGTGTGAGGATCTAAGGCATGCGCGACTTCCGCGTGTGACAGGGTTTCCTCGTCATCAAGTCGAAGCTGGCGCGTGAAGCCGAAGTGTGGCTTGGGACGCACCGGGGGAAGAGCCCATGGGCGGTTGAAGGGTAGCCGCAGAGTGAACATGCCGCGCGCGGACTGCCGCACACCCTGACGGGAGACGGTGACCTCCACGAGGTAGCGGACGTCCGGGTCGACGATCCAGTACGGACTCGCCGCGTGGTCGAGCAGAAGCGCACCGGTGCTGTCAACCTCCGCCACGAGCACACGTCGATGGTCGAGTACCACGCGTCCATGGGGAACGTCCTCGCGAATGCACCAGTGCACTTCAGAAGCAGGCAGCACTGGCGGCGAGACGACGAACGATGTCGCGTAGCCCACGAGCTCATCGAGTGCCCGGGCGGGCTCTGCCGCAGCGGGCGAAGAAGACGTCGCGTTGGCGTACACATCGCGGAGGTGGCTGACGGCCTCCTCCACACGCGACCGTGTGACGCCGTCACGCAGGACACGCGTGATGTAGCGGTGGGGCGTCACCGGCGTTTGTTG
This sequence comes from Wallacemonas rigidus, assembly GCA_030849045.1. NCBI lineage: Eukaryota > Euglenozoa > Kinetoplastea > Trypanosomatida > Trypanosomatidae > Wallacemonas > Wallacemonas rigidus. The sequence goes on along the minus strand of JASAOL010000579.1, from coordinate 70,648 downwards.
CGGTACGACGCCGCAATGCGGACCGAGGCCGAGGATGCTGATGGGCGGGAGTGTGTCGCGCTGCATGCGCAGCAGGGGCATCACGAGCAGCGTGTGGGGACATTTGCACTTGAGTACCGTGTTGACAATCTTCAGCTGCATATCAGCCGAGGCGTCTTCGCGCGCAGACGTCACCATGTCTGCGTCGTCACCGCGCGAGCCGGTCGGATCAGCCGTCGCCGTGGGGCTACGGAGCGACGAGAAGGCGACTTTAGCAAGCTCGGCAGCCTCCACGCGACCCGTGAAGAGGACAATCACATCACCGTCACCATCGTTGCCGTGCTGCACGTCGGCCTCGGTGAGCGTGTAGCGGTGATCGTACGCCTGACCTGTCTTGGAGTTGACAATGAAAGCCTTGGTCTGCGGGAAGAGTTGTGCTTTGGCCGCCGGCGACAGGACTTGGAAGGGCGATGCCTGCAGGAGGAACGAGAGGAACTGGTTATATCGTCCACTATCACGCAGAAGCGCACCGTGGAACTTGTAATCACAACAAAGCGAGATCTTCAAGGAGAGATTCGCATCCGTCGACAGGCTCGCCGGTGTGATGAGTTCGGTGAAGGTAAAGGTGCCACTGGCCCACGCGACAGAGGAGCGCGGGCAGCCAAGGGAGGCGGAGCACGAGGATGACCCGTCCATCATGTGCACCGCGTTCATAGAAAGCGTGGTGATGGTCGTCTGCGTATTGTTGAGGCTCGAGTAAATGTGCGCTGGTTCTTTTTGTGGTGGCTCTGGCTGTGCGGCGCTGCCAGGGGCGGTCGATCGGGACTCAAACAAGGTGGTGTGGAGCCGCGAGACCGGGTCTACTCGACGCAGTAGTGGAGCGTTCAAGACATCCAGGCTGTCGAAGAAGTCGCCATCGCGCAGGCCCGCGTAGTGCATCGAGGGCCGCCGAGGACCTTCATGGATGACGTCATCCGTGTACGCGTCTGTTACCGCGGCGTGCGCGTAGCGAAATGGGAATGCGGCGCTGAGCAGCGCCGTCAGCACCAGCAGCGTCGCAAAGTTCATGAGAAGGCCGTGCAGGTGTACGCACAAGCAGCGATTCGCACGTATGACGTTCGTTTATGTGTGTTCTCCTCTCTGCCGCACCTCTTTAACTGCCGCAGTTCACAGACGAGCCGTCTGGCCAAAGAAGAACAAAAAAAAAAAAATGACTGGCGATTGACAACAGAGAATAGCTCGGTTGACCTGAGTGTGAGCAGCCACACACTCTTCTATGACTGGTAAACGGAAGCGGCTAGTAGTGCCGATGAACTCGTCTGTTCTCGCTCTACAGACTGGTCCCTTGGCGTGTGTGTGTGTGTGTGTGTGGTTCAGGAATGGTGAGGGTGTCCGACTCAGTAGGAGGCTGCTGCTACTCGAGACCACCGCCTTCTTTTTCTACAGTTAGCAGTAAAACAATCAACTCTGACAACGAATAGACAACAAAGAAAAGACGCGGATTTTTTTCTGTCCTTCTTTTCTTTTCTCCACAACAGCAAAAAAGTATTTAAAAAATAAAAATATATCGATGCGTTCAATGATCAATAGGGATAGTAGTAGTAGACAAGAGAGGTGAGGTGCGTACGACGGAGTGATTGCGGTTTGCCACATCCCTGTGTGTGTTTGTGCGTCCATCGCTGGCTGGACAAGACACCAAGGCAGTGTAGTGGAGAAAAAACAACAGAACGGTGAAGCGGCGCACGCGGCTGTGGGTATGTGCTGTCTTTGTCGAAGCGGGTTTGACCGCGAATGGTGCCAGCGCTCTCCTCCAGTAGCCTCATCCGCTGAGTGTCTCGTGTGTGTTTTGGACACGAGGTCACAAAGAAAAGAAAAGCGACCGTTGGGAACGAAAAGAAGGGGAAACATCAGCTGGTTTCGACTTGGCCTGCAGTTGTGCATCAAGGCCTCACGTCTTTCGTTTTGAAGGATCAGCCCTTTTCTTTGCTTTGGCCCCTCAGTCGCTGTCTTTGTTTCCCCTTGTTGCTGGTGGTATTTTTTGTTGATTGTGGATTTTTCTGAGTGAGTGTAGTGCGTAACATGGAAATGCGAATAAATAAGCTAAATAAACAAACAAGCAAACCAAATACTACGGACGAAGACGTACATATCTTGCGGCAACGAAAAAATTATAATCACCAAGCGAAATCGTGTAGTCGAAAAGGTTGCGATAGGCCCACGATGAGGTGTTTTCCTCCACTTCTTCTTCTTTTATCGGGCAGGTGAAAATAATTGTAGAAAAAAAAACAAAAAAAAAAACAAAAAAAAAAAGAGATGTATAGATGTGTCAATCTCCCCATGCTCAAAGAGCTCCGTGGTAGCAAGGCATGACGTCAGTGAAGGGGCCAAGAGACATTTGAAAAAGCACAAGAAAAGCAGTCGTCGGGTAATGCGAGCGCACAAAAAAAAAAAGCGGGGGAAAACGGAAAAGGGTGCGTTTTCTGTGGTAAGAAAGAGCAGACGTCACAGGTGTTGGGCCGTGCCAACGTCTCCGTCTCTCTGCTATCGTCTTTGTCACGATCAAGCCACGCGCTTCCTTCTTTGCATTCATTCTTTCAACTGTTGTCTGAGCTCCAGAAGCTGAGCTAGTGTGTTTTTCACTGATTTTATGCCAGCACCCCCTCTTGATGCATTGACAGAGGGTAACCTTGTTTTTTCGTTGTTGGTTGGCTGGTTGGCATGTTTGCTATTTCATCGGTCCTCTGGTCGACCTCCTCTTCGTTTTTTTTTCTTCCAAACTTTTCCTCCTCTTTCCTTCTGGCTCTTTCTGTATCTGGCGGTTTCACGACGGTACGCGATGACCGCAGAAAGCAAAAGCAATCTCAAGGGTAAAAGTGGGCGAAACAAAAAGAGAGGCGACAGACTTCGCTTTGCCGAATAAAAGCAAGCGCGCGCAGGTGAAATAAACATGAACAAACGCAGCACACCTTTATTTATTTATTTATTTTTTGGACAAACATAAAGAAGAGGACGAGAACGCATACGTTCAGAGACGAGATGAAGCCATCATGCGATGAAATCCATACAAGCTAGAGGTGAGGAAAAAGACCTCTTGTACTCCACGCCACGTTAAACGCTGCTTTGTGTTTTGGCAGCCGCCCCCAAAGGAGAAGATCGAAAGAAAAAAACGATAATAGTGGTGTGGTCGTGTGTGCGGCTATTTGATGTTGTCATCACAGATGCTCTTCATTTTCCATTTTTTCTTTTCGATTTCGCAACGACGCGCTTGTCGAGCGGATCTCACTCCTCTGTGTGTAATTTTGTTTCTTTGTTTTCCTCAATTTCTTGATCGTTCGTGTACTTTTCGATATGTCGATGCTAATAAGTTTTTTTTTCTTATTTTGAATGGTTGTTGTTGTTTTTTGTGTGAACGTGGGTGAGTTCAATTTTTTCTTTTTTTTTTCTTTTTTTTGTGTGTGTGACAGGGCCTTCTTTGAGGCCGCAGAGCGCAAAGGATGAAACGGAGCTGGACATCCGCAGGTGTATGTGAACCTTCGCGAGGCGCGTTCCGCGCCGATGTCACGTCACCATTCCTCCTCCTCCTCCCGACGCCTTACTCCTGAACGTTGAAGGTGCAGTTGCCGCGCAAGAAGGTGATGCAGGACCCGATCAGCGCGACACGCTCTGAGTGGTGGCCAATCATGATGGCGGTCATGTAGCCGCCGCGCTTGCTGGCTTGGTAGCAGTGGAGGCGATCGCCGACGCGGAATTTGCCGTCCTGGCGGCGACGCAGCCAATACGGGACGATGGTGCAGTGCATGGATCCGGTAACGGGGTCCTCAAGGACGCCGAGCCACGGTGCGAAGAAGCGCGAGATGATCTCGGAGTCGCTTCCAGGGCCGATATCGATGTCGTCCTCGTTCTCCGCGGTCACGATGAGCGCGCGAGGCTTGACAAGCTTGCTAGGGTGCTGCTTGAGGGCCTCCTCGAACTCGGGGCACTCAAACGCCGCGAGCAGGTCGAGCATGGTGGGCTTGCACTGAAACACGTACCGCGGGGAGTTGAGCGCGAGGCCGTAGTAGCCGTTGTTGGTGTTCAGGAAGACATCGTCGCAGGCATCGGCACCGTAGGGGAGGCCGAGTGCGGACACCAGACGCTCAATCACCTTGGGTGGGAACACGTCCTTCACAGATGTGGCCTCCGTGGAGGGGAAGTGCACTTCGTAGGTGCGCGGGGTGTTCGTGATGTCGCGAGAGAACAGACTGAAATTGCCCTCGACTTGGCGCTGGCGCACGCTGATAATGCCGCTGACGGTCGCGAAGTAAATGACGTCCGTCTGGGTAGGCACGAAGAACTCCGGAGGGACGTTCTCAACAATGTGGCGGGTGTGCTCATTGGACGCGAGGCTGGCCATCTCAAAGAGGGCGTGCGCGGCGGCAAAGGTCGCGTGACCGCACATGGGCATCTCCGACTCCGGTGTAAACCAGCGAAGACCGAAGAACTGCACGTGCGCACGACGAGGCTTCTTACGGCCTGTCGCGCTGTCCGCAGAGGTTGAGAAGACAGAGGCGGAGCGCGTCTGCAGGAAGCTCATGCCGAGGCCACCACTGTTAGCGATGAAGCTGTCACTGGGGATCAGACCAGGCGCAGACTCATCGAGCTGTGACACAACACTCTTCGATCGGCCATCAGGAAGCTCATCCTCGTCGCCCATATGAACGACAGAGTTGCAGCGCATCTCCTCGTCCTCACGCTCCTTCTCCATCTCGAGCTCAATCTCTGTCGCCTTGGTACGGATGAGCTCCTGGTACTTCTTGATGCGTGCGGCTGGGAGGCGGTAAACAAACGCGGTCTCGGAGAAGCCCACCTCAGTCGCCACGTCCTGGAATGCGGCGCCCATCTTCTCATGACGCTCCTGACGGTACTTCTCATCCTTGGCGTGGCGCTCCGCCTCGGTCTCCTTCTTCTCCTCGCGAGCGGGCTCACCACGACCAATGCTCGCCTCAAGGCTGCTGACCTGGGACCACTCCGCGCAGTACGTGCTCATCGGCACGAGACACACTCCGGCCTGGTTGCCGTGAAAGCGCTCCTCTGCGAACGCATCGCAGATGATCATCGGCGTCGTCACTGGGTGCGCGGTCATTTTGCTGTCTTGTAGATGCGCGTGGTGGCTTGTCTGGGATGCTGTTGGACTTCCTTTCGTTTGGCGATTCCTTCGCAGAATGTGTTGTTGTTGTTGTTGTTTTTTTTTTTTTTTTGAGTGGAAAAAAAGAAGATGTGAGCGAACAAAAAAAAAACGGTAGGTTTCGGTATATGGGGGGGGGAAGCTTGCTTTGTCTGTGCGAACAGGTAAGGTTCAGTCTGTACGAAGATGTGGAGAGAGAGAGAGGCTAAAGGTCGATGTAGGAAGGGTGAGGAAGTCGCACGAATCGCTCGCAGGGCAGAGAGCTAAATTGTGTGCTTTTGAATTTCTATTTTGTAAAAAGGGAAAACGCTAATTGTGATAAGTGTGTGGCATGGGAGGTGTTGTGTTGTGGTGTTCCAAGAGATAGAACAGCGAGAATATGCTGAGATGCGAGCGTAAATGTGTTGTAATGCAAAGAAATAAAGGATCGAATAATCCTGATATTTAAAAAAAAAAAGCGCAGAGTGAGGAAGAGACAGAGAGATAGCCTTGTCAGAAACTACTGCCACCGTGATGCAGCGTCAGTGCTGGACATTGATGCCCTCCAAGGTCCCGATCTATCGCGCCCTTTCTTGTTTACATAGTTGCGGGACCCCAAGTATGCAAATAGTGGAGTGTGAAAACGAAGATTTAAAAAGAAAAAAAATGTCGTTGTTGTTGTTGTTGTTGTTGTTGTTTTTTTTTTTTTTTTGCAAGGTCGCCCCGTACTTTTTTTGTTTCTGTCTGACGGACGCACCTTAATTTTTCTTTCTTTTGAATTGGATGCGGTTTCAATAGCCGGGCTATCTCCTTCTCTTCTTTTCTTCTTCTTTTTTTTTTCACAGAAGTCTGGTTGCGCTGGGTGTATCAGCGGCACCGTTGTGTGCGTCCCAATTAATTCTTCACATTCGATGCCGACTTGGCCCTTGTCAAAACGCATGCGCCGTCAGGCTATGCGTCGGGCTCTTGAGGGACTTCCTCTAGGCGGTTATCAGGACATGTAATCCACGGGTGAGCCAGCAGCTCCTTCGCCGTCGCTCGCTTCTTGGCGTCGCGCTCGAAGCAGCGCTTGAAGAATTCCAGCAGCGCGCTCGGGCAGTGTGTCGGGATGCCCGTGGGCATGCCCGTGGCGCGCGCGATCTGGTACATGAGCTGGAATACGTTGTTGCTGTTGCCTGTCTTCCACGGAGGTCGCCCGAGGAGCTCGAGGACAAGACAGCCGACAGACCACACATCGGCGGAGTAGCTGTAGCCGCTGCCATCGTCCAGCATCACCTCCGGCGCCATGAAAAGAGGGGAGCCGACCATCGTCTGGTACAGCGCGGCGCCAGCGCCACGCGATGCGCTCTGAACATGCTCGCCGGTCGCGCCGACTGCGCCGACCGTGGCAGTCGTCGTCAATCGCTTGCTGCAGCCAAAGTCGGCCAGCTTCGCCTCCCCTGTGGCGGAGATGAGCACATTGTCGCTCTTGATATCGCGGTGCATGACGGCGCTCGCGTGGAGGTAGTCGAGGCCTTCCAGGATCTGCCGGGTGTAGGCACGCACGAGTGAGATCGAGAAACGCTCGTTCGCCTTTTCAAACTTTCGGCGCAGACTCGATAAGCTGCCGCCGTGGCAGAGCTCCATGAAAATCTCCATCTCTGTTGCCCCGCTGTCCTGCACTTTAGTCTGACAACCGTAGTACGCGACGATGTTCTTGTGCTTCAGTGTCCGCATGAGGTTGATCTCCTTCTGTAGCGCCTTGGACTCCTCCGCGTCCTCGTCGAGAGGGATTTCCTGAACCTTCACAGCCATCGTCCTGCCATCCGCCGTCATGCCTTCGTAGACGGTGCCGAAGCTCCCTTTCCCGAGCGTGCGTAGCTTACTCCAGTGCAGCTCCTCGCGCTCGTTGAAAGTGAACGTCTTACCGAGTGCGCTGCGCTGTGTGTCGGCGAACTGGAGGGAAATGCTGTCGGGGGTATCGGACAGCATACCCAGCAGGGCGCCCGGACTCTGAGCTGAACGGCCGAGGCCCGCTTCAGAGGCACCCGTCGTCATCGACAGCATAGTCCGGCTGTTCATCATGACGTCCGCCTGCGACACATGCGAAAGGCCAAGTAAATACTGCTGTGACTGCTTCTTGTACGTGTACGACTCGCGGACGTATAGACGGATGAGTGTGAGTGTGCTGCTCTCCAGGGGCTCGGAGAGGGCGATGCTAGGGAGTCCAGGAATGCTGCCGTCCGTCTCCGGCGGGTGGGCGAGTGACAGCGCGGGCGCGAGGGGATTCTCACCACCCTTGTCGGCCGCGGGAGAGTCCGAGATCGTCGGGGTGGAGGTGAACTGTGTGGGCATGGAGGTCATGCTGGTGATGCGTTGGCACCCGACCGCACTGGTCGCTGTGCCAACAATGTGACGTGATTGCGTCTTCGCCAGGGCCGCGTCGTCCAGCGTGGCGAGGAATGCCCGGTACGGCTCGAGGAGTTCCTCAAAGTCGTCGTCGAGATCGATGTCCACGCGATCGCCGTTGGCATCCATGCAGAACACGTCGAAGTCGCTTTCTTTTTTGAAGTCGAAGCGCGTCATGAGCTCAGCGATGAAGTCGGGGAAAAGTGTCTGATAGGGGCACACGTGCATCACCTTGACGTTGAGATCACCCTCACGCGAGATTTTCACCATCGTGCGTGCCTGAAGTAGCAGCCTCTTGCGGGCCTTGGAGATGCCCTTGAGCTTCTCCACGCGTGCGGCCTTGGCAGTCGCGGATTTCTTCTCGGCGCGACACAACGTCTTGGCTGTAGACGCGGTCTCCTTGTGACCTAGCTCCACGCCATCCGGCTTCGCAGCGCTGCTCTCGTCATCTTCAGAGCTTCCCTCGTCGCCATCGTCCTCATCATCCTCATCCTCTTCTTCCTCGTCGTCCTCATCCTCCTCGCTCGAATCCGAGCTCTCCTCGTCACCATCCTCATCATCGTCGCCACTCGACTCCGAGCTATCATCCTCGTCCTCATCGTCTTCATCATCCTCATCGTCGTCTTCCCCATCCTCATCATCGCGATGCGCCTTTGCCACCTTCTTGCTCGACGACGAGTGTTTAGTTCGTGTCCTGTCTTGTGGATGTGTCGCACCGGTGATGTTCACGCGAACTGGACTGGTGCGTACCGTGGCGCCCGACGGATCGCGCGGCTGTAAAATACCCTTGGCGGACGGGTAAATCGGTAGCACTGCAGGTGGTGCCGACGGAGGATCTGGCAAAGGAGAGGGAGAGGAAGAAGGACAGAGAGGACAGGGAGAAGCGGCGAGCGACGATGAGGCAGCACCTTGGGCTGGTGCATCCGTTCCCGCGGCCTCACTAGGAACCTCCACCGCGCCAACCGTGTTTTTTGTGGCCACGAAAATGACGCCACCGGAAGACGTGAGCCCCTCTGGTGGCGCACTCGTCGTGCCCCGCGCACACGAGACCGTACCAGAGCTGGTTTCTTCGGTCGAAGGGAACGCCTCGCTTTGAACGCTCTCGCTACGTGAGCGCAGCTTCCGCCGCGTGCCAGCGGCCGCGTCTGTTGTGCTGTGTGGGGTGTGCCCGGTAGTGGCAGTGGTGGGGGTGCTTGTCTGAGCAGGTGAGCGGCGTGCGAGGCGCGGCAGCAGACCAGCGTCTGAAGACCCCTCGAGCGAGGTGCGCTTGCGGGCCCCACCAGTCGCTTTACGGCTTGTGGGTGACGTCGGTGCCACTGTTGTCATCGCGGCGGAGCTCTTCTTGTTGTTACTCGCAGAGGCGTGATGGGTCTCTGAGGTGGACGGTGCACAGGTATCGTCGGCTACAGCCACGGAGCTCTTCCTCTTCTTTGTTTGTGGTATGGCATGAGGCAGAGCGGCGGTGGTGCTACTTTTCATGGGTGCTGTGGGCGAGGCACTGACGACGGGTTTACGCGGATGCGGAGAGCCCTGGGCAGCCTTATCAGCACCCGATGAAACCGCCGGACGCGGAACTCTTCTGGGTCCCATCCGTTCGACTCACGCCAAAGTTGTCTTTAGTGCACGCAAGCAGGAGCGAGAGGATAGCTAGCTAGATTCGCTGATCTTCTTCCTCTTTGTCCGTTTTTTTTTTCTTTTCTTTCGATCTCGATCCTCGCACGACGTGATCGGTTTAATTCCCAGTCCACTACGGTGGTGTCCTCCTTCCTACGCCGTGCACAGTAAGCGCTCAAAGAGTGAGGTGGAGAGGAGGAGGAGGGAAGGATGCAGTTGGCGTGTGATGAAATGAAAGAATGTGATCATAGTCAAAGAAAAGTAATAATATCGCTGATCTCGCGTTCCTTGACGAGAAAACTTAAGCGCGTGTGTCTGCGCGCCGCTTGAGACCCTACTTTGGTTGCACCGAGAAAGAATATGGTACATGTTTTCTTTTTTTTTTTTTTGGCATCGGCGCGCGTCATGGCACACAGACACACACACACGTTGCTTTGTCTCTGCGTCTATTAAGGAGAACGCTACTGACGCGTATTTCGTCTCAGCTCAGCCTGGTGCTCTTGTGCTTTGGTGCACAACAACCCTTTTTTGTTTGTTTGTTTGTTTGTTTGCTTGATTAGCGTGATTGTGCGAAGTAAAGGTCACCGTCTGCTGAGGGAGAGAGAGAGGTACAAAGAAGTGAGGAACAAAGAAAAAAAGAAGAAAAAGAATAAAGTGACGTACACAACGCACGGAAGATGAGTAATGATCTATGCGTGAGCAGTGGGGAAATAAAACACACACAATGGTTCGCATCGATGGTCGCGTCTGCTCATGCTGACCACTTCCGATGCTCATTTGTGGCAAACAGATTTTCTTTTTTTTTTTTTAACAGTGCATATTTGTTTGAATCTGCCTTTTGTGCGGCTGCTCCGTTTCACCATATTTGTTTCCGTCCTCAGATTATTGTCGTGATTCCGTGTTGTTGTTGGCTATTGTTTTTTTTTTCTGTTTTTTTTTTTTTTTTTGGATCACGCGATTAAAGCACACACGGTTGCAACGTACTGTAGTGAAGAGGTCTAGAGAGAAGAAACAAAACAAAAAGATGTGTGAAGTGTTCGCATTCGTTTGTCAAGACGTCTCACAAAATGAGGTTGCTTTGCGTTTTCCGACGTTGTGCAGCAGAGTCTTGTTTGACACACACAACGGTTTGACGTGCGTTGATTTCCTCGTACAACACGCGGCGCCGTGTGCTAAACGCTACGGCTGATGTGTTTTTCGTTGTTGTTGGTGTGTGTGTGTGTGTTTTCTCTTTTTTAATCGCTGCTTTTTTTTTTTTTACAGCGCTGTCCTGGCTACCGCCTGTGCCTTACGCTGAAACGCTAGAGTCGCGATGCACATTCAGCTCTGACGGCGCGCGTGCGGACAAGGATGGCTGTCGACCTGGCGACGCCGACGCCCTTTCAGACGAATGCTTCGATGCCACAGAAGGACCGCGTTTGGCGTCGTCACCACAGTTTTCCTTGCCCGCGCGCTGCTGCTCGGCGATCCAGCGCTGTGCGATGGAGGCGACGACCGCCGATGACAGGCGCGGCTCGGGCTCCGACTCGTCAGACTGCGCCGACTGCTGGGAGGGACGGTGTGACGGCGGTGGCTGTTGGGACTGAAGCTCATTGGCGGCAAGCAACACGATCGAGTGCATCATGGCGGACGTCGCAGCAGAGTCCATGTTGGAGAACGCATCCATCACCGTCGCGCCGAACAGCTGGCTGGTGGCGAAGGACTCCTTGACGCCTTCGCTCGCGCCATCATCGATAGAGGGGGCCGCATCCTCGCGCGCGACGGCGGCACTGCGCTGTGCGTGGTCGTCAAACAATGTTTGTGCAGACGACAGGTCCGGCTGCGTCTGTCGCTGCTGCACGGCGGCGAGGATGCCGTCCCTCAGGGCCTGCATCGCTGCCGGGCTGATCCCGCTCGCCGCGAGGCTTAGCGACGGGCGGCCCCAGCTGCTGCCGTCATCCGTCGCGCTGGCCGCACCGGCATCCTCCTCCGTTGTCGTCGTTGTGGTGGCGAGAGAGTTGGTGAACGGCACCCACTTCATGCCCGTGTCTTCCACACCGGCCAAGCTCACACCCGACTTATCCGGTGAGTAGCCAGGTACGGTCGCCGCCGACTTCGCCCCACGCGGCAGGGAGGCCGGCGACTGAGGACACGGCATCGTGGTGCTGTGAGTACCGGACATCACCGCGCTCATCGTCTCGGCGCCCAAGTTGACAGAACTTTCGGGCGTGATCGTGAGGGGCGACCACGGCACGAAGGCAGACGTGTCAGGCTTCTCATGTGTGGTGTGGCGCACGGGCGTCGCACAGTCCAGCTGATGACCGCGATTCACAGGGCGGCCTCGTGACACTGGTCTGCCGTTATTCGTCGTGCGCGCTTGCGGGGTCGGCTGCGGCGGTTGAGCATCTCGGTGGCTGGGGAGGTGGTGGTGAACAGTTGCCGGCATCGTCGCGAGCGTGCTCGCAGAGAGCTGCCCGCGGCTCAGTGGCATCGCACCCTTGACAGCCGTCGGACCCATCGAAGCGCGCTTGCAGTGGGTGACACGGAAGCTGCTGCTGAGACACACACTCTGCGCGCTGCGCCGGCCAACGCCCATCGAAGCAGCCTGTGAGTTTGTACCTGTGGTGGAGGTGGTTGCTGTCGCGTTCGATGTACGGCGGCACGCGGCGATGTGGGCGGGCATTGCCATCGAGGAGACCTGTGCCGAGCACGACAGCGCCTGGTTGACCGTCGTGGTGCTGGTAAGCGAGCCTTCTGTGTTCGTCAAGAGGCCCGTGTTGTAGCTATTCTCGTACCAGTCTGAGCTGCCGGCGGTAGGGCGCTGGTGAGCAGACAGGCTCGTCAGCAGATCCGTGATGTGCGTGCGCTGGCCAATGCTGATGCTCGCGGCCACCGAGGGACGTGAAGGGCTGCCCTCACGCTTGAAAGGCGTCGTGGACGCCTCCGGTGGCATGGGCACGGGTGACTGCGCGCCCCAGATCGAGCTGCTGCCCTGACGTCGCATAATCTGCGCTAGCGGTGTGATGGGTGGAAGCGACGACGTCACCGCACCGGTACCGGCGCGCACCGCTCCCAGTGTCGCGAGAGGCGAGCCCACCGTGCTGGATGGGAAGAAGCTAGACATAGACATGCTCAGACGACGATTGATGTTCTGCAGCACAGTCTGATCGAGCGCGGTGCTCGAGGCGAGGCTGTCGTTGAGCGCGTTGATGCGCGAGAGGCTGGCCTCGCGCGTGTTGGTCTCGTCATCGTCGTCGTACATAGCGTCGGCCAACGGAGCATCACGGTGCCCATCCGCCTCTTCTGCTGGACGCGCGCGGCGTGGATCCTTGGGGATCGGCGACTGTGATGTCGGGGTGATTTCAAAGTCGGTCGACTTACGGCGGAAGTCGACAAATACGGGCACCCAACCCTGCTGCGTCAAGACATCCGCCGTCATCTCGCTCGTCGGGGGTGCGACGTAGATGCGGTCCACACCAGGTTCACGCGCCGCACGCGCTTCACGGACGAGATACGGCTCCTCACTGGGTGCATCAGGTACAGGTGAGGCCGCACCGCCGGCAGCAAAACTGGTGTTCAGCGGCGTTCCGCACGGCGCAGCCGGCAGGCGCTGACGGCGGGGCAGCGGTGACCCAAAAGTGGGGCTCGGGAAGCCACTGCTGTGACGGCTGAGGTCGCCATCGCCACCGAGGTTGGTGCACAGGCTCTTCCCAAGCACGGTCTGGTCCATCAGCACGAATGAGCTGTCCAAGGCGAGGGAGGAGTCGAACGCCAGGTGCTTGGCCGCCGCACATCGCGATGGCGCAGCGAAGCGGCGTGGAGGTGCCGGTGCACGCTGCGGTGTTGCCCCGCACGCGCGGTCGTTTTTGGCGCGCGTGATGATGCGCGAGATACTGGGTGACGGAAAGGAAGCCATCGAGAAGCTGGCGTCGAACGCACCCGCGCTCGCCGCCCCAGTGTAGCCCTCTGCGAAGGATTGATTCAACATAAGGTTCTGCGTCGCACCGAGGTCAACCTCGGCAGCCGCCTCGCCAGCGGCGTCCTCGCGGAGACGGCGTTGGTGGGGGAGAGGACTGGCGTTCATGGGCGGTGGCAGGGCCACTGGAGAAGCCGCGCCAGCCGCATCCCGGCCACGGGCGGCCGGCGGGTTGAGTGAGCCCTGGACCTGGCTCTGCGCCATCAGCACGGTCTGGCCGAGCAGATAGCTACCGTCCTCCTGCCGTGTCGCGTTGGTCAAGTAGCCGGTGCCGTCGTGGTTGTCAACGAAGAAGAACTCGCTGTCGTCGCGCAGCGGTCGGCAGGTGCTGCGGTCAAAAGTCGGACTGGCGCTACTCGCGTCCGCAGTCGACATACCGCCGTTGCGGGTCGCACCAACGTCGCCGTGATCGTCGGCTTCGTCGCTGCGCGCGTCATCGTCCTCATCACCGCTCATGGCAGAGAAGGTCACATCCGGTGTCGGGAGCGACTTGGACGGTGTGTGATTCCCCTTCACCTCGGCCGCAAGCGACGTCGGCAGACGAGCGAGGGGCGAGAAGTTGTCCTTCTCGGCATCGGCGCTCATCGGCTCATTCTGTGAGCATGGAGGTCGCGTCTCGGGTTCCTCACTGCCGCTCTCGAAGCCGCGAGCAGGCGCCTTGGCGTTCGGTGAGACGTCATCGACGAGCTGGGTTTGATTGAAAAACATGCGGGTCGCCACGAACTCTGACCGAGTCGTGTCCAGATCCTCATCCGAATCGGAGGAGATGAGAGGACCGTGAATCGCCGCCTTCGTCTCCGCAGCCGCGGGGTCTTCACGGGTCTTCTGGTTCGCCGTTGGCACTTCACAGACGGCGGGCGCACCAGCCGACGCCGAAATGAAGTCGCTGGTCACCGCGTGGCTGTGGTCTGCGGGAACTTCGACGGTCGGTGCGCGAGGGCACTGCGGTGGCGGTGATGCGAAGTTCGCCTCGTCAGTACCTTCCCGTGACTGCGTGCCACTGAAGGGCGTCTCCGACGTCGCGCAGCGCTGGTTCCGCACCGCATCCATGAAAGAGTTGATGGCGTCGCTCATGTGAGCGTGCTAAATGTCGCGACCGTATTTTTTTCCCCCCACCAAGAGGTAGAGAGTTGTGTGGATAAAGATGTAGGTGTGTCTCAGGATTGAATCGAGACGGGAACCAACGAAAAGAAAAGGGCAAAAGCGATCAAGTGGTGGTTCTGTCTCTTGTCGCCACGGTTCCTTCGGTCGGAAACAGAAAATACGTGAGGAGAACAATGGTATTGATACCGGGGTACAGTGTAAATTTCGGCGAGGGGATTACAAAAAAAAAAAAAAAGAAATGACGTGTACAAAAGTAAAAAGAGATGAAGATGTAGGAAGAACAGAGAAAACAAAATGTATATTTACGGATGTAAGCTCAAATGTGAAAATAATCTAGTGAAAAAAAAAGAGACAGAAAAGGGGCAGTTCTCTTTGGAAAAAGGATGTGTGTCTGCCAACGATGCGTCTGTGTGAGTGCGCTTGTTCTTGATCTGGGAGAAAGCAAAGTAAAGAAGAACGAAAAAGAAGGTAAACAGATGGTTTTTTTTTTTGTCAAAGTACTTCCTTTTTTTGTTTGTTTGTTTGTTTGTTTGTTTTTTATTGAGTGGGCGAAGTCTTGGTGAGAAGCGCGAGAAGGAGAAATCCCGAAATGCTACAAAAATAGAATAAATTAGCAGAGAGAGGGAGAGGAGGGTGGGGTGATGTATTGACGATGGGGGCTGATGAGTAACAATATCATTTTTAAAAAAAAAAAAACAGCTCGGTTGTCGGAGAAGCGAGCAGGGCGAGTTTGTTGCTCGAGGTACGTACGTTTCACGTCACCTGTCGGGACGTTCTTCTCATGCGAATTTATTTGTGTAATTCGCATTCCGGCATTCGGTCATACCGCGGACGAGAGGCAGACGAGCGAAAAATGGATAGACCAACACCCTTCACCCGCTCTCTCCTGCATCGTCACGTACGTGTACGCGCCGAGCTCCTCGAACCTGTCTTTGTGAGTGTGTTGCTGATTGTCCCTGCTGTTTGTCTGTTCAGATTCCAAAAGTCAGTAAAACCGAGAAGATGTAATGGTGACGGTAAAAAGAAAAAAAAAAGATTTGAGGCGGTACACAAAAGAGGACACTACGAAATGAAAAAGGATATACAGAAAAAAAAAACTGAAAAAAAAAAGAGAGAGAAGCGAGAAAGACCGAAGTAGACGACGACATGCGGTGCGGAAAGGCAGTAAAAGATCACAGTGAATAGGCCTTCTACCGCTCAAAGATGAGCAAAACCAGAAAAAAAAAGGGGGTTTTTCTTTTCACTCTGAGAGAATACACCTCGCACGCAGACACAGACACAGACGCACACGCACACGCAGACAAATATTTGGTTTCTTCTCCACTGTCAATATCTTTTTTTTTTTTTTAAGCGTTCGTGTATTTTTGTTTTTATTTTTGAATTTTTTTTCCGGCGCGTGGGCGTGGATATACAAAAGCGTCAGCCACTTGATCGCACGTTTGTTTATGTCTGTGTGTGTGTGTGTGGTACAGCAAAATAATGACGCCTAGGTGCGGTGTGATGGTGATAAGAAAAAGAGAAAAGCACGCAGACAGTAAAAAAAGAGTTCAGTGTGTGAGAGAGAGGGTGGATGCCGTGTGCGCCTCTACGACTCCAAAATGCGTTGTCATGTCTTTCTTTCCGGGGGGGTTTTTTCCGTCTTCTGAGGCAAATTTTATCTGTTCGCTACAGTTATGTGTGTGCGTGTGTTGTGTTGTGTTGTGTTGTGTGTGTGTGTGTGTGTGTTGATTCTCATCACACTTAGTGACCACCGGGTCGGCGACGCCACTCGCGCATGACTTCATGCGGTGCCATGCTGCGCTCCCGCAGCGGTGGAGAGACGTCACGGAAGCCAACGCTGGGCGGCGTCACCGGCGAGCTGCGACACCACTCCTGAAAGGCGGGCGTGACTGGCGTGTTGACGCGGACGACGGCACTCGGTGAGGACGAAGAGGACGCCACGGCGGTCGTCGAGGTCGCCACTTCGCTTCGGCCAGAATGCGCGGCGAAGACGGTGGGTGTGCGATCCGCGTAGGTGCCCGTCTTGTCGGTTGTGGTGGGCATCACCTCACCGCGTCCGGCCTCCTCCACGAGCTCTGCGAGAAGATGGATGGAGTCTTCGTCCCCGCGCGCAAGAAGGTCGCGGGCGTGCTGCGAGGTGGCCGTGATGTGCTGACGGTGACGGCGCGCTTCCTCTTCCTGCATCACAAGTGAGTCCGCATCTTCGTAAGCGAGCTCCTGTCGTAACAACCCTACGGCATCCACCTCGGGCTCATCGCTGTCGACCGAGCAGGTCGAGAGCCCACTGAGGCGGCAGCCGGGCTCGTTCTCGACCTCGCCATTCGTCTGTGTCGGCGCGCCGCCGTGCCGGGCCCGGTGGGCCGATGGCGGAGGTGTGTCTGCGCATGGCGAGGTCGGGTGAGCGCAGATAGCCACGGATGGTGACGTCACAGGGGTAGGCGTGGGGCTGGTCCCGGTGAAAGAGAAGGACGACTCTGACGGACAAAAATCCACGACGCGGCACAGCGGCGGCGCATCGCCTGCGCTCCGCGTGGTCGGCTCAGTCATGACGCACTCCCACACATCTGCTCGAGCGTAGCGATTCTGACACTGCGAGGGCTGCGGAGTCTGATCGCAGTGCGGTGGTGGCGGCAGCGAGACGTCGCGCCGAGTTCGGCTACGGTCGCGCCGACCAGATGCACCGATCATCTCGTCGCTGTCTTCGGGCTCAACGCGTCCGCGGTGTGGGCTCCGACTACCGTCAAGACGCACGTGATCCTCCTCCTCGTCCGTCGGGCGCGCGACTGATGGAGAGACCTGCCGGCGTCGTATCGGGTAAGGCGGATGTGCAGAGCCGTTCTCCTGCGCGTACGGGACCGGCGAGACACCGTCCCTCGCCCCGTCCAAGAGTTGTGAAGACGGCGCGGAGGAAAGAGCGCGGGCGATCATGTCGAGGTCCGACTCCATACGGTGACGCTTCACCACGACGTCGGTATCGCTTGTGAGTGTGGCGGCGACGTGATCGAGGTCTTCTTGGTCTTGCAACTGCTCCTGTGCGGTGCGGGCAGCGGCGTGCGCAAGCATTGTTGCTGCCGACGCCATCGCCGACGGTGAGGCCCGGCCGCTGGCGCTGCTGGACAGCGCCTCTAGCGACGGGTAAGACGCAGAGGAGAGCCCCGCAGCCGAATCGAGGTATCCGCCACACGGTACGGAGCCCACCAGTGAGGTCGAAGACGCCGACAACGACGTGTGTCGCCATGCCAGAGGCGTCGGACCTGTAGGGGCGTATGCGTCGCCATCGAAGGAGAGCCCGCTCGCCTCACGGCGGAATAGCGTGCTGAAGGATTGCGAACACCGACTGAGACTGCCCGACCGAACCGAGGCGATGACGGTGGTGTTGTGCTGGTCACTGTTCATGCGGCTCAAGCGCGCCGCTGTGCAAGAGGTGTCTTGGGCCATCGGGACTGGCAGCTCACCCACATGGGCGTCGAGGCAGAAGTTGTGCTCGTTCGCCTCCATGAAGTGGCGCTCTTGATCCGTGTAGTGGAGCAGCGCGGCCGACGAGGTCGAGGCCGACGGCGAGCTTGGGAGGAGAGACGCCGTCCCTGGTGAGGCGCCGTCAAGTGCCGAACGCGCGCCGACATCGTTGATCGCACGCGGTGTCGATACGGTGCCCCATACCATGGATGTGTTACACGACAGCGGATCCGCCTCTCCGTCTTGACACGGCCCTTGCGCTGCTTGTGCGCCATCACCACCGCCACCAACCGCTGTACGCTGACACGATTGAAAAGGCGAGAAAGGCTGGAAGCGCGCGGAACGGGGCGAATGCACTAGTGGTGGTGGACAGGGAAGTGGACTGACGCGGCTTGCTTCGCCGGTGAGACTCGGCATCGCGTGGCCCGCGCGCGACGTCGGCGACAAGCTCACGTTGCGTGAGCGCGGGGTAATGGCACGTCGAAAACGGCGGCGGGTCATCTCCTCCGGCCCAGACATGCTGCCCACGTCACCACCACCGCCACCGTCACGTCCGTCCTGTGCGGCGGAGGTCGCGGCACTCAGCGCAGATGCGAAGGACGCGGCAAAGCTATCACGCCGCGAGATGGATGCACTGCGCGGCTCCTTCGCCGGGCTTGTCGTGCCGGACAGACTCCGCGCCCAGTCGCGCGCGGTCATCACTCGGCGTGGCTGGTCGGCGACGACGGCGGTGCCGGCAGCGGAGGCGGAGGCGGCGGGCGTGGGGGGACGGGCGCTGAGAGAAAATGAGAGGTCGCTGACGGAGGGGAAGTCATCCGACGCGGCGGTGTGCGCCATGCGAGGCGAGGCGGGTGCGCGTTGGTTGGCTTGTGGTGGCTGTGCAACAGCGAGGCACGACGCATTCGACAAAGAACACGTGGTAGCTGTGGCTTCAGCCCGCTGCTCGTGGACGGGGGGCTGTGTGATGTGGTGAGACTCGCACACAGAAGTGCCTGTCGCATCGCCAGAGGAGCCCTCAAGCGCACTCATCTCACACGCCAAGTACGGGTCTGTCTTTGTCTTTGTGGGTGTGTGGGTGGTACTCCGCGTTGTGACTTTGGTTCGGCTTTCCTTTTCTCACTTCACACCGGATGGACGAAGAGCACAGAAAAAAAAAAAGCACGCAGACGAAGTGAAAAGGAAAAAAAAAAGAAGGCGGGAATGGGCACGCCAAGGCCTGTATACAAAAACGAGAGAGAAGAGGATATCACGAGAGGGAAATCTACTTGCCGAATGTTAAAATAGAAATCTAGTGTGACCTCTCCGTGTCTTCAGCACTGCTCTCTTTTTATTGTCTACCTGCTGACGCTCTCCACTTTGCAGATCTAAAAAAAAAAAAAAAATGAAGAAGAGAAAAAGAAGTGCGTGCACGCAACAATGTCTCTTCCCCTCTCTCTTTATTTATTCTGTTTGTGTATTTCGTGGCAACAAAAAGATGTGGAATGAGACCAAGAAATGAAAAAAAAAAGAAAATCGAGGTGGTACAGAAAGCAAATGTCAGATAAACCAAAAAAAAAAAAGAAGAAGAAGGGGAACTTCTCCTAAGTCGAGCAGAGGGAATGATGTGCGACTTGTGCTTTAAAGAAAAGCTGGCGCCTTGGGACGTGAAGCACGAGCGCGTGGAGAAGAAAAGGAAACAGCGAGATGAAGAGTAGAGGTGGGGTTGTGGAGAGAGACAGCGTGGCTATGGTGGATTGGATACGAGGGAGGAAGAGCCAATCAGTGCGCTTCTTATTTATTTTTTTTTCTATGGGAAAAGGGGGTAAAGCAGCACGGTGCTAGAGCGCTGTGAAGGCGGGGAGAGAGGGGAGCGAGAGCGGCACGCGTCGACTCGAGCGCGCGCTTCTCAGTAAATGAATTAAAACCGCAGAAAGAGAGAGAGAGAGAGCTAGCACTCACGCATTTTTTTTTTTTTTTGATTTGGGTGGGCTCTTCGCGCGTGAAAGAGAAGAGAGAAATGACACAAAAGGCAAGGGAAAGAAAAAGGTGTCAAGTTTGTACAAACTCTTTATCGTGTGATAAAAAAAAAAGAAAAAGTCAACAAGGGCGGTCGGCAACAACAACAGAAAAAAAAAAATAAAGGGAGAGAAGGATCACGGCTCTTCTGTGCGCGACGCTTGAATTATCTTCTTTGTAGTATGTCTGTGCATGTGCTTGCGGAGAATATATGTATGTATGGATGTATGTATGTGTATACGCGACTGTCTGTGGTGCGTTCGATTCGATTGAGCCTAGCTAAGAGGTCGGTGAAGAGAGCGGCACAACTGCGCTGCCGTCGCGTTTGACGATTGCAACAACTTCACAGGATCGCACGGCAGAGGACGCGGAGGGGGAGGAGCCGACTCATGTCTTTGTGTTGTCCGTTCGCTTAACGCTTCTTCGGCTGCGGCGGACTCGTCCTGTATGCCACCACCGTCCTCCGCAGCGACGTTCGCTGTCCCGCTGGCCGCGCCACGATTCGGTAGCTTGGTTTTTTTCGATGATCGTTTCCCTTTGTCTCTGCCGTCGAGCTTGTTCGCATCAGAGGTCACATCCTGCAGCCAGCCCTTGTCGTGCGCGGCAGTCGCGAACTTCATCTTAAGGGCATCATAGCGAATGCACGCCGCTTCGAGCTTCTTCGCCAGTTTCAACGATTCCTGCTGATGCGTGCTCTGCATCGCCTCCATGGCGGTCTGTTGAACACGTAGCTCACGCTCGTAGAAGGCGCGCTGTGTGTTGAGCTCAGCCTCCGCCGCCGTCGCGCGCGTCTGCCACAGGGCCAGCGCTTCTTCGGCGGACCTACTCGCCGCTAAGGACTGACAGGCCTCTTCAAGGCGCGCTTCCATCGTGGTGAAGCACGCCTCGCGGGTGCGATGCATCGCCGTGAGATGCTCAATGTGGCTTTCGAGCTCCTCCACGCGCGCCTGCAGCTCTGCACGTTCATGAACGGCCTTCGCGAGACTCACCTCCACCGCGTGTCGCTGGTCTTCGGCGCGGCTCTGTGCGGCCTCTGTCGCACGCGCGTGCGCGGTCTGTGCTTCGGCCTGGGTGCGGAGTTCCTGTGTCGCTTTGCCGAGTGCGGCATGCGTCTCCTCGAGCGCCGTCGCCAGCGCCTCGTACTTGGCGTCCATGTCCTGCCGTGCGTGCTCCAGCTCCGCCACGACAGCCGCGTGAGCGGTGGCCGTCGCGCGTGCCGCCTCCTCGTAGGTCTCCTTCAACGTGTGCAGGGCCTCTGTGTGCGCCTCGTGCATCTCCTGATAAAGACTCTCCTTTTCAAGCGCGTGCGTAGCCTTGAGTGTTTGCAGTGATTCCCGCGTCTCGAGGAGTTCCTGTTGGGTGTCCTCGAAGGCCGCGCGACTATCTTCGAGCTGCGCGGCCAGGGACGCCACGCGCGTCTCCAAAGAGGCCGAGGCGTCCGACCAGTGCTGGGCCTCACGGAGCGCCCCTTCCTTCTCATGCGTCGCCGCGAGCAGCCGCTGATCGCGTTGAGCGGCACTCAAGCGCCACATCGCTTCGATGTGCTCCGTGCGAGCCTCGAGCTCCGCGTTACGCTGTGTGAGCTGATTGACGGTTTCGACCAGTCGCACGTGCTCATCGAGGGCCTCGGCTGGGCCACGCGGGAGTCGATACAACAGGGAGAGCCCTGACGAAGACGAGGTCGCCGTCGAGGCGATGACGGAGCCCGCACCGTTGCCGTCGACCACAGAGCCGAATGAGTGACCTCGTAGCTTCTGGGCGTGCATCGCCGCCATGGTCGCGTGGTCCAAGCCAAACACGCCAACTGGGAGGGTTCGTGGTCCACGAGCGCCGTCCTCCCCCAGGGCAGCGCTGATCTCCCCATTCGGCAGCGCGCTCATGTTCGTGGTAGAGGCGGAGGAAGAAACACCCAACGCGTAGATGGGATTCGTGCTGGCGCTGCGACGATCGACGTTCTCATTGCTGGATGATGGCGTAGGCAGTGTGGACGCCGACAGCGGTTCGTGACGGTCAGCACCTGGGATGGGGTCCACCGCGTCCTTCTTTTGACGATGTGTGTCGTCTCCACCGTTGTTGGTGTTGGTGTTGTCACGGCTTCTTTGGCGTCTCCCCTCCGCATGCGCAGCGTCCTCCTTGTGCCCGTTTTTCCCCTCGCTCGGCGTCGAGGTCTGGGCGGGCGCGCTCCCACCACTCAGGCGACTTGCATTGGAGCTCGGTGGCGGTGGCAGGGTCGTTTCCTGCACCAGCGCCTCTGCGAGGCTCGGTCGAGGCGGTGACAAGGCGGGCGTGTCGCGCCTGCCGTGAGCCCCTGCCGAAGGCGAAGGCACAACGATCGGTACCGCCATCGCCGCCGACTTGTGCCGCGTGTGCTGCGGTTGCCGATCGGATGAAGAGTGATCAGCGCCGGCCGGCTCCTCATCGCTCGGGACCGATGTCGAGGGCGTCGGCGTATCCAGAGAGCCGCGCGCACTTGACAAACACACCGCGCCAGCAGCTACGCGAGGCGGTGTGTCAGCAAACAAGGAGCCGCTTCCATTGCTGCGAACAGCTAGCTTAGAGTCGCTCGGCGAACCGGGCGTGACAGCGGCCGCCGCATAGGTGGCCCGCGCGGAGGTCACCGCCGCCCCCACCGCAGGGCTGCGGGCGTGATCTGTCACGTCGGTGTCAGGCCATGGCGCGCGTCGCCGCACGTCTGTGCCAGCTGCACGCGAGCCCTGACTCCGCTGCGGCGCGGTACCCGCCCCCAGTGCCGGATCTGCGATGGCGCCGCTGCTGCCAATCCATCGTCCCTGTCCAACACTCACGTCTGCCATGCTACCGAATATCATCGCCGCCTCTTTCGACGCGTTTTTTCGTTGTTTCTCCATGGAGAGCCGCAGCTTCTGGTTGTCGACGGAGAGTTTCTGGAGTTGTAAGCGCATCAGTTCCCTCTCCTCCTGCCAGTCATGCTCGCCCTTCTTGTGCGTTTCATACGCGGCCTTGCTGGCTGCGTACGCCTTCTGCAGGGGTGCCGTGCTTTCCGCGGCACGCCGACAAGCATCGCGCTCACGCCGCGTCCGCTCGAGCTCCGCTTGGATATCTTCCATGTCGGCTTGATAGCGCCGTGTGATTTCGCGGCACACAGCCTGCATTTCGAGCACCTCCGCCGGAGAGGCCCACTGTTCCTCGTACGGCACGGACGACGACGCCGTCTCGTCGTCCGTGTGCGGAGTGTCTATGGCCTGGGGGTCTTGAGAGGGATGTGCGGCGGATGCGCGAGGCGAAACGCGCGCTGTGTGTGATGGCATACCCACGCGCGTGCCCACGCCAGCATCACCAGCGAGTATCGCGTCCGCATCGAGAGGGGACGCCGAGGAGGCCGAGGCCCAGTGCGGTGAGCTGCCAGATGAAGGCGATACAGCAGGTTGCTGGGCTAAGCTTGGCGACGCTCGGTTACCCGTGTGCGGAGACGGGGAGGATTGCATTCCGGGTCTGGAGGGACAAGAAAGCGGATGAGGACGTACAAAAAAAAAAAAAACGAAGAAGGAAAAAGTCAACAAGCGGATCAAATGCGTCTAATCCTACTTTTGGTGGGAATGGGAGTTCCTATCGCGTTCTCGGTTGCAGATTTGTGTTTCTCTTCCTTCGCCTGTGCAGCGATGCGACTGATCGAGGCAATCTATAAGGACCGCGTGATGGTGTGCGGGACGTCGCTCAAGTTGGAGCTTACGCGCGTCACCGAGATCTATCTGAGAAAACAAGAAGGAAGAAGACTGCGATTCGGACCGTGGCGTCGCGCAGCAAGGAGGGGAGGTGAGTTGACGTGTAGGAAAAGAACCACAAGAGGACGCGCCCACATCGGTGTCTGTGTACGGCGGGGCGGTCGTTTTCGCACCTCTCATTGTCGTGTCGCGGTAGTGATTGAGATATGCACGCATGTGTGCGATGTGCCCATCTCTCCACGAGATCATTTGGAAGGCGAAGTAGTGGTCGTGAAAGCAGGCTTGTCTCCTCCTCAACTGTGGGACAGTCAAGTGACCTCGACAGGACAGTCGACGATGCAGCGGTCTACCTCACAGAACACACGTGACAGTGTGCGTCTGATTTTCTCTGTTCCTTCAACGCACGAGGATGTCTGTCTATCGCAGTGAGCGCCCCACACAACGCGACTGGGGGGGCGCAAACAAACAGAGGAACAGAAAGGACAAAATGCATTTACTCGCTCGCTTCTTGATGTCCTTCCTGTCTGAACAAAAAGTAAAAGTGGCGACAAGATTCTTTTTTTTTTTTTTCGCCTCCTCACTTTTTCAATCGCTTCAAGTGATCGAATGGCAAGAAGGCCAGCACATCGTCGCACAGCATCAGAAGTCAGCAAAAGTGGCAGGCATCTTGACAGCGTTGGTACAGCCATCATGGTATATGTACTTGATCGGCACCGATGTGCCTCGTGCCTTGTCGTCGTCGTGATTCTTAGTCGAGGAAGCAGCGGTGCCGCCTGCAGAAGGCGATGAAGGTGTGCTTAAGGCCTTCTTCGGCGCGATGGGACGACCAAAGAAGTCTCGCTTCACGACACCACCCCCACCTGTTGCGGCAGTCATCGCTTGTCCATACGCATCTGCGCCGAGGCGGATGGTCGTGTGCGTGTGCTCGGTCGCCTCACGTGCGGAAGGTGTCTGTGAGGGCACTACTTCAAACTTGGCGCTCTTCGTCGCGGGGCTATCCGCACCGACAGAGGCGGCCTCTTGACCAGCACCAGACTGAGGCTCGGACGCGGTTGCGGCGGAAGCCTCCTTCAGCGCGTCGTCCTCGCGCGCCGGCCGTTTACGCAAGGCACTGCGTCGCCCAAGAGCCTCTTGGTGGGCGGCATGCGAAGCGGCGGTGCGCTGGACAATGTAGCGATGAATTTCACCCTGCAGAAGCTGTTTCGTTTCTTCCCGCAGCGTGAGAGCGCGGCACGCCAACGTGGTATTTCCCGGTGCGGGTGACGCCGACGACGGGCGCCGCGCGAACGGCGTGGAGGCGTACCCCGAGGATGTGCCGCGACCGTCGTCAGAGAGGTGCCCACGCGTCTGGTAGCTGCCTTGGAAGCCGCCACGACCATCGGCAGCGGCTGGGGCGGAGAACGGCTTGCGGATGCCACCGAGGAGATCCAGCTCGGGCACGAGTCGCCATTCCGGTCGACGCTCACGCGTCTCCGGGTCCCAGGCACCACCTCCACCTGCCGCCCCACCGCCACTACCCGACGTGCTTTCACGATAACCCAGGCCGTACGCCGCGTGGCGCGCGACCGACGCCTCCATCCGAGCACGTTCCATTGGTGGTAGCACCGCGATGGCGTTGATCGGATGTGAGGGTAGTCGCACGCTGGCATCAACAAGACAGCGCAGGAGCAGCACGCTCAAATCGGTTGAAAGGCTCTCATCACTCCAGAGATGGCTCACAACGTCGACGGAGTAGCAGCCCTCGCGGAGTGCGAGTGCGACCTGCTCTGACTCCGCCACACGACGATGAAGCTGAGACTGCAGGCGCGGATACTGCAGACGCGGACCTCGAGTGGCTGTGCTACAGCTGGTGTAGCACGTCAGTGCGGTCACGAGCTGGAAGTCTTCGGCGAAACCGAAGAGAACTGGTGCGCGTACAAAGGCAGCTGTCGAGAGCACGTCCTGCCGGGAAAACCCCTCAGCGGCCGCGGCGGTGCGTTGTAGCGTGTAGTCCGTGTACGGGCGTTGGCAGTAGTTCTCCTGCAGGCCGTCCAGCAACAAGGGCAGATCCGCACACCGCGGCAGCTCATGACTGGCCAAAAGATACCCTGGGTCAACGCGAAAGCCCACCGGCACGACCGCATGTGTGTGCGGCGATGGCGTGGGCGTCGACGTCATGGTGGCTGTCGTCCTCAGGCTCGCGCCAACGACGCGCTCGCGCTCACGCTGTCTGCGTAGTGCGACGGCGGCTTGGTGGTTTGCTGTCGAGGCCATCACTAGCGCCTCGTAGTCCACGCCACAGTCCTTCTTGAGGAGCTGAAGGATGCGGTTGCGATCGTTCTTGACGAAGACAAGACTCCAGCTCTCCCACACGTCGAGCTTGTTGTCCTTCCCCTGCACAGCGCGCACCATGTCCACTGTGGCTGTGCCGCCTCGGTGCGGCTTGGCGGTCGCGGAGGTGGTATCCGACGTGGGTAGCTGTCCCGGATGGATAGCCGGCAAGCCTTTCAGAAATTGAAGTGTGTTGAGACAACTACGGATATCGCCGTGACTGCCGTGTACAAGCTCGGCAAGCGCGGCCTGTTCCACGTGTAGGCGCTCGCGTGCACAGACCTCCTCCAGCCGTCCGAGAAGTCGCTGCGGCTGGATCGGAGGAAGATGAAAAACGTGTCGACAGCGCTGCCGCATCAAACGCAGTGAGGGGACGTAGAAGTCATTACACAGACAAAACACGGGCCGTTGAATATCTTGACGAAGCAAGAACTGTGCCACGTTGCTGGCGATACCGTCCATCTCATCGATGATGAGACACTTGGGGCGTAGCAGAATATCGGCGAGTGAGGCGGCCTTCTCGAGGCCGGCATCGTCGACGCCATCGGGAGAGGCTGCCGCAGCGGTACGCGGACGTCGACGGCGAGCACCACCACCGGGGCTGACCGCCAACTGGATTGTCCCCTCGAGCCGCGCGGCGGTGCGCTCGACACTGGCGTTAATTTCAATCGCCTCATAGCCGCAGTGGGCCGCGAGAACATGCGCAAGGGTTGTCTTGCCGACGCCCGGCGGGCCCACGAGAATGGCAATGCGCTCGTCAGGTGGCTGTGGCGCACTCCGGCTGCCGGGTCCCTCTGCTCGCGTCGCCGCGCCGCCCTTCCCAGGCTCCGGTTCAAATACGAGTGGATCCCAGCTCTTGAGCCACCGCAAAAGCTCCAAGTTGATCGATTCGTCGCTGAGCACCTCGCGGAAGTTACGCGGCGTGTACTTGGCGACCCACAACATGTCCTCCCCGGCCTTGCTGCGCTTCTCGTGAGCTTTGTGGCTAGGCGCGTCCGTCTCCGACCCCGCATCGTCACTGCTACGCAGACGCTTCTTCGCACGGCGCAGGTACGCCTCGCGGGAGACGCGCTGACCGACCGCGTCCTCTTCGTCGTCATCGTCGAGTGCAGCTGCGAGCAGGGCCTCATCAGCGCTACGTGCGTTAGCCGCGCGCTGCTCCGCCTCCGCTCGGGCCGCGCGCCGTGCAGCTGTTTCCTCGGCAAGTGACGTCCTCGCCTCTTGAAGGAGCTCTTGTATGCTCACCTCACCCAACAGTGACGGAGCGGCAGCAGACTGCGACGCCGATGACGGCAACGCGCCAGCGGTGTGCGCCGTCCGCTCTGTTGAACGCCCGCTCCTCTCATAGTCGTCATCCTCGTCGTCCTCGTCATCGAGGTACGCTGAAGAGGACGAAAGGACGGTCTGTCCATTTACCTGATCGCGGTGTGGCATCTTCTTCTCCATGCCTGATGCCGTCACCCACAGGCGCCGGCCATCATCGCCGCGAAGCACAAATGAGGGGCGCTCCGAGGGGATCGCGCTGGTGAACACACCGGTGGGTGCGTCGGTGGCTGTGGACTGCGTTGAAGGACGCGTGCGGTCGTCCATGCTCGCGTGAATCCGGTTTGTTTCTGGCACGCGAAGTGACGAGACGGCGTCGTCTTGGTCTGCCTGTATGTAGGCTGCCCAGTCCTCGTCGCCGAGTAGAGAGGCCGAGAAGAAACCAGACTGGTGCGTCTCCGCTAGTATATCGCCGTCAAGTTGATTGATGGGAGCTGCGGCGCTGACCGTCGCGGTGGTACGATGATCTGTGAGCGACTGACCAAGGGAACCAACAGGGGCGTTCACGCCAGCGAAGGATGACGGCGGTGGGCCGTCGTCGTGGGCACACGGAAGCGCACGGAGAAGATCGTCGTCAGCCAAGTCGCGGAACGGGTCGTCATCGTCGTCGTCGTCGATCATGTTGGTTGGGGCAGCTTCTGGCTTCCGCCGCGACTCGAGCTCCGCCTGCATCCATTCATCCGCGGGGTCCATGGCGTGATGGCGGTGGACAGGTCAAGAAACTTGTTGTCTATGGTCTTTTATGTTCGTTTAAATGGTGATGTGGTGTATCTATGTAGCGAAAAGACAGAAAAAACAGGAACCGCTTGCTGCTGTTGTTTCGCCTTGCGAGGGACCGGGGTCTTCCGCGCGGTGAGTGTCGAAAACAGGTGTGAGCGACAGTTCCTCCGTATAGTGTTCGGCGAGTATGGGGCGCGCTCACAAAAAAAAAAAAAAGAGAGAGAGAGAGAGGGAGAGATGAATTCAAACGAGGAGTAGATTTGTGGTCGTATGTGCGGAGAGACACGAAGATGGAGAGGAGGAAGAAGAAAAGCGCGCGCGTAGTGACCGTGGCTGAGCGAGGCGTCACGAGGGGTATTCAACACCCAAAAAGCCCCTTCGTTTCGAAGTCAAGCACCCTCGTTGTTGGACGTCCTGCGGTGCTCGAGCACGCGATCGCATGATCAACGTCCATGATGGTGTTCCTCGAGGGTCATCAGGCACCGCCAACGACGTGTGAGCTGTTGTGGATTTTTCTTTCCAGCTTCGGCTTCTCCTTTTGTGCGTTTTTTATTTTTTATTTTTTATTTTTATTTCATCGCTGTAGTTGTTGTGTTGCTCGAGTTGTTGGTTCGCACTTGACATGTGATGAAGTCGTGCGCTCTGAGGTCCGTGCACACGCGCCGCCATCAGTGCGTAATCGCACGGGCATCGTTGATGTGGTTAAACATGATGGCCAGCTCTTGGATTTCCTCCACAAAGTCATCTCGCCACCTCTCAGGGCTCGCGAACGGTTTCGCCTCCTTCATCACCAGCTCATACACGTGGTGCGCGGCGTCCACTTCCTCGGGTGAAATCGCGCCGTCTTCAATCTGCATGCGTAACACGGCGTTTGTCGCGCAGAGACCGTCAAACATGTGTGCGATCCAACGCTCCCGCATGATCGCACTCTTCTCATCATCGGAGAGCTTCTCATAGGTAGCGCGGGCCTCGGCTTCCATCTCGGCAGCTTCGGCCTCCGCCTTCTTGAGTCGCTCGAGACCCGCCTCGTACAAAGACTGAAGCACAGCCTCGCCCTCCGACTGCGCCGGACGTGAGGCCAGCGGGGGTGGCGACTGGCGAAGCTTCTGGCCTCGAATCAACGCCTGCGCTAAGCGGCCAGAGCCACGCGGGCCAGCCTCGGCGATCTCGGCAACGCGCACGAGGTTCACATCGGTGATGGCCGGAAGATACGGGTCGCTGGGGTCCTCCAGAAGACTCTGCAGAGAGCCCTGGAAGCGGACTGGGTTCCTCAGCACGCCACACATGATGCCGCCGTGAACGCGATTGCGGCGGTGGAGACTGGCGAATGACCTGTGTGTAGTCGACAACGGCTGGTCTGCTGCAGCCGCCGCGAATGAAGACGATGACGAGGTCTTGCAGGCAGGCGTGATGGCAGCGGCGGTGCGGCAACGCGACGTCGAGTGACAGCGACACGCAGCCGCCAACGTGTTCAACGACAGCGGTGCTACCAAGCGTGCGACGGGACGCATAGGTGTGAGAAATAGTATGATTGTAATGAGCGGCCAACCGCTGGGATCTGAGCCTGAGAAGAAAAAAAAAAACAGGAGAGAGGTTGTAGCATGAAGGGTATGGTGAGATGGCGAGGTTGACTGCCGTCGTTAAATCCGAGAGCGCGTGCTTCGTACAAGAAAAGGAGAAGAACACACACCAGCACTGTCAGACCGATTGGCAGCAGTACACCTCATCGTTCTTGTAGGGCCTCGCGCAGGTGGTATCCACCACTATGTCTGCAGAAGAGTACTAAGGGAAAAAAAACACACACAGAGAAAAATGACCTCACTCACACATGTGTTGTTGTTGTTGTTTGGCTTCGGCTGCGTACGTGCGCTCAGAGTCATGCGTCTATCTATACACTGTGTAGAAAAAAAAGGAATCAAAAAGAAACGAAGGCGGTGTGAGTGTGCTCCTCAGAGGCCTGGTGCGGCCACATTCAATTTCTGGGACATCTCCGCAAAGGCATTTCGTACGTCTGTGCGAAGTGAGTTTATCTTCGTCCGCAGCTCGGTCACGTGCTGCTCCCAAATATGCTGTCGATCATCGACACTCTGCACTGCAAGCGCACAACGCCGCTCAACGGTGGCGTCGATCACCTTCTGGTGAGCCACTAACAATCGCTTCATGTGCGTCAAGGCGGGCTCGACTACCTCTGTGCGCATCGCATCACATGTGACGGCAGAAGTCTGTGCGTCAAGCAATGATCTTGGCACGCAGGACGGACCGTGCGAGACTGTCTGCTCGCGCTGCTGTGCTTGTTGGTGTTCTTGAAGCATACGTGTGAGCTGCGTTTTGAGGGCAGAGTGCGCCTGCACCTCTTCACGACGGCGCCGCTGCGATTCACTCTCCATCCACGAGACCTGTCGCGCCTGGGCGTCGGTGACTTGCCGAGTGAGGTCAGACATATCGTGCGTGACGGCCTCCACAAGCTGATGCATGCGATTAAGCTCGCGGTGGACTTCATTCATGTCTTGGCGTGCCCACGTTTTCCGCTCCACCGCCATCGCCTCGGTGTACTCACGGCGCCAGTCTCGCTCTGCTCGCTTGAGCTCCGTGCGCCAGCTCTCCTGTTGCGATAGCCATGACTCCGCGTGGCGTCGCTCGTTGTGTGAGGCCTGACCGTAGCGCTGCGCGTCCTCCTCCGCCAACACCTGTCGTGCGACCACGCGTAGGTGCGCCTCCAGAGCCTCCGGGGATGAGAAGTCCATGGGCAGAAGGGAACGCACAAGGTCAGGCGTCAGCGTCGTATTCGCCACCTGCTGTGAGGGCGGCGGGACAGTGCCCGCGATCCGCACACACTCCTCGTGTACCTGTGCGCGCACATCCTCGCGTACGTTCTTGGCAAGCGCGCTAAAGTGACGCTCGTCCTTCTCGCGTCTCTGCTGTACTTCCTTCTCCACAAACGGTTTCAGGTCGGCCCAGAGTGCCTTGGCGAGGTGGCGCCGGTCGCTGGCGGAAGCCGCACGAACGAGCGCAGTGAGTGTGGGGAGCGTCACAGCTGGGCGGTCAAACACCGCCAGCGGCGTGTGTCGTGGCCCGCCGCCCTCTTCTTCATTTGTACCCGTCGTGAAGGGCGAGGACTCACGCGTGGGGCGATCACAGCTGCCAGGACTGCGGTCACCAAGACTGCTGTCCAAGCGTCGCCTGGGCTCTCCGTTCGTGGGCGGCGATGCACGAGGTGGCCGCTGGGCAGAGGAGGCGGATGCAGCCGTGCCGAGGCCTGCGCCTGAGAGATGCGACTGGAAGCGCGCTTCCAACGCGTGGATGTCCTTCTTCACCGCCGCACAAAGATCGACAAAACCCGCACGCAGTTCATCCACGCGGGCCGTGATGGCTTGCTGCCACTCTGACTGCCTCAAGCGCGCCTGCCGCGCACCGACGCCATCTCTCTCATTCGAATCGTCCACGGCCTTCCTCTTCTCCCTGTCCTCACCGTGTGTCTGTGCAGCGACGGGCGTCGTGTGGCCAACGGGTGCGCCATCCTCTCCAGCCGCACCGAAAAGAGGGGTGGAGGGCTCCAGCGCGTGCGGTGAAGGACGTGCGTAGGCTGCGGCGGGGCCCATGGAGGACGAGGACGAAGACGCCCACGGTGGATTCGGCGGCGCTGCGGGAAGGTCTCCCACGTCGTCGTAGGGGTGCGGTGATAGCTCCGCTGGGTGCCGTGGAGGAAGCTGCGCGCGCGTGTAGCGGTATCGGTCGGCATGCGTGTGTGTCGACCGGACAGGAGGGTCTGTGCGAGCGGCATCGGCGTGGAAGCGCGAGGCCGGCGACGCACGCATCTGATCCAGCACATGGTTGAGCGCCACCTCTGTCGCACGCGAGAGGGCATCCCCTGCACCGTTTTGAGATGTAGTGTAGGCCAGCGCGCTACCATCCTCGTTCTCATTGCGGAGCGGCGAAGATGTGGCAGAGCGCCGGGCTTCGCTGTTGTATGTGTTCCGTGTGTAGCGTTGTGAGGAGTGCGTACGCGTGTGCCTCTCCAGCGGAGACGTGCCTTGACGAGGTCGCGGAAGCGATGAAGACAATGAGCGGTACGGCGAGGTCTGGCGTTGTGGTCGTGCAGGGGATGTGGTACCGGTTAGGCCACCATCTAGTCGGCCCCCACGCAGCGGTGAAGGACCACGTGGTGAGCTACCTGAAGGAAGCACAGGGCTGAGACCGTGTGTGTGTGGAGTGGTGTTGACGCCCATTTGGCACACCTCACAGTACGACGCCATTCTAGATGCGAAGAAAGAAAAAAGCGGAGAAACAGGTCTATTACCCTCTTCACACGAACAACGCAGTGAGCCAGGGAAATGATGATAATTCAAAAAAAAAAAAAGAGGGACGGCAGAGCCGGAAAAAAAAAATACTGCTCTTGTCACGTTAGAGAGAAACAAACACAAAAATAAAGGAGAAGCGGAAGAAGAAGATGGACACGTTGTCAAGGGGAGCGCTTGCAGCTTGGGTTCAACTCCATTGCCAGCTACTAGCGTGGAGTGCCTCGTTTTATCTGTTCGTTTCACTTTTCAAATCGGCACAGACTCATTGCGCTACGGTACAGGGTCGCTGTCTTTTTTTGTTTCTCTTTCTCTCACCAGTTTTCTTTTTCTCATCATGTGCACCATGTTCGTTTGCTGTTGTTGTTGTTGTTGTTGTTGTTGTTGGTGTTTTAAAATAGATATCTCTTCTACTTCAGTGAGCATTCTCACATGTTCGCGCGATGAAGTCCAGGGACGCTGACGAGTCGACGCTCCGGCAACAAGAGCCCAGTCAGTTCACCACCGTAGCAGCACCCAGTGTCGAGACCAATGGCAAACGGTTCACGCACTTGCAGACGTCGCTTCGCGTCATGGCCAAACACCACTGTGACACCACGGTATTCGTCGAGGCAGCAAGCGGAGCTACCCCCGTCGCCTTTCCGGCACACCGTCTTGTGCGCGCTACCCTCGGTGTCATCGTCGCTGTTCGCATCGCTATCGCTGTCCTCTGTGCCTTTCGTCGAGGAGGTCAGTGTGGTGCCATGGAGCACAGGCAGGGGTCGTGTGCGAGCGTCTTGCCGCACAAGCTTATTGTACACTTTAGACCACGCCTTGCTACTCTTCACACTGACTTCGAATGAGACGAAGCAGTCCGAGGTCGCGAGTGGATGGGATTTTTTCGGCTTCTTCTGCTTTTTCGCATCCTCCGCTTCGCCGCCATCGTCACCATCGTCGTCCTCACCGCTCGTAGAGTCGTTCATCTTCTTTTCTTCATGCCGTCGTTTTTCCTGCTGCTTATCCCACTTCGATCTCTTCGCAACGTCGCGCATCCTTGTGACGGCGTCCTCGGATTGATCTGCGAGAGTCACGGTGGGGTCTACGCCGGCGTGAACGACAAGAACGTGTTGATCCGGCAGCCGCAGCGCGTGAGGCAGGGCCTGCATGTACGCCGCTACATCCGCGGGCCAGGACGACGCCAGCGAAAGCAACGTACTCTTCTTTTCCCTCTTGCTTAGAGCTTCACCACGCTGAAGTTTGTCAACGAGCGAGAGTAACTTGACGTCGTGATTGCCCAGCACAGCCAAGGCACCGAGCCGCTGCAGCAGGCGCACCACACCCACCGAGTCGGGTCCCTTGTTCACGAGATCACCCACGGCGATACAGCGGTCTTCACCTTCAACGGCGGCGGCATCGAGAGTACGGGATGAGGTCGGCGGGCACTGGCGGTTCTCGGCGTCATCGCAAGAGTGAGGCGAGCTAAGGATCGTCGGGTCAGCGTCGGTGAAGTGGTTTCTGAAGGCAATCGATACGAGTAGCCGGCGCAGACAATCCGCACAGCCGTGGATGTCGCCGACGATAATGGTCCGTCCTGGTGAGGGCGGCACGTCAACGACGCGGATAGGCATTCGAAAATCACAACGGGCAACGTACGCGCGAGACACGCGAGAAGGGGGGAAAAGCGGTAGATGCCGAAGCGACGGTGCGAGAGGTGAGTCTACAATCGGCTTTGGTAGGAGAGCGTGAGGACGAGGAGGAGAGGACGACAGGAATAGTAAGTCGAACGCACGCCAAGAGGAAGAGCGTGAGTGGCATGCGCGGCTCTCTCTCTCAACATACAAGCATTCGTGTGAGGAAGAGCACAAAATACGCCCATGCCATGTGGTGGAACACAAACTCAGGACATACCACGACTGTGATGATAATAATAATAATAATAATAAGCGATCGCCTTGTGTTTCTTTCTCATCACCTCTGTCGAGGCTCGTATCGTTGCAGGCGAGAGAGAAAAAGAGAGAGATCAGCGTCCATCAGTGCGTCCGGACACAACTGCTGGTTCTGTTTTGTTTCTTCTCGAGGAGCACGCCTGTCATCGCTCTTATTTTCACAAAGAACAAAAGATGAAGACGAGGTGTGCAAGAGATGAAGTGAAATGCGATCACTGTGAGCGCCAGGACTTCTCTTTTTCTTTTTTTTTTGTTTCGTTCGTTGTGATGTTGGTCAAGTACTTTGGGGGTTGCGTCAAATTGCATATCAAGATAGTACACGGGTAGCCAGGGAGGGAGAGAGGACCCGAAACGGTGGAATCACAAAGGAGATGGCCTATGGATTCAAAAAAAAAAAAAAAAGACGCAAGCTTTTGACGGAAAAAAGTCGTTGACAAAGAAATAGCGAGTGAGCACAACGGGATGGTCACCGTCCCAGGTGTGTGTAGGGAGAGAGGAGCGGTGCACAACCCATCAATGGTGAGAAGGGAGAGAAACTGTGCAGACTAGGTCAACACCGCAGAAAACAAAACAAAAAAAAGATAACATGATTGTGCACACCACAGATTAAACAAAAAAAAAAAGATATTCTCCTATTTAAAAAAAAATAAAATAGATAAAGACGGGCAAATGTCTACTATGGCATCTCCTGTCGGAAACGCTTTGATCATGTACATGGCGCCGGTGCTACTATTTTTATTTTTATTTTTATTTTATTTTTGTTCTTTTGTGCACCAGCTATCTGCATCAGCGCTCATGTCAGTTTTTCAGTGATCGGTGCGGTGGAGACAACAAAAAATAAAAATAAAAAGAAGGGGTACCTGCTGGTACGTCGTGGTGATACGGTGCGCTGTCTTACGGCACCCAGTGAATGCAGTGTGTGTATAACGTTCTCGCGCCTGCGGTTGTGAACAAGCCACACAAGCACGAATTGAAAATAAAAAAGAAAAACAAAGAAAAGGGAAGAGTGTTTTCGACGGGAACAATACTCAGGATCGTATTGTATACATGTGTGGTCGTTGTCATTCGTGTTGATGTCGAGTCACGCCGCGACAACGTCATTTGCAGTTCTTTTGGTGTGCTATGTGTTTGTTTTTGTTCGTCTTCACCCACCTCTTCCTCGCGCGTTCATGGAAGAACGAGCCGAAGCGCATCGACGCACAACGAACACAAGACAGCACGTCGAAGGCAAGGGAACGCTTCAGTGCATCTCACCGAGGCACAACAGCAGACCACATGCGAGGAGGAGATCGTGCGAGGAAAAGACGGAGAGAAGAGGTCGAAAAAGAATATGTGACCACCCCAGTGCTGGCTCATTCGTGTCTTGGTTCCTGCTTTTCACGATAGCATCGATGAGACGAGCTTCTCCTCGACATCTTCGCCGCCAGCCGGTTCATGAGGCCGCGGCGGTCATCATCGCCGTTCACATTACGACTGCGCGGTGGCACACCGACGCGCCATATTTCCATCAATGGGGGTCAGTGCCTTGATGCGCTGCGGGGCCGGATACGGGGCGAAGGTGTTCGTGAGCACAAAGGCGATGTTCGCCGCCGGACCGCTGAGGGCATCAACCGATGAGAGAAGCGCCCTGGTGCCATCGGACGATGGCCGGACTGCCCGTGTCGGGTAGGATCGCATAGATTTCTGTTCGGAGCGCGGCATAGCGACGCCCGATCACGGCGTTCAGCTGGTACATCTCCACGTTGAATGGGACGCCGCGCAGTCCTTGCGGTCCCATGTTCCGACAGTCGAGCATATCTCGCTCACTATCCGAGAGCGCCTACCACGTCGACTCGGTAAGCACGACTTGACCACCGTTGCCGATCACTTCCGTGCGCGCGGCCATGTTGGACGTCTCGCCGTAGTAATCGAACCCCTGCGTTGTCTCGTCGTGACGAGTGTCCGAGAGACCAGCCCGAGCAGAAGCCGTAGCGCTGCCTGCTAGACGAGCCTCCTGCGTGGTGTGCGGACACCGAAACGTCCAATGAGCACATGTGTGTCTGATATAGGGAAAACAGAAAAACAGAAAAACAGAAAAGACACTGAAGAGGGTAGAGCTGTGCAGTTTGGAAAAAAAAAGGACAAAAGGTGGGCGCTTTGGCTTCTGATGACAGAGACATAGGAGTGTGCAACAGAGATACAGAGCGAGTGTGTGCGTGTGTGTGTGCGAGAAGGAGAGCGACGTACAGGAGGTGCCTGTGTTCACACCGATGGAGCGCCGCCACCAGGAAAAAAAAACGGGAGAGTGTAGAGGAAGGTCTGGACGGTGCGCATGGTGCGTCATGCACAGACGCGAGGTCATTGATCACAGCGACCTACAGTTCTCTGTTCGGGGGGGGGGGGGGGGTATTTTCGCGGGAATCTACCCAATTGCAGAAGAAAAAACGGACATGGCATGGCGAAACAAAAAAGATGAGAGAGAGAAAAGCAAACACGTTCGCATAGTATCACGTTGTCAAGCGGTGTGATGCAGGTGGGCTCGGTGAGCTCGGTGAGCTCGGTGCGAACAAGACAGCTTGCAAGTACTCACGCTCACGTTCCGCCGCGCGCCGCGTGTGTGCCTGTACAGCTGCGGAAGCCGTCTGCACCGCGCTGGCAGCTTCATAGAGTTGTCGCTCCATGCGCAGCGTGTGAGGTGTGAAAAGCGAGATTGTGTGAGACGCCACAGCATTCGCCTCGCGTTCTGCCGTATGCGGGGAGGCGCTTGCTTCGTTCTGCACATCCGCATCGCCACGGTGAGCGGTTCGCTGTGGGTGGTGCGATGTGGGGTGGGTCCAACGGCGCGCTTTTTCCGGTGTTTCCATGAACCCATCAAGGTCCTGGGCGGATGGTGTTCGCGATACGTGTCGGTCGTCGCTCGTACCTGGGAGAAGTGAGCGCTCATCCTCGCGCGTCTTATGCGCGTGCGTGCGCGATTCATGTCTGTCAAGCTCAGACGACAGTACCGTCAAGGCACAGTTTTGAAGCGCCGAGGTCGCCCTTCGCAGTGCCTGCACCTCAGCGACAGGATAGGAGTCCGCCTCCTCACCGTCGCGATCGGTTGTACGCGATCGCGAGGCAATCGGAGTGCTCGGCGTCACCTGCGCGGCTGTCGTCATTCCAGGATCATGGCGACTGATCAGTGCAAAGGTCGGTGTGGTGTCATCCGGCCGTGCGGCGTGCGTCTTCGCCAGCTCCAGCTCCAGCCAAAGAGTCGGCGATGACGGAGACGCCGGCGGTGGCCGTCCATACACTCCGGCACTGCCTCCGTCTCCTTCTAGGATGCGAGCGTCACGATGAGCGAGGCGAGTGCTGACGGAGGCAGTGGCTGCCGTTGGGCGTTGTTGGGCTGTCAAATGACCGGCTGTGTCGGGCACTAAATCCTCCACGAGCTCAATTCGAAACAGTGGATCCTCTTCCGCCGAGGTACCAGGCGTGTCGATGGCCTTGCCCGAGTCATCATCCTGACTGCTCGCTCTATTTGAATCGCGTGCGGCAGAGGACTGTCCCACTCTCTTCGCCGACCTCGATGGGCGAGACCGGCTCTGCTTCACCGTCCCGCTTCGCACCACAGTTCGCGCGAGGAGATCGGCGAGCTGCCCGTGCGGCCCTGCATTGGCCGAAGCACTGATGCTGAGACTCGCGCTGAGGCTCCGATCGTGACACGGTGCAATCGAGCTGATCGGTGTGGACAGCTCCCGTCCTTCCAGCCGCTCCGACACAGACTGGGACTCTGGAGTGGCAACGCGGCAATCCGCGTGGGTGACAAAATCCACCTCCTTGGTCGCAGCCGACGTGTGCGTCGTCAGTAGCTGAGCGAGCTGCGCTTCGAGACGGCTCATCCTTTCCGCCATCTCGCGTGTGTGTGCGCGCTCTGCGAGCCACGATGCCTGCGCGGCATTAGCCAGCTGCGTCGATCGAACGCACTGCTCCGCCAGCGGAGCGACCACCTGCCATACAGCAGTCTCTAGGCGATCTATCAGACGTGTCGATCCGCTGGCGTGCGGCACCGCCGCGTCACTCTCGTTGTGATTGTCGGGCGGGTTGTTCTTGTTGACGTGACCGAGTGGGCCTCGTGGTGAGTCGAGCTGGTCTGCCTTGGGCTCCCCAACCGCGGCAACAGCCCCAAACTCCCTTGCTAGACTGTTCGATACGTACTGCCGCCACTCCGCGACCGTCCACGTGCCCATTGGAGTCGCCTCCTCCCGACGCGTGACCGGCGTCTGCGCTGTCATCTCGCTAGTTTCACTGTGGATGGTCAAATGAGGGGCAGTGAAGAGAGGCGCGGCGGCGTCGGTGGTAGAGGAGCTTTCTGTCAGCGTCGACTCCAGCGCGCGCTGCCGCTGCTGTGCTTGGCGTGTGCACGCGTCGGGGCGAACGGTCTGCGCTGTTGCCGACGGCGGTGGTGAGGAACGCGCGCGAGGTGTGTCACTTGCCGACGGCGACGGCGAAGAAGAAGGAGAGGACGCGCGTGACGCCTTCGTCTTTTTTGGCGTGGTCTCCACCGTGGCCACCGAGCGGCAGATGGAGGCGTTCATCAGAGCAAGAGGTGGTACGGTCGTCGGCAACGCAGGTGCGGTACCCGGGCTCCCTTCATCTCGCCTCACCTTGGAGGTGTGCATTGGTCTGCAAAGAAACCGGCGTCGACGGTCATCTTCGTGGCGTGCGGCCGCTCGTGCCGCCTGCGCTGCCCGATTCACAGGTGGTCGTGCTTCGTCACGGGGGCTGCTGGCGACCACCATTTCGCCGGAATTGTGATCGCCCGTCACCAGCTCGCCTTCCGCAGATGACGCATCGGCACGCCCGTGTGTGGTCGCCTGTGATGCAGCAGAAAGGATGGACAGATCTCGCGTGTAGTGCAGCGCGCACGCCACGGCTACGGGCCTTTCATCGCCAGTCACAGGAGTAGCGTCGTGTGCCGCGCCAGTGCTCGCTGTCGCCAGGTCGGGTGATGGCGTGTGCGAGTGACAAAACGCGTGGTGGTGTGTTGCCAGTGTGAGCTGTTGGTGGCGTGCATCGTGGGCTGCGACGCGCTCCGCATGCGCGGCGTCTCGTGTCACACGCGCCAGCCACTCGCCGGCCGACAGCGAAAACCAGAGAGCAGCTTTTTCCGCAGCTGCTGTGTTCTCCGCTCGACGTCCCGCACGGTCACTGTCGTGCGCATGCGGGCCGGACGGGGGTGACGCCCAGTGCTGCCAGTCACACATGTGCTGCAGAGTGTACGCGTTCATCGCGTGTGCGCACGCATCGTACAGGACACTGCCAAGGACGACCGCGAAGGAGGCCGAGCGACGCGCGCTCGAGACAATCGCTGTCGCCACAGTCTTTCCAGACGAGCGGATGGTCTCCGCGTCATCATGCGTGTCAGTGCCGCTACTTGGCGACGTGAGAAATGTGCCCAGCACCTGCAGTCGCTGCCGAACGGCGAGCGGCCAGCTCCAGCACGCTGCACCGTTGAACACCGCCGCAGAGTCAGGTTGCGAACACACCGGGACTGCCGGTGGCCCGCAGAGGTCCCAGAGCTTCCACACACTCGTTCGCGTCTTCGTCTCCGCCACGCCGGCATCGCCGCCGCTCGCGTCGCTTCTGTACGTCGATACGACCACAACGGTAAGACAGAGATGATGAAGGCGCGGCTCACCCGTGTTGGCGCCGTGCGCTCGTACAGGTGCCGTCGCATCACCCGACAACGGACGCCATGATTGGGCACGAGAGAGTGCACGGCACACGACGGTCATGGCCTCCGTAGCCGATGTCACTCGCACGTACTGCGCGGCGGGGATATCGGCCGCATCGGCCATGAAAAATTGCGCTCCGTCACGAGGCGGCGCGTGCTCTCTCTGTACACCGTCACTACAGTCACTTCTCACGCCGCTTTGCTTGGGGTCGCCGAGAAGAGGGCCGCGACGACCGGAAAGAAGATCGACAGCCATCGGGTCGCCCTCGTGCGCATGAGATGTGTCATTGCCGTCATGGAGGGGCGGTGTGAGGGACGGTGCCTCTGAAACCTCCAGCACGCTCATCGCCACGACACAACTGGGCGAAACACGCGCGTCCACAGCATTGTGGGAGCTGAAGACTCTTTGCAGGACGCGCTCAAGTAGACCGGCGTTGGGCAACGCAGGACGGGTGGCTGATTCCCGCGCCATGCCGCCCTCGCCGTCTAGATCCGCGCGACAGAATTGTGAGCCCAGTAGGAATGCGGTCTTACCGGTGCGTGTGTGCCCGAGTGCGTACGTCAGCACCTCCTCGCCGGCCGTGGATGCGCCGGCGTCCGTGTCACCATCATCGCGCGGCCCGTCCGCCGGTTTCCTGACAGGCGCGCAGAGGCGATCGGCGATGATATTCGCAAGCGCTGACGCCATCACGTGGGTCGCGCTTTCACCGGTGCTGGATGGCGTCCCCTCCACCGCCACGAGAGGTGCCGTCTCAACAGCGGCGATGACAGACCCGCTGAGGTGGTCATCGGCTAGGGCGGCACCTGTGGTGATCTTGTGCCCTTGCGTGCGTGTGTGCACGCCGGACGTCAACAGCGCGTTCTCTTGTCGCGTGGTAGGCGTGTCGATGCGGCGCCTGATCAGGCGCAGTGTGCTCTGCTTTCCGTCATTGAAGCTCGCCGAGAATCGACTCGCGGAAACTGAGAGAGCGAGGAGGGCCTCTGGCTTATCGGCAGCGTTCTCGTCAAGGCTCCCGTAGCGTGAGGATGAGATGAAGGGAGACTGTGAAGAGGATACAGACATGGTGAAGCGGAAGGGGATGTATAGGAGTGAAGCGTAGAAGACACACAGAGTGGGGCGACAAGAATAAGAAGGGAAAAAAAAAGAGAATCTAAAGTGGCAAACAAAAACGTAAAGAAGGTGAAGATACGTCTATCTAAATGATTTTTTTTTTCTTTTCGCGCGTGTGTGTGTGTGTTTGTGTGTACGTACGTGTGTGCTGTCTTCTTCACGACCCGGTACGGCTGGAGTAAAAGCATAAGAGAACAAGGAACGAAGCGACGAAGGAGAGAGTTGTGAGTGTTGGAGGAACAGAGAAGGGCGTGCCAGCACACAAGTTAGTCTGAGTTGGAGATCAATGAATGTGCACGAGGGGAAAAAGAGGTCCGCCGTGAATAGCAGTGAAGGATGCAGGGGACGCGCAAAGATGTGATGTCCTCCTAGCTTGTTCATTTTAATTTTATTTTTTAAAGAAAGCTGTTGTGCGCGTGCGCACCGTGACGTACAGCGCACCGCTACGACCAACTGATCGACCTAGATGAATCGATTTGTGCTCGCGCACTCGCCTTTTAGCGTTTCTCTTTTTTTTTTCTTTTTGTTATTTATCTGAATGCTCGTTCTCTCTAAGTGCATGCGTGTTTTGGGCACAAAAGTAAGCGCGTCTGCACAAGCCCACGTGCAGACGCGGGAGAGAAGAACTTATAAAGGCGATTGCAACGGCGCGCCGACGAGTTGAAGGAAGGGGGACTCTTCCGCTTCGTGTTGAGCAGGAAGACGACATAGTAGTGCTGTTTGCATGTGCTCCCCTCTTTGTTGTTGTTGTTGTTGTTGTTGTTGTTGTTGTTGTTGAAGGGTGAGTGCATATTACACGGAGAAAGACGACGTGAAGCCACGCAGCACCTGTTGCTGTGGTTTGCTTCACGCGAACAATAATTGAATCTATTGTTATTATTGTTTTGGTTTTGGTTTTTTTCTTTTATTCATCGCCACTACGCCAGCCGTCATCCTTCTTCTTGCGCTTCTTTTCGCTACGCCACGCGTCGTCATTCGTCTTCCGCCATCAGTTTACCGTCTGCCGCCCCCTTTCCTTCCCACGTCCTCAGAGTTCGACAGCCGATGCCGCCTTCAACGCACGCACGGTGCGGAGTTGGGAGATAACCTTCTGCGCGGCTGCCTTCAATGTCAACGGTGTGGTACGGCCAACAGCGCGGGCCTTCGCGAGAGCAGCCTCCTCGGCAGCATCGACAACGACAGGAGGTGGGGGTACGCGCTTCTCCTTGACCGGCAACAGGCGTAGTACGAAACCGATGGGAAAAGGGGCGAGCGAGAGCATAGCGCACTGTTTCCAGTGTGCCGCAGAGAGTGGGACTGCGGACATGAGCGCACCACCGTACTGAATACCCGCGACCTGAACAGCGAGGCAGCTGCCCACGACCAGAAGGAACAGCGGAGCGTGCTGGACGCCTGCGAAGACAAACAACGTTTGGTCCAGGATGCGCGCGTTAAACTCGTTACACAGCTGCAGCAACACGAAAACGTTGAAGATGATGGTCAGGTGGGTGGGGGAGTGAGGGGCCACGCCGAAGTAGCGATACCCGCTGTTCAGCAACCACAGCTGAAGGATAATCTGGTAGAGTGACTGCCCAATGATGTTCGTCCACATTCGGCGTGTGATGAGCGGAGCGGCTTTTGGCTTAGGCGCGCGATCGAGCACGAGCTCCGTGGGCGACTCCGTCGCCAACGCGAGAGCGGCAAGGGTGTCCATGATGAGATTCAGCCACAGCAGCTGCACAGGCTTGAGTGGGGACTCGCCCTCTGCGTCCATCAGCGCACCGAGGAAGGAGACCACCACGGCCGCCACGTTCACAGTCATCTGGAATTGTAGGAATTTGCAGATGTTGTCGTTGACGTTGCGGCCCCACTTCATCGCCGTGACGATAGTGGAGAAGTTGTCGTCGAGGATGACGACGTCCGATGCGTTCTTCGCCACTTCCGTGCCCGCGTTCATGGAGAAGCCCACGTTGGCGTTCTTCAGTGCGGGGGCATCGTTGGTGCCGTCGCCCGTCACGGCCACCACCTCACCGCGCTTCATGAGAGCCGACACAAGGATCTGCTTGTCGAGCGGAGACGCGCGCGCGATGATCTGGAGGCGGGGAAGAATCTCATTGAGCTTGCGCTCGCTCTTGGCGAACTCACGGAATTGGTGCCCTTCCAAAGCGAGGCCTTGAAGGCCCTTGTCGCGGCCACTCCACACAGGACCGTAAATACCGACCTCACGGGCGATGCTAATAGCCGTGGCCTTATTATCGCCGGTAATCATGCGCACAAGCACACCAGCCTTGCGGCACCGCACCATCGCCTCCGGTACGCCGTCACGCACGGGGTCGCGAATACCAATGATGCCAAGAAGCGTCAGCCCCTGTAGACCAGCGTCCGTGTCGGGAAACTCAAAATCAGCGTTGTGTTGCTCATCCAAGGGAGACTCAGCGTACGCAATCGCAAGAGTGCGAAGACGTCGGCGCGCCATGGAAAAAATCGCGTTCTCTAGCGTGACGCGTGTCTCGTGCGTGAGGGCGACGCGGTGGCCATTTGAATCGAAGGTGTGTGTGCACTCCGAGAGCAGAAGCTCGCTCGCACCCTTGACGTGGTATCGCACACACGCCTCCTTCTCTAGCGCAATCGCGGTAGTCATGCGCTTGCGGGCTGAGCTGAACGGGTAGACGTGCACCTTCTTGGAGAAAACAGTGCTCGCCGCGGGCCACTCGTTTGAAGCAACAGGAATGGTCTCAGACGTGGGACTTTTCGCCTCAGCATCGGTGGCGCGCATCAGCGTGCGGGCGCGCAGGGCCATCGGATCGGTGCCGAGGTCATGCACAAAGTTCAACAAGGCTTGTTCGGTCTTGTTGCCCGTCAGCTCCACCGTCGTCTTACCTGTCGTGGCGTTTGTCACGGTGTGCCGCTCTGCACGTCCGTTGACAGCAAGGCCCTCCATGAGAAGCTCACGCACAGTGCGCATCGCGGACGACGCGGTGGCCTCCGATGTGCCGAGCACCGCGTGCACGCTCGTAGGGGTGTGTGGCGGCGTAGTCGGCTGGGCTGGTTGCTGCGAGTGGTTCTCACCACCGATGGGTACGGCGAATGTAGATCCGTATGGCATCACGCCCTCCGTCACGCACATCTTGTTCTGTGTGATCGTGCCGGTCTTGTCCGTGCAGATCGTCGTCGCCCCGCCCATAGTTTCGCAGGCGACGAGGTGACGCACGAGATTGTTCTCCTTGAACATCTGCTTCATGCTGTAGGCCAGGGCAATGGTGACGGAGAGAGGTAAACCTTCGGGCACGGCCACCACCACAATCGTCACCGCGGTCGTAAGGTTGTCTAGGTACTTCTTGTAGTGGAACGGGTGCGTGTGTAGGACGTATGTCTCGTACAGGTCGCGCACGGAGAGCAGCAGCAGCATCAGTGCCGCAGCCACCATACCGAAATAGCCGATCAAGTCTGCGAGCTCCGTGAGCTTCTCCTGCAGCGGGGTCTCCTCCTTCGCCTCACGCACCTGCATGGCGATGTGGCCCGCGAAGGAGTGGATGCCGACCCCCGTGACGAGCAGTGTCCCTTCGCCTTCGACAATGGCACTACCAGAGCGGATGACGCAATCGCCCTTCGAGGACTTGTCCACGTCGTCATTCTCTCCCGTCGCGGCGGACTCGTCGACCTTGAGCGTGGTACTTCGTAACACAATACCATCGACCGTCAGGACGTCACCACCGACCACGCTGAGCAAGTCACCGACGAGGAGGTCGCGATCGCTGATAGCGACGGTGTTGCCACCGCGCACGACACTCACCATCACCGGTGGGGCCGAGCGTGAGAGCTCCTTGAATTTCTGTTCCTTTTGGTAGTTGTTGAGGCTGCTGACGACGGTCACCAGAGTGACGGAAAGGAGAATCGCCGCCCCCTCGAGCCACCCGTGGGCATAGTCGACAAGGCCCGTCACCGGGTCCGGCACGGTCAGACCAAGTGTGAGCGAGATGATCGCGCTGACAATGAGGATTTGCATCATCCGGTCCTCGAGAGACTCCTTAACCATATCCATGAAGGTCACCTCCTCCGCCTCGGGGATTTGATTCACCGAGAACGTCTGCTTGCGTGCTGCATGTGTCGCTTCGTCGTCGCAGAGTCCGTGGGTGAGGCTGGAGTGTAGCTTCTCGACCAAGCCTTTGGTGCCCCCGAGCG
This sequence comes from Wallacemonas rigidus, assembly GCA_030849045.1. Lineage (NCBI taxonomy): Eukaryota > Euglenozoa > Kinetoplastea > Trypanosomatida > Trypanosomatidae > Wallacemonas > Wallacemonas rigidus. The sequence continues at coordinate 25,773 of JASAOL010000579.1, read as the reverse complement.
ATTCCAGCGTGGCAGTGGCGCCATCAGCGCCGTCGACGAGCTCGCGGAGTCGCTCTGGACCAACACTGAATAGCGGTGTCGTCATTTTTTTTTTTTTTCGCAAACGCTGGACACACACACACACACACAGACGCACACTCAAGTATACCTAAAAAGTACAATGGAAGATTTCAAAACTGATCAGTATATAGGAATACGTACAGTGTGATACGTGTGTCTCTGTACGGCCTCTTTCTGCGATCCGTGCTGAGTCCCTCTTTCCCGTGAACTTATCGTTCTTGTCGTGACAAGAAGACAGATAAAGAAGACGGAGAAGAGCGAGATGCGAGGGTGAAGAGAAAAAAAAGGCTCGGCAACGTAGTCGTCTTGGAGAGCCACGCCTTTTCTTGGGCTTCCCTCGGTGTGTTGATTTTCTGATGATCAAAAATGAGTTTGTGGGTTTCGTATATATGTGGGTGGTGAGTACACTTCCGTCGGCAATATATACATATATATACACACAATAGTAGTCAAGAAGAAGCCACAGATGAGTACGAGTGTAAGAGGGGGGAACGGGTGTATGTCACAGGGAGCGTGAGTGGTTTAATAAACCGTTGCGCGCCAAAAATCACTTAATTCGGATTGTTTTTCAGTGTGTGAGCATGATTATTTTATTATTATTATTCTTGTTGTTTATTTCTGTGTTTCCGCAGTCTCTGTGCTGAGCGAGGCATCCCTTTTCGTTTTCGTGTGCCGTTGAGCTCTTTGTTCCGGGTGACGCAGTCTGCTTGTTCGAGTCCGCGAAATGCGAACCGGCTGTGCTTGAGGTGCGGAGACCGGAAAGCGCAGGAAGATAGCACATCTGCGATCAGTCCCCGTTTTATTTTGTTTCACTGTTGTTGCTTTTTAGGGGGGTTGTGTTTGCTGTTCGAAGGGCTCTGAGGTGTATGCTCACCTTTTTGGCAAAGAAAAGTCTGTTCACATGCCTTTGAGGGGTCAACAGGGGATAAAATAGGATGATGAGCACATTCAAAAAGAAAAAGGGGGGAGAAGGGAACAAACAAAAGAAAAACAGAAAGATAGTGTCAAGTCACTCTCATGGAAGACGGAGAGAGAAGAAAAGAAAAATAGTGCACATACGCGATGGGTCCCCCGTGCGTGACAAGCGGTAAATACCGATCACGGGTACAATATACATATAGAGAGAGATATGTATATATACGGCACAGAATAAACGAGCAAAGCGGCTTCATCGCGGGAAGCATGGGTGAACACAACAAGAAGAAGAGAAGAATAGCAGAGATGTGCCAAGTAAACCGCACGGTCCGTAAGGAGCGATGGGCGAGAGAGATTGGCTGAGTGAGATGTGAAGAGGGAAAAAAAAGTAGAGAAAAGAAGAAGAAAAGACGGAGAGGGAGACAAAGGTTCCGTTCAGAAGCCACACGATCAATGCGATCGAGTACTTTGGCGTTCGTGGTACCGCTAATGCACTCTTTCTAGAAGAGCACATGTAGCCTGTCATGCACGATCTATTCGCATTTGTATTTTATTATTATTTTTTTTTTTTCAACCTCACAGTTTACATCTTCTTTGTCACTACGACTTTTCCCGGAATAAAAACTCCTCATCAGAGTCTTGGTGGCTCTGGCTCTCACAAAGCGCAGACGGTCGTGAGCTGCACGTGTCCGTGCCGTTACCCGACCTGCGCATGCGGCTCTTCGCGGTGTACTGATTACCTACTTCCTCCATGTGGTCCTCTGTGCCCGGTGGGCTCCACACGGCGCCGTATCGGCAGCCCTCGCGGTAGAGGTCAATGCAGTAACGCCGCATCGCCTCGTCCTTGGACACGCCGTCCAGCGCCATCCACGCATCGTAGCGGAGCTGATCAAACGAGCCTTTCTTACTTGGTCGCTCGCGGAGCCACTTGTACGACTTACCTTTGCGCGCCAGCTCACTCTTTTGGAAGGTACGCAGGTCGCCCACCGTCGCTTGCTTGTACAAGCCGTAGAAGCTCGCACGTAGGGTATCCGGTAGCACTATCGGCTTTTTGGGCAGCACGCGGACAATGCGCACACCCTCGTGGAACGCCTCCCACGCGTCCTCTGGCGGCGCCCAGCGCACACTCGAGTACTTCTCGATTTGTGCACTCAGGCGGCGCACGTAGTCGTCGCGCGCTGCCTCCTTCGACATCCCCTTCAGGCGCCGCCATCCAAAGACCTTCCAGTAGCCCTCCCAGTCACGGATGAGACTCGGTTGCTTGACGGTGCTCTCATCGATGTCGCCCTCGGTGGCCTGCTTAAAGAGCGCGTAGAAGCGGAGACGGGTCAAGTCAGGGACGTGGATGTACTTGGTAGGGATCTTGCGGACGTATGCAATACCCTCCTCAAAAGCCGTTTGGATGGGGTACATCGACGCGCGGAAATCAACCGGGCAGTACAAGCGGTCCATGAATTCGTCAGGAGTGGGGATGAACAACTGCGGACGGTAGAGCTCCGTCGAGGCACCCGCACCGGCTTTCACGACGGCCGTGGACATGGCAGTGGGGCGAACGATGGATAGGGCGTTGGCCTTGGTTCAACGTCTCGCTACGCAAAGAATGACGAAGAGGGAGAGATGAGTACGAAACGTAGGGAAAAGAGCGTTCGTGAGTGCGTATTTTACAGTGACTTTGGGGAGGCAGACAATGACGAGAAGAGAGATACGAGCGGGGGGACGAACAGCATGTATGCATGGATGCGCGGGTGTCGGTGGGTGCGTACCGAGTTGATAGTGTTCCCTTTCGAGCTTGTCGACAACAGGCCACACAGTAAAAACTGATCCGTGGAGCTCGAAGGGAGGGGTACATGGACGACGGCAAAGTGAAGAAGCGCATGCGTGTGCCACGCAGACGCATGCCAGTGAGAGTGGCTAGGCATCGCACACAGCACCTCTTTCTCTTGACTCCTCTTGTGTGCGCGCGGGGGGTACATCAGCCTTCAGCCCTCTACGCAGCAGTGCGTGTCGGTTCGAGGCGACACACCAAACGGATGCGGGGGCGTGGGTGGGGGGGAGAAAAGAAGAGTTGGTTCCGAGGATGCTCATCTCTTGATAGCGTGATCAGAGGGAAAAGGAGGATTCTTTGCAAAAAAAAAAAAGGAAAACAAAGGAAAACAAAGGAAGAACGTGGTGCGGTCTCTGGCGAGCCCCTCGCCGACACCAAGTGTCACGTGAGAATCAAAAAGCGTCGGGGAGGACGCGGACAGGGACAATAGTGAGAAATGATAAGCGCGTACGAAAAGGAAGTGCGGTATACCTCCCTGAAGCAAAGAACTGGACGGGAAAAAAAAAAGGAAAGAAAGAGAGGAAATGCAACGAAAGCACAGGCGATAAGAAGAGGCACTCACTGCCGAACCACAGCAGAAACAGATGCCTTCATAAGCACACACACACACAGAAAGAGAGAGAGGGAGAGGGAGACGGGAAGATGCACGTCATGTGTGTGTGTAGGGGGGGAGGGGGGGAGGGACAGAGCCATGCGCTCATGCAGGCAGGCGCTGTGAAATGTAGTCGATACCAGTGATGCCCTCCGGGCCCTTGTCGATGCACACCTTCGTGCGCTCCTTCAAGTCGCAGCGGTACACCTGGCCGCTGGTGTCGGTAACGTACATCTAGCGGCGGGCCTCGGCAGTGCCGAGCGCCTACTCCGCTTCACCAGCCCACGCCACGCCAATGGCGTCGCCGAAGCCTGTGATCACAGTATCCAGCGTGCCAAGGCTCGGCACACCGTTCTTGTACGTCAGCTGTGCACGGGTCAGCGAGCACCCACCCAGGCTCGCTTCACCCCGGTCAGTCCAGTACAGGTAGCCGCCCTTGTGGTCTATCGGCAATTCGATGGGCTCAAGTAGCTTCTCCGCCACGCACACGACCTGAGCGGGGTCCACAACACCCTCCGCACCAACAGGGATGCCGGCCTTCGCGGGTACACTGCGCGTCGCGAAGTGGTTACGGCGCGGCGAACATGCGGCCGCAGCCGCCGTGCGCCGGGCCCTTCAGCGTAAAGAACAGATGGTTGTTCGCCTTGTCCAGTACGATGCCGACACAGTAATGCATCTTGTCGTCATCGCTAGCGCTCATCGGCTTGTTGCTCATCACCTTCAGCTGCGGAATGTCGTCAGAGAACAGCAGCGGCACAGCTTCATGCGTGTCACAGTTGTGCTCTTTCACGGAGTGGCCCTCGCGGTCGCACGCGAATAGGCTGCGACAGTCCTTGCTCAATGCCAGCTGCTGCAAGGTCGTGAAGAAGACGTCGTCGGCGGGGAAACGCGGCTTGACGGCGTCACCCTGGGGGTCCATAAGGTGTGGCAGGTGCGCGCACAAGCAAGCGCTTCGCCGAGGCGTCGCCGCCGAGCATCGTGGCCGTCGACAAGAAGCCGTCCGCACAGTGCCAGTCGGCGCCGTCCTACTCGCTCGGGTCAGGCTTCGGCACGCCCATGTTCGTCTAGAACAGGCGCAGGTCATCAAAATTTTTTGGTCTTGTGATATTCTGACAAGTCCACCGCGAGGCCATTAGGACACATGCACTCACGCGTGAGCACCTGGCGGTAGCCGGAGCCGTCGGTGTTGACGGCGCCAATCGCGTTCTCCATAAGGCAGAGAAACACGAGCGATCCCTTGGACACGAAAGACTCCATCGGCAAGAGAGGCGCGGAGAAGAAACGGGTCGTGGCGACGGTAGTGGGGGTCATGTGGAGCGGGGGAATCCGGTTCTTTTGGAGTTGATTGATTCGGTAGTTGGTTGGTTTTCTGGTTGGTTAATCGTTACGTGGCGCAGGTGAGGTCGGGTGATCAGGGCAGGACGGAGGTAGTGAGGAATGCGATGGGTAAGGAACAGTGAAGGAAGGAAGTAGTGTGGAAGCGGGTGCAACGTCAAGCACGCCTGATTTCCAGAAAAGCACCGTTTTCGCTCTCGGGTGTTCAAAACGCGGGCAGGCCGCCCTTTCCAGTACGCGTCAGTCCTAGTTGTATGCGAACAAGACGGCGGGCGTGAGTAAGGCAGCTGCATTGACATGGTAAGACACGTGCTGTCTGTGCGCATTTCCACTGAGCCTTCACGGTTCGTGTAACCGTGCCGGACGAGGATGCGAGAGAGGGACAGAGAGGAAGCATGCTCGCGGCACACTACCCTGGTGGCTGCTGTTGGTGTTGTTGTTTTAGTTGTCATCGCGCGGCTGGTCCGCACACGATCCCACACTAGGCTGCTCTCACACGGGAAGTCGCACGGCAGTTCGAGGATATTTTCAGTAAGAGATATGATGGCAACGCCTCCTTTTTCCGCTTTTTGGCGCCTTGCCGCTCTTTGCCACAGGTCTTTTCCCTGTTCTGTTTGTCCGTGGTCGGGCATGGTGGACAACCGTCAGAACGAGACAGTGCTGCACAAAATAAAAAAAACGCGAACAATCCTTCACGATATGAGATAGGTCTTGGGGCCTGTCCCCAATCACTTTTTTTTTTCCTTTTTTTTTTTGTTGTTCACGTGCCTTCAATTTTTCTTTTACGCGGGATTCCAGGGGTGGCCCTTCTCCTTGGTGATCTCAATGAGGCGCTTGACGTAAGCCGTCTTGGCGTCGACGGCACTCATGCCCTTGCGCTCCGCCCAGGCGTCGTATTTGGCGCGGGCCTCAATCTGGACAGCCCAGGGCTGAGAGCCCTGCACATCACCCTCGGTGGCCTGCTTGAAGAGGGAGTAGAACTCCAGCTTGGTCTTGTTGTCCAGTTGAACGGGGCCATCTTTGGGGAGAGAACGGACGTACTCCACGGCGGCATCGAAGTTGGCGGCAGACATGGCTGTGTGAGGGTGATTTTGTGTGTGCGCGTGTGTGTGTTGTGTGAGCTACACGACAATGTATGCAGTGGACCGCAAAGAAAGACAGACAGGGACAAAGTGAGTGGGGATCTGGGAAAGGCTGGTCACACGACATCAATCGGACAGAAAGCTTTGTATGTTTGTGTGTTTCAATTTGGTGGGTTCAGCAGAGGATCACTCCGACTGTCTGGGTCCGTTGCCTTATGACGCAGAGAAAAAGAGGTGGCGATGGAGAGTCAGCCACTCTCACCAAGAGTGTGCCTCAGTGGGGCAAGAGTGGCTGTGCCTCTCATCATCAAGGGGGAGGGTGATGAGTTGAAATGAGGCCACAAAAAAGGGGGGACCTCTGCACCGTTTTGTGTAAGGACAACCATCCAAGATGTAGGGCTGAAACCAAAAATGAGGCCTAAGACAGAAGGGGACTCACGATGCCGACGATAGTGGAGATATGTAAGCCTCAGAGAACGCTTGCAAAAAGAGGAGGGCGAGCTGTCCAGAGTTTCAGTCCTCACACACCAATTGAAACAACAACAACAATTTAAGGGCAGAACAGAAAAGAAAAAAAAAGTGTATCGCGCTTCCGAAGTGACGAGCAGCTGGATTTCACAAGGAGTGGTGCAGCGGGTTGGCGTGGGCACGCACCGACACCCACACCGCAGCACGCATACACGGCAGCGTCTGCGTACAAGGGAACCAAATACAAAGAATGGCATGACAGTGTGTAGAAAGGCGGCGCCTCAACCAGGCCCCTTCGAACAAGGGTAAGGAACACACGCTCAGACAAAGGCTGAGGTCAAGACGCACAGAAGTCTACAGGGTCGGAGAGAAACAAAAAGAAAATCCAGTCGACAAGACGCGCAGCTAAAACAGGAGGCGTGTACGGACGTGCATGTCACTTAAAAAGGCTAAGGGACAGAAGCAGAAACGACACGCATACGATGCTGAGCGTGAAGCAAACCAATGTGATCAAGAAAGAGCGTTGGAACTTTTGATGTAGCATGATTTTGACGTGCGTCATGGAGGGAGGGACATAAAAGAAAAAAAAACAACAGTATTTCTACATCAGTGCGCGTTTCCCGACCCTCTGACCAGGTTGTGTCCATCGCCACCGCTAACCTCATCCTGACACGTACCAGTCCTATTACATTACTCCGCATCAAGCCCGGATGGCTCGTCGTCGTGCGGCTCACTCATTTGTAAAATGAGAATGTCAACGACAGCAGGTGTGTACGGCTTGCACTCCTGCTCAGACCAGCCGAAGGTGCGGTAGAGGAGCTTGTTCACCACCTGCGCATACACCAGGCGCAGGACATCGTCAGGAATCACGATATTCCTCTCACGCACAATCGCCGGCTGCTCCCGGTAAAAGCGTAGGCGCCTCGCATTGCACAAATGACAAGCCTCATCGAGGAACACGTAGCGCACCTCTTTGGAGAACGCGGCGCGGAATCGATTGACAGCCGCCTCCTGTGCGGCGGGGGTCATGCCGCGGCGGCGGCTCGTCGCAAGCGATGTACCGGCCGGCTTAGCCGTGATGCGGCCGGAGCGTGCACGCTGCGACGCCTCAGCAGTCGTTTCACCCACCTTGGGCGTCTTCACCCAGCCCGGCTTATCGGCAACAGACGCACTTGCCGCAGCCCCGGTAGGCGCGCTCTTACCTCGCTTCCTCGCCGTTGTCTTTGTCGTCGCACCAGCCTTGGCAGACTTCACAGGCGGAGCTCCAAGCGTGACCGACCCCGACATACCTGCACGGGCCGATGGCGCTCCGCCCGCAGCACCACTGCCAGTCGGCGCTGAGTGGGAGCGCTCGCGCTTGGCCTCGGTCTTCAGTCGCAGCTGCTCACCCTTCATGTACGTCATAACAAGTTTGAAGTCTGTGTCGTGGCACATGGCCCGCACGACGCACTCCACGTCACTCAGCGGCAGGTGGAGCAAGTTCTCCGTGTACTGCCGCAGCAGCTCCTTTTCGAGGTCCTCGGGAATCGCCGGCACTGGCTCATCCGCTGCGAGCAGCTCAAACGGCTGATTTCCCATCTTCAAGGCGGGAAAGGACATCGCGCACCCGGTCGACGACGCACGACGTTGGTCGTGCCTACGTGCAAACACCGGATCATCAGCACTGATGACATGGTTCTGTGCGGATTTTGTCTTGACCGTATTGGTAGGCGTGGCCAGTGGCGGGGGATGGGTTGGCGAGCGGGCGTTGCTTGTCTTGGTCGGACGGGCGCTCACCGCGGCGGACGCGGACGTGCGGCGTGCAGTCGGTTGCTTCGTAGAAGAAGTCGCCTTCGCACTCGATGTTGTGGGCCGTGTTGAAGAGTGTGTTGTGCGCGCGGCGGACGGACGTGTACGTGTGGTGACCGCGGGAGGGCGTCCTGACGCAGCAGTCGTCGAGGTCACAATGGGTCTGTCATTCGATTGAGGGCTGCCGAGTGCACGAGGGCCTCGTGCGGCTGTTGGCGGCGCAATGCCGTTGTCAGTGGACCCACGTGGCGTGGCCACTACGGGCTCAGGGTCAGCCTTGCGGTCCACGCTGGCTTTCGGTCGAGAGGCATGCGCTGCCGCTTGGGTGCCAGGACGCGGACGGTGAAGTTTGTTGGGGGCCATTTCTACATCGTCTGCACGAGCGAGACGGCGACTACGTGTGGCAGTTCGGCTGCGTTCATTCGCGGGTTCGGACATGCTGCACGCTTTGCGCTTTGCTGGAGGACTCACTCGTTTGCTGTGACTGTGCGCCTACCGGATAGCGAGAAGGGTACAAGAAGAAGCTGACCTTGTTCAGCAAACGAACCGAAAGAACAAAAAAAAAAAAAAAGAGCTATACGATAGGTGAAGCGCAGTGAATTCTCGTTAGAAGAAACAAGGAAGATGAGCGACACGCGCGCGTGCTAATTGGGAGTCGTGCACCTACCACACAGTGTAGTGGAATGGGAGCAAACAAAAAAGACTTCGTCGAGGAAATTATGAAAAAGGGAGAGCGTCGGCAAAATAAAATGTTTGGGTTAGTGAAAGGTAAGCACGGGTATATGAAGGAAGAGCGCGCGCGTGGTGATGGTGGCAGTGTGGCGTACACGCATGTCGAGAAGATGCGCTCACGCTCCTTCCGGGCACGAGCGAGAGAAATGAAAGCAGGAAGGCCGAAGACACGCCCTTTTTGCTTTCCAAGATCGAAACGCTTCGATTTCGGTACACCCCTCACAGGTCGCTGCTCAGGTTGACGGTATACCAAAGCTGCTGTGCGCAGGCGTTTCGATGTAGCGCATTGAGAGAAGTCAAGGGCACATTCCTCCTCCACTGTCCAAGTTCTGGAATTTGTTCTTGTGAGTATGTGTGTATGTGCGCGTGTGTAATGGCTGGTGGTTTTTTGGTTGCCGTTTGTTGTTGATGTTGTTTTATCGCGCTCACAGCACCTTTGCATCAAATGTGACCCTCCATCTCGGAATGCATTCGCCCTTATCTCGCCACGTTTCTCATGTCTGAACGCTCATGCCGCTCAAAGCAGCGGAATGAGGGAAACTTCAGAAAGGGTGTCACGCATACTTTCAACTACCCCCGGACGCACGTACACGGGGAAACACACCCAAGAAGACTAGCAGGTAACGCAAAGTGGGAAAAACAAACTTGTGGACAGACTCGCATGAGTGGCACAACACCTGTGCATGTGTGCCTGTGTCGTTGTTGTTGTTTTTGGGGGGTGTACGTGCTCATGTTCATCAGTTGGTGAATGGCTCCAGCAGTGACACACGAACGTATGATCTTCGTTACTTTTTCGACTTCTTTTCCTTCTTCTTCTTGGGCTCTCTAGCAGTTGAAGCAGCGCCAGCATCACCAGCTGAAGGGGTGCTCGTCTGCATTAGCTGCTCCATTTCCTTCGCCGCCTGTTCATACCGGCGGGCGAGGACAGTGTCCAGTTCAAACCGCTGCATCCACGCGCGCACCACGTCTGCCACCTCCGCGGCGCCACTCTTGAACAAGTCCGCGTGCCCCTGTGCGCTCTTGACCGTGGCTGGACGCCGGACACGGAAGAACTCCTTGTGTGCAGAGACATCCATGACACTCTTTCCGCTGGGAACCAGCATCTGCAGGGGGTGATAGATCTGCGAGAGATGGCGCACAGGTACGTACGTCTTTTCGTTCCGAGTGAGGCCGTTTTCCTGGAAGATGGTCTTGGGATTGAAGAGGTGCTCTTCGTAGAGAACCTTGTCCGCCTCATCCACATACGGTAGCGTACTCTCAATGTTCCCAAGCAAGTTCTCCCGGGCAAAAGCAAGCTCTGCCTCAGGGACATTCACGTCTTGTGTGGCTTTGGCGATTTCGGCACGCTGAGACATGTTTTCCACGAGGTCGGCCGTGATAAGGGGCGTGTCCAGCAAGAGAAATGTACCGATGCGATGGGGGCACGTGGTGGAGGCAGCCATGCTCGCCGCAACGAGCGCACCGTAACCGTGCGTCAGAAAGTGCGACCAGCGGACGTCCAGTGCATCCAGCGTCGCGCATATCTGTCGGCTTGAGTATGCCAAGTACTGTGTCGCATCGCCCTCGGCGGTAGTGCAGAGAGGAATATAGACAGCCCCGTATCGCCATGCTAGGTGTGAGAGGATCGCCTCGTACTTTTTCGCCGCTGCCGTGCAGTCCTCGGGTTTGTTGGAGGGTGCGCTGTGGTCCAAGACAATCAGCGGTCGGGGGCCCAGTTTATCGCCATGGTACAATACAGCCGGCAGAGCCTCGCTCGTGCCCTTGTTGTTCAATGCCACCATTTGCCACGACTTGAAGCGAAGGATATTGAAGCTCGTCACCTTCGTGGTCGCCTTTTGCTGCTTCTTTTTAGCGTCTCCTGGTGCAGCTGCTGTGGCCGACGAAGGCGAACCCGTGGTAGCTGCCTCTTTCGGCTTCGTCTTCTCTGCCGCTGCCGCTGCCGCCTCTGTGGCGCCTGCCGCAGCGCAGCGAAGCCATCGGGCCGTGCGCATCTCCAGCAATCTCTAGTGAGTGAACTCTGTCGTTCGACAGGCGAAGAAAGAAAACAGAGACAAGTAGGGGAAGGAGAGCGAGGAAGTGAGAAATGGGAAAGTGGAAGCTGGTGTCACAGAGAAGAGAGCTGATCATCCACCGATCACGCGCACGGAGCTCGACAAGCCGTCAGTATGACTTGGCTCGGCAGTCAGTCTGATAGCGGCCCTGCGTTCGTGTGCACACTTCGGACACAGCACAGCACATGAAGTGCTCAAGAGAGAGGCAGAGTGGCCAAAAACAGTAGTGAGGTCTGTCAAGAGTTAGGGAAAGGTCGCGGTATGAACCGTACTATCCGACCAGGTTGGTGATGTTGCTGATAGGGGGTACTATTGTGGCAAATCAGAGTGAAAAGAAAGCAAACCAAGGTCTCTCAGCAAGAGCTCATGAGCAAGGAGAGTCAACACAAAGAAAAAAAAAACGCGAGAGGGACCGAAAGAAAGCAAGAAAAAAAGACTCCACTTCAACGGCGCAAGGATGTCAAAGGAGTTGATGCTGACAAAGATGGTATATCTTGTAGCAACAATGAGCATTTGAAGTGTCCGCACAGCGTCATCGAGACGTGACAGGTACGTTTGTGGGATGGGAGAGAGGGACGTATGTGTACAAAAGTTTTTCAGATACATGAGTTGATACGTACCGGGTATTCGGAGGGGGGAAAAATCGTGCCCGTATGTTTGGAAGCTGCGTGGCGCGCAACCACTCCACCGCGTCCCCCGCTGCTACTCTCGCTTTCTCTCTCTCTCTCCCTCCCTCCCTCTGAATCACTCAGTGCACACGGAACTTGGCGGAGATGAAAGAGCGGGAGGCGATCGTTAGCATATTGCAGAGGGCCTGATGCGCATATGATTGCCAGTTTTCCCCTCTGTCTCCTTTCAATCACCCTCTGTGCGGCAATCTCTCCTCTCGCGCCATTGCGGCGCCTTCAGGCTCACTCATCGGCCTCCTGCGCCATACGGTCGTACTCGATGCGTGCGAAACGATCCCACCGACTTTGCTCTAGGCCGCCGAGCAGACGATCTTGATGTGCCACAAAAGGATCACGCTGTTCGAACTGCAGGAACTTGACAACGTTGGTGAGCATGCTAAGTGCCACATGTGCGGCTTCGGGCTCACGGAGAAAGTCCTTCAGTGTGAGTGGCCTGTAGCGTGGTACGCGGAGCATATCAAATACCTGACAAATGACGTCATTGAAGCTGATGACATTGTCAACGACGTACTCCGCAATCTTGCTGCGTGTCGCGTCGTAAAAGGTTTGCAGCTCATATAGGGAGAGCACACCATCGCCGTCCGTGTCGAGAATGCGGAACCAGTAGCGGATCGCCGTCGCCGTTGACTTGTCCTCTTCGGAAAGGCAGAACCAGACAAAGTCCTCATACCCGATGTGATCCTTGACAGCGCACCGCACAGGGCGCCCAATGCCAGCAAAGATACGACTGATGATGACTGGATTCATGGTGTCCTCTGGTGCATATCGGGCAAGATCCTCCTTGCTGAGCTGCATGTTGCGCGCCTCGTTGAGCTCCCAAAAGCGGCAATAGAGCACGTAAAAGTGCTCATACGAGAAGAAAAGCAACACTGTATTAATGTCATCTGTGGCATCGACCTGACGAAAGGCGTCCATCAGCCGCGAGTTGCTAAATTCTGCAAAGCTGATGTACCCTCGGTCGAAGCGGTCCACTTCGTAAAATATGCGATGCACGACAGTCTCAACGTACTTGCTCTGAAAATCAGGCGTCTCGCGCAGAAAAGACAAACCGGGGTGGTGCTGCAGTAAGGCCTCAAGATACGCGACAAAGTCGGTAGCTACAAGGCAACGGCGGTCTTTGCTGTTGTCAAGGCCGCTTTGTGTTGAAGTGCTGCTGTCCTCTGCCCGCGGCAACGAGGCGGACAGCATCAAGACGTCAAAGACGCGGCGGCGACTGTCTTTCCCGCGCAGATGCGTGATGTAGAAGTCCTTCAAGTGCTGCGCCGTGATGAGCGCGGTGGCCGCCGTCTCAGCCTTAGAGTTGCCACCGGCGTCCGTGCCAGTGTGAGGGGGATTGGGCGGCGACTTGGACTGGCGGAAGCTCGAGTTCTGACTGAGAGTCTCCAGAATTTCACGTTGAAGGAGACGGATGACGAGAAAACTAAAGTATCGCGGAAGGCCGAAGCATTGGACACAAATGCGCTGAGTGCACATGATGAGGTTCTGACGGTAAGCTGCCTCTTGCTTGGCCAGCGGAGTGCCGTTCGACCCGCGAAACCGCCCACCACTGCGCACGCGCGACTTGACATCAAATTTCGGCGCAGCAGGCAGGCGCGAAAATTCGCGCTGGATGTACGGCACCACGTGGCAGTCCTCGATGCAGCGCAATGTCGAAAGCGGGCATGATTTGGAGTTTGACTGGCGGAGCTCATCAAGTGGGGATGTTTGCAAGGCAGCAGCGTTCCTGTCTCTCTCGTCATCCAGAATCGTCGTTGGCAGCGCGACGCCGTCGACCATCTTCAAGTGTGGATTTTCAATTTTCTTGGAGATCGGACCGTTGATAACTTCCTGGTGTAGCACCGGTTGGCCCTGAGGAAAGTAAAAGCGGGGGATTTGTTCGAATGAGGCAGAAGGTGGGACAGGATTCGTCTTGCGCTGCTCAGCCGCTGATTGCGGGCGGGCAGCAACCGATGGTGTCGTCGCTGTTGATGGCACGGCCCCTGCCGTCTGCGGGACATCCTTGACACCGTCTTGACTGGGTGGTGGTTGCGGATGCTCGGCGGCCTCTTCTGCGGCGTGTGTGCGTTCCGATGGCGGCTTGGGCTCCTTGCGGCGCTTCTCAGACGGGGGCGGTGCCTCATTGACGAGCTCATCCAGCGGTGGACCACGCTCAGGCTCCACCTCCTCACTTCTGTCGTAGCGACGGCGAAATGAGGCTGACGGTGGGCCTCCGTTTCTCGCTTCACCAGAGGTACCCTGATCGACAGGAGCGTGCGGAGAGGTAGTGATTGTCTGGCTGCTACTCGCCTCCGCTGCTGCCCCTCCCTCGGCCTCTACCACAGTCAATGGCGCAGCGGCTGATGCGTGTTTGCCAGACGAAGAAGAGGCCGTCGAAATTAAAGAGTCACTCTTGCGCCGCGATTTATCTGACTTGTTCGCGCTCTTGGATGTGAGTGGCAAGCCATCTTCCAGCTCTATAATCTGCGGCTCAAGACTGGATCGAGGCTTTTGCTGGCTACGCCTGTTGTTTCCGCTTTCGGATTTTTCCTTCTGCTCCTCAGACCTTGAAACTGGGCTGTTGCCACCCCACGCCTGCACAACTTGTCCCATGGCAGCCTTTGACTCCTCCGACTCTAGCATCACCGCGCGAATCACACCGTCTACTTGCGAAGCAGCTTCTGGGGAAGAGAGCCAAAACTGAATCAGCTCTAAAATTTTGGCCTGTGCTTGTCGGTGACCGAAGGGACTTCCGTTCACAAACGCCTGGTAGCGATCGGACTGATCACGGGAAATGATCAGGCCTGTGCGAGCAGCCTCCACGTCGCGACTTGAGTGTACTGACGTATCACCACTTTTTCGTCTGGAGACGTTTGTTGCAAACCCGTGGTCACCGTTTGGAGCAGGAACCATACCATTTGACCAGGCGGATAACCGCGACGAGGCTGGAGGGGCCGAGGCGCTGCGTTGTGTTTCAAGTGTGCCTCTGCTGCCGCTGGCGCTGCTTAACACTATTCGGTCTTGATCACGGTCAGAGCTTGATGTGCCAGCGTCACGTTGGACCGACGAGGAGTTGTTTCCAGAGCGCGCAGCTCCCTCTACAGCATCCTCACGGGCCTGACGGCGTGACTCACTAAATCCCTGTTTCCGTCCGTTTCGCGCTTGATCAGATGCTGATCGGCTCGCACCTTTGCGGCGGAAACCATAGTGTGGAGAAGCCGTTGAAGGTGGTCCGAATGCAGGAGCTGTCGGGGCGTAGTAGAAACCGTCACCAGCCTCTCTAGGAGCATGCGCATCGCGTTCGCTACGCTCAGAATACGGAGCGGAGTAACTCCCCAACGAATACATGCCTGTGGGGATTTCCAAGTAATGTTTATGGAAGTAAGCCAAATATATATATATAAGAGAGAGAAATGAAGAACAGGAAAGGAGAAACGCAGTGCTGCAACTCACTCTTGTGCAGACCCTGTTCGGAAACAAAAAATGTGAGCGGTGGAGAGCCAATTCGATGTTGAAGTGAACGAGGATGATTTTTAAAAAAAAGACAGTATGGTGTCACTGCAGGTAGGTATGCCTGACATGCGCACATTTAGTTGAGCCATGGCAGCTTTTTATTTGTTCTCTTATCACTGAGAACTCAGCTCTGACGTGCAAGCAAGGGTGATGCCCGTGCTCAGCGCTCCAGGAGAGGGAAAGCATAAGCCCACGGCGCACCTAGCTGAAGGTGGTAGCAATTTGTAGTGGAGCGATACTCACCAGAAGAAAAAAAAAGGGGAGAGCGAAATAGCGAAAGTAAGGCAATACAGCAGAGTTCTGAGGAGCACTGTTGCATGTCGACCTTCGGCTTCGATATGCAGTGAATGCACTCACAGGAGTGCAAGCACGCGTGCGCCAACTCCGAGACTGCCGGAAAGCGCAAGAAGGTAGATGACAATCAAGCCAAACCGATAATACATCAGCCAGTTGGTTTCACAGGGCAGCCACAGCGCCTGTAGAAGTCCCTTGAACGCTGCAAAGACTACGCAGACGATAGTAGCAAGTGTGCCATACACGAGCCTTTGGCGTAGTTGCACTGTTTGAGGCTTGAGTGAGCTTGTTGGGGTTACCGCTTCAGCTGGTGCGAGCTGAGGAGCCTCAGCAACCTCCGGTAACAGCACGATGGGAGAAGGTTCGCCCTTCTGTGCGAGTGTTTTCGCAATGAGGCCAGTCATGATTTTGTAGCTTTCCGGGAGCTCTTGGTTCAGAGAGGTCGAATTGATTTTGCCCCGCACCAAGACACTACGGAGAAATTGTACGTACCCGTACGCTCGCATGGTCACTTTGGCGTCCTCACCATTTCCGGCCTGTGTGAACACAGCCAACGACTCAGCGCGGAAGGCATCCCCAAACATCACACCAGGGACCTGGCTCGAGAACTGCACTGCCAGTGTCAGTGCATCATTCATCTTGAAAATCGCGTACCGCTGATACTCGATGAAGTCGTACGGCTTGTTCATCATCGCGCGCACCAGTGTGGTACAGGTAAACTGTCGTTGTCCACAGAACGGTGCGCTGTTCGAGGCAGGACGCCAGTGCTCCAGCTTTTGATTGGTGTCGCCACGTTTCGTGTGGTATTCGGTGAGCATGGGCGTGTCGTCATCAAAACACAGACCGAACAAATCCATGATCCCGCGTCCTGCTGGCAGCTCCAGCGGCTGCATGATCTCTTTGGTGAAGCAGGACGCGTCGCTGAACGCCGTTCCGTACTGTGTCGCAACTTTCGAGAAGTCGAGCAGAGCCAGGAATATTGGTACTTTGGAGTCATCGCGCTCACTCGTCAACGTTTTAAATGACATCCTTGAAGATATTGGCAGCAATGATGGTACATATGCAGTTTCAGGTGCGATCATGTCTGCGGGATCTACGCGATAAACATGAGGAATAGAAAAAAGCGAGTGCGTATCGCAAGCAGGGGAGAATTCAAGAAAGAGAAGTGTTTGCCTTTCAATAGTGGGCAGTTAGGCTGAACCCCAGAAGTATTTGCGATCATCAATGTAGGAACACGGCGTGGTATATTGAGCCCAATGCGCAAGCCCCGACATCAACGTGATGGTCAATAAAGGCCGCCGCTTAGATCGTGGAAGTTGAAAACTACAGTGATACCATATATATAGGAACGAAAAAGCGAATAAGAGAAGAGAGAAGAGAGCAAAGTGACGATACACACATCAAAGTAAAGCAAGATAGAAAGATACTGTCAACTGAAAAGTTGCAAAGAGAGTGACGCTGAAGAAAAGTGCCGCCGCGGGAGCGATAGTTTGGGCAAAAGAGTCAATGTCAGTGTGCTGCAATTTTGTGAGATCGGTGGAGTGGGCACGTCCAAAGATCGAGCGCAAAAACCCGAAGGCAGAAAAACATGCAGCAGTCGCATACAATCCGAGCTGGATATAATTGATAACAATGTTGTCGCTGCTGGGAAACCCCGATAAGAGCGGCGCGAACGGACGCTCGTGCATCTTGACCTCTATCGCAGACTCTGCACTCGGCGCCACCGCACTTGTGGGTAGGTCTGCTGCGCCACTGGCGCCACGGCTGTATGCTCGTACGTTCTGCATAACAAGATCACTCATGATTTTGTAGCTTTCCGGGAGCTCTTGGTTCAGAGAGGTCGAATTGATTTTACCTTTGACCCAAACGCTCTTAAGAAATTGTACGTACCCGTACGCTCGCATGGTCACTTTGGCGTCCTCACCATTTCCGGCCTGTGTGAACACAGCCAACGACTCAGCGCGGAAGGCATCCCCAAACATCACACCAGGGACCTGGCTCGAGAACTGCACTGCCAGTGTCAGTGCATCATTCATCTTGAAAATCGCGTACCGCTGATACTCGATGAAGTCGTACGGCTTGTTCATCATCGCGCGCACCAGTGTGGTACAGGTAAACTGTCGTTGTCCACAGAACGGTGCGCTGTTCGAGGCAGGACGCCAGTGCTCCAGCTTTTGATTGGTGTCGCCACGTTTCGTGTGGTATTCGGTGAGCATGGGCGTGTCGTCATCAAAACACAGACCGAACAAATCCATGATCCCGCGTCCTGCTGGCAGCTCCAGCGGCTGCATGATCTCTTTGGTGAAGCAGGACGCGTCGCTGAACGCCGTTCCGTACTGTGTCGCAACTTTCGAGAAGTCATCGAGAGCTTGAAATGTAGGCACCTTGTTCTCATCATTTTTACTCGTGGATGTTGCGAAAATGATAGGTCCAGAGGATTTGTTCTCTGCCGTTCCCGCGAGAGCAGATTTAGCCGCTGTAAAATACACTGAGAGGACGTTGAAAACGGCGTCACGACTGACAAAATTGGTAAAACTGAACGTTTTGCCTGCGGTCAGTTTGATGGAAATACCATCGAGAATCATCATGGTCTGCTCCTTCTCAATCGAAGCAACGGACGCGAACGGGATTTTAATGACGCCATCAAGCATGACGGAAAAAAAGAAAACGCTGTTGTTGGTAATGTAGAGTTTTCCAAGGCGATGCACCCCGCTGACGTAACTGCACTGGAAACACTCAGAGACATGCTCAGTTTCGGGCAGGTCAGGGACAACGGATCGCAGTTGTGCCTCGTCGTCGAGATGAGGCTCTTCTGCTTCAAAAGTTCTATTTGCTCTTGTCGGTGTTGGCCTTGGAGTCCGTGGATCCAATACGGGTGACGCAGCCCGCGACGACGACACAGTGCTACTTGCCCCACTGGGAACACTCATGTCAGCGCCGTGTGTGCTCTTTGATTCATTGGTTTCTTCGCTACATTCATCTGCGAGAGGATTCTGCGGTGCTTGCGCGTTGAGCCTCGGTGTGCCAAATTCTCGCGGTGACTCGACAACCACGCTGTTTCGTACTGAAACAGCCTGTTCAGAGGCGGCGCGTTCCGAGGTCGCGTACCGCTCGCGCACCGACCAGAGTGTTTTCATCAATTTGAACATCTGAGCGGTACCGCCTGCAATGAAAGTTGTGAATTGAAGTTCCCCCTCGGTGTGGGATTTGACAACAATGTCATCGAACACAAAATTCGAGCGCTTCTCCACGGAAATGACATCCTCCCATGGAAGCATGATTGGCATCTCCAAAAATGCTGAGGTGAAGCACATGCGGAGCGATGTCACATAGAGGCGGCCCATGCGAACCAGCTTCTTCTTCATTACGCCACACTGACATGTCTCGACCAGCTTTTCTGTTTCGGGTATATCAGGGAACGTACGGTGAAATCCGGCTTCCTCGGGGGAGTAAGCTGTCATTGGCTGTGCCTTCACAGCCCCGGAGGTCGAAGCGGACATGCAGCAAACTCCAAGAAGTAAAAATATTGGTATTGACTGAAGCGATGACACCTAGCGTTTTTTCACTGTAACTTTTCGGCACACAAACCGGACGACGCAATCAATGCACACGCAGATCGAAGTGCAGGACAGTTTCACGTTGCGGGAACAGCAGGAGCAGTTAAGGAGGAAGATACTTATTGTGCAACAGTTCGGGAACCCAAACAAACGTGTGACTTAAACGCACCGATAAGGCCAGCAGCCAGTCTTGATGCGCAGGCATCGTACGTCTCCGTTGAATGTGGTCAGCACCGCCCAAGATGGTGAGTTTTTCTGGAATCTTCGGTCAGTAAGTTCCCCATCGCCACCAAGAACAGCATTTCTTTTGTTGTTGCGGTCAGTGTTCAATGCGGATTAGTGTGTTCAAGCGGCCGAAACCGTGTCTGCTACGACTTCGGAGGGAAGTGCGAGATGGAAGACAAAAGCGCTGCTTGCCAAAAAAAAAAGGGGGTAAGAGAGGGGAGTGGGTACACACCTAAATAGAAGAATAAGACAACACACGCGTGCTCGGAAAAAAAAATCAGGAAAAAGCGTTCTATAAAGTTAGTGTTCACGTGCCACAACCATCTTCGGTGCGAAAGGAGATAGGGCATACTCGGGTGTTTTCTGGTACTCATCTACATACCCCTCCAAGAATTTCTTACCCTCATCGTTCGTGGCGTATACGGCGACTCCATGGAAATTGGGGCACGACCACAGCCGTCCGGAGAGCGATTCTACGATCTGGCTTGCAGAGCCAGGTTTCTCTAGCCAAATATCGTGCTCATTTGGATTCTGTTCATTAACCCAAATAGCCGTGACACGTGCCTTTGTTATTTGTTCGACAAGATGCGCAATGCACATCGGGGGTACGTCGCGAGCTATGTTCTGGAGCACAACATCCACTTTGCGCGAGGACAGCTTACCGTACAACGTCTTTAGAGAGCACCGCGCACAACGATAGTTGTAGATCTCTAGTGTCGCTCCTTCGTGCGTTTGTGGCACCACCAAGAATGAGTGCACAAAGAGATTGTTTTCCACATCGTTTGGAAGCATCGGCACAGGCGTGCACACCTGCTTTCCTCTGCACTCTGCAAATACCCACTTTGGCGATTGCGGTGTGACGAGCTTGTCAGGCGTCGCTGTGGTCGTTGAGACAGTATCTTTACCCGGTTCAACCTGTGGCGGTATCCACGGCTTCGCTAATGCTGAGAGTCCATCAACTTCGCTCCCATTCTTCTGGGGTCCCTTCCACTGCGTGGTACCAGGTGACACTGTGAATGCGGCCTCGCCGCTTCCTATGGTAATTTTCGTCGGCTCAAACGGCGCGGCGTTGACAGAAAAGGTATGTGGTTTGGTCATGTGATTTGGAGAAGACACTGTACAACCGAAGCGCACGAAACAGAGAATTACAGACCAGATGAGAGTAGAATTAGGAGAGTGGAACAGTTCTTTCCGCTTGTGGCGTGCCCGCGGTCCCCTTCTCGCGTCCTGCGCGGTGGGGCCCCGGCGGCTTGCCCTGGCTGCGCCCCGCCGCTCGCGCCCGCCGGCCTGGCCCCGCCCTCCCCGGCCGCCCTCCCCGGCCGCCCATCGCGCAGGCTCGCCCACGCCCCTCCGCACGGTGATGAAAGCACGCACACACGCACGGACCGGCGCGAAGCACACTGGCTGCGCAGCGGGTGGGCTGCCGTCGTTTCGACACCGCCGCTGCACCTCTCATCGCGTACACCTCTGCATGACCCGGGTCCGGCTGACTACCTCTGCGTGGTGCCCGCGACCAGTACCCCGGCGCGAGGGGGGAGGCCAAGGGCCGACGCCGGCCCCCTGCGAGCCAGACGCTGGCCCTGACGGCTGTTCAGCTGTGGGCAGACGTAGCGCTGTGATGTGCCCGACATCCATGCCTACCCGTGAACTACGTCGCATCCACACGTGTCAGCGTGTGGCACTTGCCCCCACCCAATGCCGTCTTCCTCAACGAGACGCCCTGCGAGGTGGGGAGCACCCAGAGCTGGTGCAGGGCCTATCCAAGAGGCGCGGCGTTCTTCGAACACACGCGCCATTGGTTCCTGTGTTCCTCCGGAGGAACGCACTGGGCAGTCGTCCGTCGTGGCCTGCAGACCTCGGAAGTACTTCGAGAGATCGCACGGCGCAAGACTCCACAGGGGGTTGCTGTGGCCGGCCGGCGCCACGATACTGTCCCCCGCCGTCGGATATAACCGGATATCTAACCGCCCTTGTAGTGGGCAAAATTAGTAGACGCGTACGGCACGGTTTATCGCTTAAGCGGAGCAAGATGCCACACAGCGTGGTGGTCAGGCCTAATAGAGATGTGGCATCCAGTTGTCTCGCACATGTACCGACGTTTCAAGCAAACATATGCAGGCACGTGCTACAGTGGACGGAAGCACAACATGGCACGACGGTCCCCTTCTCGAGCAGTCTGGCCACGCAGATTCAAAATGACACATCGGAAAAGAAAAAAAATTCACCGCTTCTCCTCCACCACTCTCCTACGTCCACCATCCCGCACCGCAAGACACACACACACGCACGCACGCACGCACAGACCACGCCCACACCACCCAGCCACCCTCGCAGCGACTCACCGATTTATTCCCTCTAGACAGCAAGAAACGCACAGACAGAGACATGTTCGCACCCCGCTACGTACACGCCAAGCCGCAGCGGTCCACGCTGACAGCCGCGGCTCTCGGGATTGAAACGCACTGCACGCGCGGCGCGTACGCACTGGAGCAGTCCCTCCTTCGCAGCATTGACGCGGAGTTCGGCGCGAAGGTGGTGTGCGATGCGTCGTCGCCGAGCCGCGTCACGGCGCGCGCGGAGCTCCCCGTGGATGAGCGCGCCTCCATCGCCGACGCACGGGCGCGTTTGCACAGGCTATGCCGCGGGCGGCTGTCGCTTGCTGGCGCGCGGGCTGCGGCTGGCGGTCGGTGGGCCGGGTTCAGGAAGCCCACGCGTCCGGGGCAGGGGTGCGTGACGGACGGCCGCCGAGGCTACGCAGGCAGGAGAAAAGGGTGGGCGGCGGCGAGAGGGAAGGGGGCGCGGCCACGGAGCGCCAACCCCAACCGGAAGGCTCGATGTGAACTCTGATGCGGCCATCGGCGCAGGGTCTCTCCAGGCCACGTGATGCTCTCCAAGTGCGGGTGTTGTTGGCCTGGGGTCTCTCCAAGGGGCTGGGGGTGGGTTCGCAAGGGGTGATCCCTGGGGAGAGGCTTCGCGCAGGCAGCCTTCTCTGCGGCGGACGAAGGGGGCAGGCGGGACGGCCGGCGAACCCGGGGTGGGCAACGGGGCAGGCAAACACCGCGGCGACAGGGGCCGACGAGGCGCAGAGCCGCGCGCTCGGTCAACTTCATGCAGAGGGGACGAAATTCTGCGGGGAATGCTCTCGGAGAGTCCGCTGTCCAGAGAGAGTGGGGTAGGGGACAGGCGCGCCGCGCGGGTGTCGCAGGGTCGGGCCGGGAGTTAGTCTCTAAACCGTCGGGCCCTGGCGAGCCAAAACGCTTTTTTTACCTCAATGTTCGCCGAGCGCATAAAAAGACGAGACATTTTGCTCTCATTGGTTTGCCCTGTTTCGCTACGGTGTGCGCACCGACTCGTTGACTGGGTGGCTTGTGGCACGACGCGGTCTTCGGACAGCGCGCCGGACGGGTGCGAGGAAAGCGCCGTGCTCTCCGCTGTTCTGGATCATTGTTGGAGCATCGTACCCTTTGCCGTGCTATCCTTCATTGTGCATCTTCCACCACACAACGAAAAAAAAAAATAAAGAAAAGGACTTCCTCTGACTCCAATCGGGCTTTTCGGTTCGACGCCACACACACCCAAAGAAAAAATTGCGAAAAAAGGCTGGAGAAGTTGGGTATCGATCCCAATACCTATCGCATGCTAAGCGATCGCTCTACCATCTGAGCTACATCCCCACGTCCGGTGGGCCGATTGCATTTCAACTCGATGTCTTGTTTATTCCATTCATTGTCCCAATAAAGTTGGGGATGTGTTCTCGATAGTATAGTGGTTAGTATACCCGCCTGTCACGCGGGTGACCCGGGTTCAATTCCCGGTCGGGAAGCTTTTTTCCGTTTTCGGCGGTGGCGCTGCGTCGAGGGGGTGGGGGCGGGGCGAGGGGAAACGAAAGGGGCGGCTATTCGCGCTATGCCTTTTTTCTTTCGTGTTTCCAACGTTGACTAAAGGCCACGTCCATCGAAAAGTCCTGTGCACAGGCGTAGGCAGGCGGTGGGGGAGATGAAACGGAGTGGACGAGGTGAGGGAAAGCCGCGGATTTGTGTGTTTCTTCCTCTTTTGAGGGCGAGTGACGTGTGCTTCACAAGCTTCACACTTTTTCTGCTGTCTCCCGTGTTGGGGGGAATACCCCCTCTTGTGAGAACGCGATGAGGAGAGAGTGGCGCGTATGGGGGAATCGGGGTCACTGGGTGCGATTTCGACACGGAGGAAAGGAATGACACAGTCTCTTCCTTCCCCCCGCGCTATCCCACAGACAGCATGGTCTCTTTGTGCTTTTCTTTTTTTTACAGGCGTATCTGGTATGTGTGCGTCCCTCTCCGCGCGGTGTGCTTGCTTGCCTTCATGTTCACCGGTCTCTGTTTGTGGGGCAGCAAAACACAACGACGCTGACTTTACGGGAGAGGACGGACAGCGAGAATAGAAAAAAAAGGGGAAAGCGAAGGTGAAAAGTCGGAAAGAGCGTAGAAAAAAAATTTCACTGTTGTTGGGGGAAAACAATGAACGAAAACAGAAGAAACGGTGGAGGTGGGGAGGCGAAAACAAGAAAGCAATCAAAGAAACCAGCTTGCACCTGTGCTCTGTACGTATTTGCGTACGCAGATCCATTCTCCCTCCTGTCGGCCTTCTTGGCGTTTTCTTTCGCACACACAGAGGGTGAGCGGGGGAGCGCGGGTGTGGGTCGCAGAGGGGAGGAGACAAGAGTTTCTTTTTTCCACAATAGGAAAATAACGGTAAAACAAACTACAACAACAAAAGAAAAGTGTTGAGTGAGACGGAACACAAAAGAAGAAGCACATCAACGGAGGAAATACGTATAAAGAAGAACATGTATCAGTGTGTGTGTGTGTGTGTGTGGCAGAGACACAGAGTTGCATGGGCATGTCCATCAACGCGAGTCAACATGCGTTTCCTCCTTGTTGCGCCGATACCCTGCTTTGTCTCTCTCACACAGTTTCTCTTTTTTTTTTCCCCCGTCCACAGAGGATTCTCTTACTCATCTTCCTTGGGAATGGGGATGGACATGTGCTTAATGACAGCGATATCTTCCGCCGGAACAGGCACAGCCTCGTACTTGATGCCGGTAACGTGGGCCTCCTTGTTGCCGTGCTTCTTGTCGCCGTGCTTCTTACCGTGCTTCCGGCCGTGCTTCTTACCGTGCTTCCTGCCGTGGCGATGGGGTGACGGGTTTTGGGGCACATCGAGTCCTCCGTCGACTGTCACAACCTCCGCCGGACGCGGCTGGATCAAGGGCATGTGTACGTCGTCCTCGCGCTCCTCGACAGCGAGGCGCGGCAGACCAAGTACGTGGGGCTTGGTGTGCGTCAAGGCCGGCTGCGCCTCACCGGCGGGCCACTCGATGCTGCTTGGGCAGTCGTTCTCAAAGTAGCCCAGGTAGCTCTGCAGGCAGGTGCGCAGCGGCATCGTCGCCAGGTCTGCCTTGCCCGTGCAGTCCGCAGACGCGTACACGCGCTGGATGACCTCATCGTCGTCGCAGGTGACGATCGCAGAGCCACCGCCCTCGACAGGCGTGCACACCCCCGTCTCGTAGCGCGTCTCCTTACAGAGCAGCGAGCAGTGACTGTCGTAGCAGTTCTTCTGCACAAACACGCTGCCGGGCGCGGCGGAGGACGTCGGCGGCTGTGGGGCCTTGCTGCTGGTCGATGGGGCAGGGCCCTCGCCAACAGTGGCGGACACGCCGTACTCGTTCATCATGCACTGCTTCGAGCCCTTGGCGAGGCGAATGTAGCCGCTCTCGCCCCAGCCGGTACCCCAGCTGTTCTTGATGATCCAGTACGGTGGGTTGGCGGTGTCGTCAAAGCCAACGAGCAGCACACCGTGGTTGAGCTGCGTCGCGAAGCAGTTGGACACCACGCCGCCAAAGTACAGCTGCCATGTCGTCGCATCCACGGCGATGGAGATGGGACCGTTGGCTGCAAGCCACGCGGCGATGGCGTCCTCGTCGTTCTCCATCATGACGTGTCCGGTGATGACGGCGCCGACTTCGCCACCGGTGGCATTGCATGCGGCTGTGTTGCCACTGCCCGATGTGTACGGGTAGCTGGCCTCGGTGTACACCTCGCCGCTGGCGTTCTCAATGATCCAATCAAAGGCCTGGTCCATGAGGCCGCCCTGGCAGCCGCCATCGGTGGTGTCGCAGGCGACGAGCTGCTCCTCGGAGAGCGGGGTCAACGGGTGACCGGCGATGGCCCAGATACTCTCAATGTTGCCGATCGCGGAGAACGCCCAGCAGGAGCCGCACTGGCCCTGATCCTTTACAGGCGCCACCACGCTGTTCTCGCGCCAGTCCGCCCGCAGCGGCGCGGGGGCCACCTCGGACATATCAGCCTTGGGCATCGACGCGGCGACCTGCTTGCGGAGCTCGAAAAAGTCGGCACCGGTCAGGTACTGATCGCGGAACTCCTTCAACGTCAGGTCTGCGAACTTGTTTGTGCCGAACTCAGCGTGCGGGTTCGCAGCGGCCAAGTTCTGCGCGGTGCGGTGGTTCTGCTGGAACACCTTGAAGCGGTGGGCCTCCTCCTCCGCAGAGGCGTACCGCTTCCCGTGCTGCTCCTTGAATGCTTCAAAAGCAAAGGCCGCCGAGCTTGCATCGGACTCCACATGGAATGCCGACACGGCCACCGCGACGCACACAAATGCCACCAACAGAACCAGAA
>JASAOL010000578.1:0-220861 GCA_030849045.1 Wallacemonas rigidus | reverse complement strand
ACCGAAGCCGCGCTCACCACCCTTGGGGGCCTCAGCGGGCGCAGTTTGAGTATCAGCCATGTTGTCCGGTGTAAGCCTAAAAACCGTACAAGCGTGGGAGGGGAGAGAGAGACGGGCAGAGCGACGCGGAAAGAAAAAAAAAAAAGAGTAAGAGGAGAGAAGCAGTGAAGAGAAGAGGTGGATAAGGAAAATCACAGTCATTGTGGTGGACTACTGACGTAAGCAGCGGAGCCCAGACATCTAGGAGTCACTCAGAGCCGCTTTGTCTCGTGGCTGCTGTGCATGTTTTGACTCCAGTCGCGCTTGCGCACTTGTTGGTACTGCGTGTGCGTTACTGTCACGGAGGCGTACCGAAGACACTTCGGCCGTAGAGAAGTCGCGTTCACCGGAAGTGTTCAGAATACTGGACAGGTGAGATATCCCCAAAAGACAGAGAGAGACACATATACACACACAGAAGAGTGTGGTGTTTTCGGTCCGGACAAAAACTTGTGGAGCTCTTCGGGGGGGGGGGGGGGCTTTGGGAGGGAAGAGGAGCGTGAAACGATTTAAAACCGTTACGTGTACGAGCACATCAATTCGGACACCCAACACAGGACGAAGACACACAAGCAAGTCGACGCTGGGCTCAGCACGTGTGCGCACACACACACACACGGAGCTACACTCGAGCTGAAATACAAGCGCATCGTGTGGGCAAGCCCGCATGACCGCACGGCATCGTGTGTATCGTCTGACAACAAAAAAACAAAGCGTGAAGACAGGCCATCGCCCTTACAGACAAATAACAGTGTACCGAAGAAAAAAAAAATTGAAGAGGACAACACAGTGGGAAAACAGGAACGCAAGGAAGATAGTAATATCCAAAGAAAGCACAACAGAGAGACAAGATC
This sequence comes from Wallacemonas rigidus, assembly GCA_030849045.1. Classification (NCBI taxonomy): domain Eukaryota; phylum Euglenozoa; class Kinetoplastea; order Trypanosomatida; family Trypanosomatidae; genus Wallacemonas; species Wallacemonas rigidus. The sequence continues at coordinate 219,968 of JASAOL010000578.1, read as the reverse complement.
TTTTGGTGAAGGTAGCTGTCAAGCGGTGAAACGGGGAGAAGCAGTGGTGACAGCGCGAGACGAGGATGGGTACCGTTCGAGGCGACTACAGTTTCGTTGTCCTCTCCAAAGGTCGGATGAAGTTGCTTGGAATCCATCCGCGGCCACCAGTCGGGGCGTGGTGACGGTTACCATCAACCGCGATTGCGTCACACCACGCACCATCTGCGTAATCCTCCACAATGAACTCATCACCTGCTTTGAACGACAGGTAGCCCTCCTCGCCAGTACCTTGGTAGTCGTAGATCGCCTGAAAAACTCTGCGGTTACGAGAGCTTGGACGATTATGTGGTGCGGCTACGTCGCTGGGGCCCTCAGCATACTCGCGGGCGAGCGTCGTCGTGGCAGTATCCGATTCGAATCCTCTGTCCGAGTCAAGAAGTGAGTCCTCCTCGTCAGAGTCCACCGTCGACGCAAACTCTTCGTCTTGTGTGTAGACATTTCCAAACTCGTCCTCCACCGGCTGTTGCGCACGAAGGCGCCGCCGCGTCGGTTGTGGTTTAGGGTGAAAGGCGCGCGACAGACGGCTGTAGAGTACCTCAGCCACAATCAAGATGATACCAAAAAGCAGCCACGTTTTCCATCGGCCTTTGCCACCGCCCCCACCGTCTGCCGCACCGCCAGCGGTAGCCACACCTTGCTGCGCAGTGGCGGGGGCAACACGCACCGGAACCATCTGGCCATTGGGGCCACGCTGAAACTGTGTGCGCTCTTGTTGTGTGTTGGCAAATGCCCGCACCGCCTTGACGCTGTAGTACGTGCCAAAACAAACAGCGAACAGCTCCATTGTCGAGCGCAGTGTTTGCACGAGGACGTTTGTCAGATGACCCGCTATCTCCATTTTGGCCTGCAGTTGCATTTGTCGCCGTTGCTCACGCTGCTGGTGGATGAGCTGGCGATTCTTGCGACGCTCTGCACGAACTCGGCGACCGCGCTCCTCAGGGGTCTCGCTCAGTGGGGGGAGAGTGCTGCTGACCTGGTTGATCGGCGACCCCGGGCCATCTGTCGGGCCCGGAAGAAGACTCCCGCCCTGTCCACCCAGTTGTGGCTGCCCGTTGGGGTCCGTACCACCAAGGCCGCCGCCAAAGCCGTTACTACCAAGCCCGTTGTTGTTCTGAGACATGAACGAGTTCGAATTACCGTACGTACCGCCCATGCTGCCCATGCCACCACTGCCGTACGTGCCTCCACCCATACCACCGCCGTACATGCCAGAGCCTAGGCCACCGCCGTACATACTTCCCATGCCCATGCCTCCGAGGCCGCCGCCGTACATGCCAGAGCCTAGGCCACCGCCGTACATGCTGCCCATGCCCATGCCACCGAGGCCGCCGCCGTACATACCTGCTCCGAGCATGACGTCAAGAGAGGAGAGAAGAGAACGAAAAGAGAACGAAAAGAGGACGAAAAGAAGTGCAAGTGTCACAAGAAAAGGAAAAAAACGAGCTCGCTCGCCTTCGATTGGAACCTAGGGAGCAGCAAACCCTATCAATTGTCAAGGGGGAGCAGCGTGAATCAAACAGTAGTCGAATGATGACGTGAAGAGGAAAAGGGACAAGATGCCGTGCGATGTGGTCGTAGAAGATGCGTACAATGGAGGGGGACACGCATGAAGGGAGCGATAGCGGTATGCAGCACTTGCATGCTCGTCCAATGATAGTGCCACGGACAGAAGTCCTGTCGTGGACAAGGATGATCGGTCGCTCCACCTCTTTCTCTTTTCGCGGCGCATTAAACAGAGCGCCGGCTCCGCGGGCTGGGCAGCAAGTGCAAGCACATAAACGCACACAGCAGCACCGCTCGCCATGAGAAAGAGACAGAGCAAAACTGAGAACGAGCGAGCGAGAGTCCTTTGTATATCTTGAGATGAGTAGAGAATTAGCTTTTTGGTGTTTTTGAGAACAGTGTCTGTGGACGTTTCGTTCTCTTCTCGCGAATGGTAGACAGATGAGTGAATAGATGAACAAAGCACACACACACACAAGAAAAAAAAAAACGGGGAGTACGCAATAAACAGACAGAAACTTCGTCCCAACTACACAGATACACACCGCATTCACTTGTCCCGCTTTCTGCGACCTTCGTCCTCACGGTTGAAATGGACTGCTCGCCAACACACGCCTGAAGGGAAATGAGGGACAAGAGGAGCGACGACGCACCCATTCACTGCGCACATACGTCACACTGCACCAAACCAGACTTTTCTGGCGAAATTGTTTGCGGTAACGATGCGAAGCTTTCGGCCACATGATGGGAATAATAACAAAAAATGTATATCCGGTGGTGGGACAAAAGGAACGCGGTGGTGCGGAAAGTGGAAACGAAAACAGCGTTGCGCTCAGGAGGCACGTGCATCTGTACGCCAGCGGCATAGGCGCATCGGCAATGTGAAGGGACGCGGTTCAGGCATCCGTCACCACGAACTGCGGACCGCGAGAGCGTAGCAAGACAAAAAAAAAAAAAGAAGTCACGCGGAGAAGCCAAGTGATGGCAACGGTGATGCCTTTTCAAAGTGAACCAGTGTCTGCGCACGTCCATTGCGACCATCTAAGGGGGGAAAAAAAAGAGCAAAAACAAAACAAGAAAAAAGAAAAACAAATCACAAATGAAAGATGTCCCTCCAACAGGAAAAACGATGCAACGTGCACAAGATAACGGAAATCACTCCAGCGCAATGCGAAGCAAAGGTGCGACGTCCTAGAAGATCAATCATTGCACGAGTAGTATACATGAATGTGCTACCTTTTTTTTTCCCGTTCAATCTGTGGTGTCAACGCAAGGCGGAGAAGTGCACCGTCGATGCACACAGGACAACAGAAATTTATTTAGAAAAAAAAAAACCGACGTGCAGGCCTTGTTTGTACATGTGAGCGGCTCCTAGAGAGAGAGAGAGGAGTAGATTGGTCCCGAAGTGGCAAGCGGCTGCGAAGCAAAAAGAAACAAGAAAAACAAAAATGACGCACGCAGGAGGAGGAAAGAGCAGATGAGGTCCACAACACCGGGTAGGTGGGGTTTCAGCCACGACAGGCATTTGTCAACGTCACCACCTGTTCACAGCTTCCACTCATCGAGGTTGATCGCTTGTCCTGATCGCTTGGCCTCACGAAGGGCTTCGAGCTTGGCGCGCATCTCAGCTTCAATGCGGTCCGTTTCTTGGCGCATTTCTGCCATGCTTTGCTCGTGCACCAAGCGCTCCGCCTCAAGCGACTCGATGCATTCCTTTCGCTGTTTGCTCATCTCGCTGGACTTGCGATAGCGAGCGAGGTTTTCTTTTTCCTCCTCTTCGCGACGGGCTGCTTCAGCGGCGGCGAGTGCGGCGGCGCGACGGTCATCCTCCACACGCTGGCGACGGGCCTCTTCGTGGCGAGCCTCTTCACGGACACGCTCCATAAAAGCTTGCGTTTGCTGCTGTTGCTGCGCCTCACGAAGACGAAGCTCAGCAGCTTGCACCGCGGCTGCCAGCTCCGCCTCGCGCTGCTTTTGAAGGACGTTGCGCTGCATCTTACTTTGCTCGGCCACTCTTGTAGCGCGCTCACGCTCATCTGCCAGAGCCTGTCGCTCGGCCTCGAGCGCTTGCTTCTGTCGTGCGAGGTCGTGCAGATGTCGATCCATCTCTGCCTGTTGTGCCTTCTGCATGGCTGCCATTTCCTCCAGCTTGACGGCAGCCTCAGCGGCCCTGCGCGCACGCTCCACGTCCTCTTGCTCACGACGCAGCCTCTCCTGCTCACGCTCTTGTCGGCGTCGGATGTTGCCCTCCTCCTCCCGCTCCGCCTCGCGCCGTCTCTGCATTTCCTTCCACTCTTGCGCCCGTTTTTGTTCTTCCTTCTCCAGGTTTTTGGCGTACTCAGCCTTCGCACGAGAGACCTCCTCGGCGCGTCTAAGCTCGTCCTGCTTCTTCTTGAACCACTCCGCGAAGGAGCCCTCATAGGCAGGGCTACGGAAGTCGCGATTGGCGTTGCCGTCCACGTTGGCGTGGGAACTCTTCTTGTATTGCTGGTACGCCTCCTTGAAGAGTTGCTCATCCGTCGTGTGGTGTGCGGCTTTGCTCGGCGAAAACGCCTCCTTCGAGGGTTTTGTGTTTTGCCGCATGGGGGAAAATACACCTTGCTTACGTGCAAGCTCGCGATCATACGCGGAACGCTTGACAGGGTCCATCAGTGTTTGGTAGGCGCTAGAGACGAGCTTGAACACGTGCTCGCCGTTTGGATTCTTGTCAGGGTGAAGTTGAAGCGCTTTCACCTTGTACGCCTTTCGAATCGCATCGCTGGAGGCCGAACGCGGGACGCCCAGGAGCGCATAATGATCCTGTGTATCCATCTAATAGGGGAAAAAAAAAACGAAATAATCAGTGTGTGGGCACAAGACCCAGAATCAAAGCCGAAAAGAAGAGTGGGTGATCTACGTGTTCCACGCTGCTACCTGATGCGGTCCTCTGTGTCAAAAAAAAAGGGGGGAGGCCAGAACAAAAAGTGAAGTGTTGGGAAAGGTATACAGTGAAAGTGTCAGAGGCTGGTCTAACGCAAACCAAAAAAGACGAGCAGAGACCCTGTGATGTGACAGGTTCGCAGCTTGAGAGAGAGAGACTGAAAAGAAAATGGAGTCGCACACGTGATATTCCAATGAGGAGACACTGAGCGGATATGAGCCCAGTTCTCTACAAGTCAAGACTAAGCGTGTGAAGCGGACAAAAAAAAAAAGAAGAAGATAGGAATCAGAGGGAGGGAGGCGAAGGCAGGGAAGCGACGTTGTCTAATTCGTCACGTGTGGGGTGCCTCCTTCTTGAGCACGGGGCTTGGCGGGTGGACTGCAGAGATACACAACGTCCGAATGTGGTGGTCGGCTCGCACGCACACATGCGTACAACTATGAGGACGAGAGGGAGGTAGGGGAACAGATGTAATCGGTAGCACCCCACCAAGGTGTCCATAGTTGTCCGCGATGGAGAGCAGAGAGAGAGTGAACCATGGATCACCCAGTCGCGCACCCACGCACCAATGCAGAGAGTGGAAAGGGAGCGTACGCACGGATGTGTTTCCCTCTGTGTGGGCGCGTATGAATGTGCACAGTGTGTCGTGTTTTGAAGCGCTTAGCCCTCATGTCCTGCGTCGTGTGGCTGCTGTTGGGGGATTCCGAGACGTGATCAGCTTGTAGCGTGCACATTCTTTCTCGCAACATCCGAGAAAACAAAGCGTAACGCGGAGAAGGAAAAGAGAATGAACAGGCAAAAAGGAGCGCAAGACTATCTCAGAGAAAGGGGTCAATAAGCCAAGAGGCGCGCCAGAAGGGAAACAATGGGAACGACGGAAACGACGGGACCGCGGGGGAAAAAAAAAACGGTGAGAACAAAGATTTACTCTTTCGCGGCAGTCCGTTCACTCGACTGCTCCGCAGAGGCTTTGTTGTCATCTTGATCTTCGTCATTCAGACCAAGGTCGTCGAGAATCCTTTCAGACTGTTTCATGGCCGCTGGCAACCGTGAAAATACCCAGACGATAATCATCAAAACAACAACAGATTCAGCCCAAATGCCGACGCGTTGGTGAAAGAAGTCTAGCCACATGAAAAACAGGCGATACTTGAAGGTTCCCAGGGCCATCTCCTGGCCCCACCCACCGTGGCGTGCGCTGACGTGTCGCATCGCTTCTGGGGGTTTCGCGCCGTAGAGAAGGTAGTACTTTCTTGCATCTGGGTCTTGAATAATGTCGTAGGCATCCTTGAGTTCCTCCAGGGCCATGTTGCGGTCCTCCTCGTCTTGCTCAATCTTGAGAATCTGCTCCCGCTTCTCCTCGAACTTCTTCTTCAGCTGACTGGCTGTGGTTGAGCGCACGGACTTGGTATCGTTTGCGTCAAGAAGAACTTTGAATAGTTCCCTGTCGACTTGCGACGCGAGTTTGTTGTACGCTAGTTCGACTTGTTTGTTCTTCGCTTCGCAGTTTCGACCGCAGTGCACAAGTTGTCCCTGCTGTTCCTGGTGTTTCTCAAAAGCACGCTTGATTTCCTGGCGCACACGGTAGTTTTCTCGACGGCGCTCCTTGTCGGGATCAGCCGGGCGCACGGGTTTGGCATCACGCGGGGCATGATCATCGCTCAGAACCTCGTCGTCGGCTCTGCGGGTCGCGCGTCTGTCCTCAGCCGTTTCAATCTCTGTTTTGAAGCGCCCTTGGATGCCCAGTGTCTGGTAGTATGTCTCGAGCTCTGCCGCACTCATCATGGGCGAGTCGGCGTCGTCATTGCTGACAATCTCACCGAAGCCGCGACCACTCTCGACCTGCGGTACCTCGATGTTGTACTCCTCGTCGAACTTGAAGAAGAGCAGCACCAGTAGACATGTCAGGATAGCGATCAGAAAGCCCCAACGGAAGGTCTTGCCAGAGTCTTCATGCTTTTCAACGAGCTCATTCCACTCCGCTTGCGTGATCACACCCTGGTTGCGGTTTCGTGGCATTGGATACCGGCCCATGCCCAGCTGGCCAGCTCGAGCCGCCATCCCCATTCGCTGCTGAAGCAAGGCTTGCTCGAGTTGCGCCTGGGTTGACGTCTCTCGCGCACGGTCCCGCCTTTGCTGCTGTCGAATATTCGCCGCGTGTGGTTTCATGGTTTCGTACTTTTTTTTTTTGTAGCTGTCGTATCCTTCAGGTTCTTGTTCTTTGCTTCGTCGACGTCCCGGCCTGTGTGTGTGTGTGTGTTGCTCTAGTGAAGTTTTAAAGGACAACAGACGCTCAGCCGATGCGGTAGACAAACGATGAGTAACAAAGCCACATCGGTAATGTGAAGTGATGGAATAAACAAGTAATACGAGTAGTGAGGAAAAAAAAAAAAGAGAGGGATCAGGAACGGAGAGAGGAGAGCTGTAGACAAAGCAGAAGTGGCACTGCACGAGAGCAATCAAGGGTCGTCTCTTGTGGGTGGGTGGGCGTGCGTTTGTAAATTCACTCGGATTGTCGAGCATCGAGATGAGCCGTAGGTGGAAAAGGTGATAAACGTAAGAGTCGCTTGCCATCATCAGTGAGGAAACGATGACATCAGCCTCAATTCGCCTCATGATTCTCCCCTGTGTATTATTGTGTGTGTGTGTGTGTGCTGCGACGACATTGGTCACGCTTGACCACCCTTTCGCACGCAGAGGTATACACACGCCAGTCTTGTCGTGGGAGAATGGGCTTCTCACCATTTGCTGGACACTGTGCCTCTGACCACTTTGGGGTCGCATTGAGTTTTGTTTTTGCCTTTCTCTTTGTTTGTTTGTTTTTCATTCACGTAGGTACTAACAGTTGATGGTCTGTGGAAGTGTCACCCCAGATAGCATCGCTTATTTTTTAGTTATTTGCGTTTATCTTCGGGAAGACGTCGTGTCGACAGGTCGCTGCACGTGTATATGATGTATGCCGCGGGCTTGCCCTCTCCATAGACACAAGCGCACGGGCGCGGATGAAAACGGGGAAGAAAAGTGAGGTGGCCGTCTTTTTTCTTTTTTCCTTTCTTTCTTGGTCTTCCCATCATGCGCTGAGAAAAAGGAGACCTGGACGCCTGTATTGGAGAGGCATCACACACGTGCGCGCGCAGCACCTTGAGTACAGGTCCGAGTGGTTACTGGTATGCTGCGCACCAAAACGCAGCTAGGTGTGAGTCGACGCAGTGAAGGCTATTTTGTCCACAGCTAACAGTATCGTTTCTGACAACACACACACAAACAGACACCGCAACGACAGTGCGAACGTGTATGTGGCACGTAAGCGTCTTCCGCGTCCGCGATTCTTTTCCGGTGATACCTCTCATCTGCTTCTTTTATTCTCAGCCTTACCATCGCACACCAGGAGAAAAGAGAAGGTCTTGTCCTCTCGTGTTGCGCCACAGAGGTGCAGTTGATGGGAAACAAAAAAAAAGGTATTATTGTTGTTAAAACGCGTTTATGTGCACCACGAAAAATCACAGGGTGGTAGAGGAAACGAACAGGACAGGACACAAAAATGACAAGCAACCCGGAGGAGAGGAGAACAAATGTGTGTGTGTGTGTGTGGTGAGGGCGGTCAATCAAGCGCTGGCAAAAGAACGCATACGAGGGCATCATGTCCGTGCGGACACGGTACACATGCTACAGGCCTCCACACACGCACAAACGCACGCACACATGGCTTACTGAGGGGGGTTCTTGTACACACCAGTCACCACGCTGTGGTCGCGCTCAAACGGCTCCAGAGACACCTGCTCCTTTGGCCGCAAGCCGGACTCACGCAGCTTGTTCACCTCCGCGGCAATAACGGTGGCAGCGTCCGCGGTGGAGTCGATGCAGTTAGCCTTGATGGAAATAACGAATCCACCCTGCTCCTTCAGGAAGAACTGAGCATTGAGGGCTAAGATACGCGCCTGATCAGGCTGAGCCACATCCATGAAGATGCAGTCCACTAGACGGGGAATGAGCATGCGGTACTTCTGCGGGTAGCGGGCGTCCTCCAAGATGGGGACAATGTTGTTGCGGCGCTTGGTCATCTCCTCGAGATCACGGCCGCTACGGTGCGAGAATTCTACCGCGTAGACCACACCCTCCGGGCCGACAAGGTCAGAAACATGACTAACCGTTGTACCGCTGGCTGCACCGAGGTACAGCACCGTGGAGCCGGGACCCATGTAGATGTTGTTGACGCCGGCGTAAATGGCGGATGCCAGCTTTGAGCGGTAGGGGTTCCACACGCGGAACTCATGTGACTCGGTTTCACCCGCGACCGTGCCGCTGACGCGCTTCTCGCTGTAAACAGAGACGCCAGGCACCAAAGACATGGTGGACAGGGTGTCCTTGCCGGACAGCAGGTAGCAGCCCTGGAAGCGAGCGTGGGGCTGGAAAATGTTGCCCTTTGGTGCGGACGCGCCACCACGGCCGCCGCGACCACCACGACCACCGCCGCGGCCACCACCGCGACCACCACCACGACCACCTCCGCGGCCACCACCTCCGCGACCACCACCGAAGCCGCCGCCGCGACCGCCACCGCCGCGACCGCCACCTCCGCGACCGCCACCGAAACCACGTCCGCCGCGCATTATGTCGTGTATTATGATGACTCTGGGTTGTCAACTCGAAAGAACCACTCTGTGAAGCGTGTGAGCAGGGAGAGACGTCGCGGCGAGGTGCACAACAAGGTAAACAAGAAGCGGGACAATGAGGAGAGAAAGAGAACGCAGAGAGGGTATTCGATTGTTGTTGGGAAACGCACAGAGGAGGCGAGTGGGTGGGGGGGCACAAGCAGTGCAAGAAAAGGACACACGAAGGTGATCCAGTATTTCATATACGTACAGTGAGGGGGGAATAGAGTGCCCGACAAAAGCGAGCATTTGTGAGCTTTCAACACGGTCGCATATTCCAAGGTGCACCAGGACACACCGCTTGACCAGCATCCACACACACACACACACACACACACTCCAGCGCTCCTCTGCGAAGAGGCGGAAGAGCAACGCCAGCTCATCACATCTTCGCAGAAGCTTCCACACCTCACAGATAGTCTTGGATGCACCGCATCGCTCATTTTTTTTTTTTCTCTTTTCAAGCAACGCGTCGACATGGCAATCGTTGCTGGTGTGGTAGTTGTTTGCGATGCTGATTGGGCACAAGAAGAACACAGCAATGGGGGAAAAAAAAAAGAATGTTGGTGCTCCATACAGGTCGAATGGATACCGGAAAAGGAAAACCGCGCGAGCGGGATGGTTTGACACACACATCAACAAAACAAACAAAAAAGTTTTTCCAACTCGTTCGGTATCCAGGGATGCTCGTCAAATCATCAGTCAACAATAAATCATGCGCACTTTTCTTCTTCCTCCTCGGTGAGTTTTTTTTTTTGTTTTCTCCAACGAGAGGGAGAAGAAAGAAAATAAAGAGCGAAAAGAGAGAGAAAGGAAGCACAGTCATGCAAGGGACGCGCGCGTGCAGTCCAGCACCCTGGCAGAAGAGAGCAAAAAAAAAAATTCCGGACAGCCGAGCAGGGCAACAGGAAAAGAAAAAAGAAGAAGAGTGGGAAAAAATGAACTCAGGCGTGTCGCCGTTTACTTGACCTTTGTACCGCGATCCTTGAGGTTGCCAAAAATGGAACGCATGTGCTCTGTGTTCTTCGAGTACGGATTAGGCTTCTCCAGGTTGACCAATATGCCGACCGCACTCCACACAGCACCGCTCTTCTTGTACTCGTCGATCTTCTGTGCGCCTTCCTTTTGTGCTTGCTTGTGCTGCGACTTGGCCGCAGTGACTTGCTGCTCGCGCTTCGTCTTCTGCTGCTTCAAGTACTCTTGGGCGGCAGCGGTCGTCTCTGCTTCCTTCTGTCGTGTGGACGCATCCATGTTAGCGGTGCGATTGGCAATCTGCTTGTTTAGCGCGTCGAGGGCAGCAGTCGGCACGGGCTTCTCGCTGATGAACCCCCTCTCCACGTGCGCTGCAGGTACGGCTGGCTTGCCCTGTGCATCGTCGAACGGAGAGCTCGGTGATTGGGGCTTTGAGACGGAGGCGGCCGATGGTGAAGCGGCTGCGCCATCGGCTCGCTTCACTGGTGCCCCAGTCACGTATGTTGGCTCCTCATCGAAAAAGGACGCTGCGCCACCGGTACCAGGCGAAGCGGGAGAGGCGTGGGAGGCGGACATGGGAGCTGGCTCAGCTTCCTCGCGGGCAGGCGCCGGCGGCGGTGGTGGAGGGGGCGCCCGAGGCGACGTCGGTGCGCCGGTATTGGTGGGTGCAGACACAGATGCAGGTGAACCAGTCTGTGGTACAGCCGCGCTCGGCTGGATAGGCTGGCCCCAGTCATCATCATCCCAGGCAGGTTGCATGATGGGTGTGTGTGTGTTTCGGTAGTATGTGTAGACGTCTGTTGGCAGCAGATACGATGTGGAAACTTATTTCCTTTTTTTCTTTTTTTTTTTTTTGCGTGTTTTGATCGGAAGAGACGACAAGTGGTGTTGATGATGGAGAAATGAATAGGGTCGGGTGACGGGAGAAGACGAGAAAAGTGGAACGCAGGTGCAGCGACGCGCGAGTGAATTTCACAACGTTCTGCGAATGTGCGCCACTCGTGAATGGGGCCATGCGTGGCAAAGCTTTTGAGGGAGAGACCAGCACAGTGTGGTTAACAAGCAACGTTGAGCACAACGAGTTGGAAGCGCAGGAGCTGTGCGAGACGGCACGTCGTTTATAGGACATGCGCCGTTTGCATTCGCTGTTTCTGAATTACAAAATTCACGGCACCGATATTTCCGGAGATCGGCTCGAATGGGAGCAAGCGGACATATCTGAGGCAAGCAAAAAAAAAAAAAAAACGGCGGACAGTCAAAGAAAAAGGTGCCAAACGAGTTGTAGAGTGGGGGAAAAAAAGGTGGTGAAGAAGGAGCACGAAAAATGCAGGTACGCACGTCGACGTCGTTGGTAAGGTGTTCGCGTCCGAGAGAGAGAGACGTGGTGAGTCGCAAGGAGGGACGGATGTGTGGCTGTGTGCCCTACCCCTCTTGCTGAAATGTGTCGCCAAAATCACGTGACCGCTATGACCACAATGATGACAATGACAATGATGACAACAAGGATGATGCCGACGATACAGCCGACTTTCCTGAATCGCTTTTGCTTTTTGGAGGCGCCTTGTAGTTGGACGTGCCCCCTTTCAATCAACGTGTGAGACTCGCCGACGTGACCCGTCATGGCGTCCACGCCATCTTGCTGTTGATTCACGAGAGAGTGGAACTCCTGATAGGTGGTCTTCAGGTCTGTCACGTCTGACTCTAGTTCACGTACGTTGCGCAGCTTCTCGCGCTGGATGTTCTCTTCCGTGTGGAATTCAGATAGATCGACTGGCCTGATATCCTGCACGCGAACTTGTTCTGTGGCAGCCTCGCGACTGGAGGAGCTCGCGGTGTTGGGGGCGTATTCAGTCTGGCGGAATGTTTGCTTCTCCCGCCTTGTTGCCTCGTTGTCAGCTTCTTCGAAGTCAGTGCGCGCGCTCCTGTATTGGCTGCATATGGAATCGAGTGAGGGATCTGCGTTTGCCAGCAGTGGATCTGCCTTTGCCATGGACTGCTTCACAAGCAGGCGCGCGCGGCGAAGACGGTCCCTAGCGATAGCGTCGCGGGCAGTTCCCAACTCCCGTGCCGAGCTCTGCATGTCCTGTGCGGCTTTTCTAATTTGCTGAGCCGCGCGAGACAACACTTCTCCATTTTCGAGTGGCATTACGTGAAGTCAAGGAGAGTGAAAACCAACTCGAGAAGAAGCATACAGAAAAAAAAACTTTTTTCAAAGAGAGAGAAGACGGAAAAGAAAGCGTATGCGAAAGGATATATACGACGAGACGCAAACCAAGTGGTAGAATACACAGCTGCAAACTAATGAACACAATTACCTGTGTCTTTTTCTCTGGAGAGAAGTGCATTTATTTTTTATGACAGATATGGAAAGGGAGGTTTAGAAGTAGGTAGAGGGCGGAGAGGGGTGTGGAAGACGCAGATGGATCATGCAGACTAGTTGTGTACGTCATCTCGGCCTCATCACTGTCACAAGTGTTTCCTTGATATCGCCACCAAGGAGGTCGACAATTATTTCCCACTTCTATACCGCAGGTAGAGCAACGACGCGTGCAATCGATTGCCATACGCATCGTTTGGTACATCTTGACCGGGCGAAACGGAACACGGAGAGAGGAACATGGTGACGGAGAAAACGGCGAGGAGGAGGACGAGGAGGAGCCACTTGATCCAAAGCTGGGCGACCACCACTGCCCTCTGCGTTTCTTTCCGTGGTTCTTCTGTCTGTTTCGCTAGGGCGAGCCTGTCAGCTCGCGCACGTGTGAGTCACCCTGCCGCCGCGCACACCGGCTTTCCAGCGCGCTTTTTGTTTGTTGAATGCCATTGGCTGCAGTCCGTGTGCGTGTGTGTGTGTGTGTGTGTCAGTCTTTTTTTTTTTTTTTTTGCATCCGATGTTTTTTTTCTTTTTGTGGCGTTGTAGTGACAGGAGTCGGAAAAAACTTCTAAGCGTACACGGGTGTCGAACATATCTAAGTAAAGAGAGTAAAACAAAAAAGGGAAGAAGTCGCAAGACTTCAATAATTGGTGGTAGCAACGTATCCAATAGTTCTTTCGGGTTTTTTTTTCTGTCGGTTTCGCGGTCGGAAATAAGAGCTGACAGCATCCACAAAACAGACAGTGAACGAAAGGAACAAGGATTCAACAATCAAGAAAGATGTGAAGGAAAATCAACCAGAAACAACACAGCGTCAAGCAACAAGAACCACAACAAAGGGGTGGTGAGTCAGGGACAGTGTCAGTGCCAGGCAGTTATTGCTTCTTCACCTGCGAGGCGCGCACAAACACGCCTTTACCCTTTGGGCAGGTGAAGTACTGCTTCTTGTCGATGAAAGAAGAGCCATCGTTTGTGCCTTCGTTGCCTTCGAGCATTTCCAGCCCGATCCAAATACCTGCGCCAAACCCTGTGGGTCCGTTGAATCGCACGACGGCACGGTGTCCCTTGTAAGACACACTGTCGCCAACGCTCAGCTCGTTTGCTGGGTTCACTGAATTCGAGGACGAGCGGCGTGCAGGGACCGTGGCAGAAGCGTGGTTGGAAGCAGAGGTCGTCGCGCCATGCGGTGTGTGAGAGCGGTTTGCGACGCTTCGCGTCGGCGTCGCGCCGCCACGAACACCGGAGCTGGCAGAGCGGTTCGCAGCCGAGACAGAGCCGCGCACACTGGATGTAGAGCGTCCCTGCGTATTGCGTGACGGGGTCGTGCTGCGCATAGGGGTCGTGCCGGATGCTCGGGCGGGTGTGCCGCGACGCACGGCGGCACCACCGGCACTGCGAGCCAAAGGACTGCGCGTGCGATTCGTGAGTGAAGACCGTTGCGCAGAGCTGGTACTGCTAACATCGCGGCTGGCCGCGCGTGGTCTCGCAGCACCGCCTGTGCGAGCAGGAGACACCACTCGCAACGACGACGTGCCCGTTGAGCGCGTGCTGCGCGGACGAGAAAGCCCACTTGGTGTTTGGGCACGCTTTGTAGGCGTACGCGAGTCACGCGAGGGTGTGGCCGGCTGCTGCATATCCTCAAGTGCCCGGTCACGCTCCGCGCGGAGCCGCTGCACCTCGTACTGCAGCTTGGCGATGCAGCGGTGAAACGTTTGCGCCTCCGCATCAAAGCGGTCGCATGCTTCGGCCACGTCTGGGGTGAGGCACGGCTCGTGGCGGAGTAGCTTAGACACCACGGACTTGCGAGGCTCGACCACGTCGGCGAGCCATGGGTGATTGAGTGCCGCATAGAGCGGAATGCGCTTGCTGGGGTCTTTGTTGAGGAGGCACTGGATGAAGTCGAGTGCAAGGGGTGAGATGCCGGCCGGTTGGGGCAGTTGGGTATCCATGATGATGCGGAAGACCTCCTTCTCCGACGCATTCGAGCCCGCTGAGTAGGGGAAGCTGCCGGAGAGTGTAATGTACGTCACAACGCCGATGGACCACGTATCTGCGGCAAAGCCGTCATAGTGCGTTTGCGTGAACTTAGCGTAGAACATCTCCGGTGCGCCGTAGCGTGGGGTGCCGATCACATCGGAGCAGACGATGCGCTTGCCAACGAGTCGCTCACAGCCCTCGTAAGGCATAAGAAGCGCTGCCACATCCAGTGGGTCCTTGGGTTCATCGCCGGTACAAACGCCGCGGCTGCGCTTGGCCAAGCCAAAGTCTGTCAGCTTGATGAGGTCGTCATCGCCTACCAGGAGGTTCTCTGGCTTGATATCGCGATGGATGACATCGTGCAGGTGGCAGTGGAGGACGGCCTTGATGATCTGGTAGGTGTACCGCTTGGACGTCTCCTCGCTTAGCTTGCCTTCCTGTGTGTCCAGGATCAGCTCGCACATGTCACCGCAGCGAACTTCCTCAAAAAAAAGTAGGAATTGCGTTTCCGTCTCGACGTACTCGATGAAGGTCACGACATTTTCGTGCGGCGGAATGTGTCGCAGCACGTCGATCTCACGCTTCACCTCCGCCATGGCACGATCCACGTCCCCCTTTGTGAGTGAAATGAGGTACTCCTTCTCGATTATTTTGACAACGAGCTTCATCTTCGGCGTGGAGCCCGGTGGCACGTACGGTGGAATCGGTGTGCACTTCTTCACCACACTCCACGCACCTCGGCCCATGACGGAGCCGTCGTGAATGAGATACTTGCCGTCGACCACTGTAGTCGTGTCGACGGAGTTCCCTCCACCTTTCTCACTGTGATCGTCTTCCGTCATTTTCGATTTATTGAACGAGAGCGGTTGTGGTTGCGCGTCTACCGAATACTGATCAATGCTCGCAAACAATCAACGTTTAGGTCAAATCAGGACACGCTATTGACGCCGAGAGGATGGGGGATTCAAGTGGGAGGAAAAGGAAAAACAGAAAGACACAGTGCGATGAAAGCCGAGCGGGATCGCCAAGACTGAGTCGCTGTGAAGACCACACACTGAAAAGTAGAGACAAGGGGAAAAAAAAAAAAACTCCAACGGAAGAGATGGTCGCTACGTTGCTTTGTTCACAGGAGAACAAACAGAAGGAAGTAAAGCGAGATGCAATCAAGGCGGTAAGGGAGGAGGACGAGGACGAGGAGGATCTATCGATGCGCAGAGGCGGTATACGGCGGACGTTGCAGACGTCGCGGTAGGAGCTCACCATCTCATCGCCCGTGCTTCCCTCTGAAGTTGTCTGAACGTATCCGTAAAGATGATGCGCGAACGCTGTGTGGGTCAAACGAGGCACTCCAAGTGCGTGTACTTCTGCATTCATTTCTTCGCCAATTGAAAGCGACGGAGAATATGGCGAAAGAAAAGTCTCGGCGATGACCCACGCAGGGAGACGGGGAAGCCGCTCGCCTCGCCACGAAGCACTTTTCTTGGGGCGAGAGGGGGGAGGGAAACACAACTACCCTCATGGAGGAACCGCATGAAACAGTGTGAGGCTTTGTCATTCAATATTAAGGGAGAATACAAGTATGTCCATGGCACTGTCAGGCCTTGTGCTCTTTTCCTCTTCGACCAACTTCTTCGTTGTACCTTCTGTGCCTGTCGGCATCACTGTAGGTCTTGTTGGTGGTAGGTTGTGTCTTGACGGGAGTTGATGGCTTACTTCCCTTAAACTGAAGCAGGAAGGAAAAACGGAAGCCAAATGAGTGGCTCAAACGAGGAAGGAAAGGAGAAGGGCAGAACGAAATAATAAAAAAACACGCACCTCTCACAGAAAACAAGAGAGGAAAAAAAAATACGGAGCAGCGAATCCAGTGCTGGCGATAACGCACAATTTACGTCTGCACTCGTGCGCCGCTTCTCCTGCGTGGAAAGCCGCTGCTGAGGTAACTTGGTCTGTTACATCTTTGTCTTCCTTCTCGTGTAAGTGTGTGTGTGTGTGCGCGTGTGTGGCGTGTGTGCGAACGCACCGTTGTGTGAGTGGGAACACGCGCTGCGGTAAGAAGCATAGTTTGTGCGCATGCAAGGGGAGACACACACCCAGTCGCGGCTGTGCCCGGTCCACATGCTCATCGACGCATACAGAATAAATATATACGAGTGAGCCTCTCCGTGTCGCCTGCATTGCAAAGGGTTCTGCTATTGTAGCTGCCGTTCTGTATTGTTCACGATAAAGACAACGCACACGACGATAATTTATGCTTGTCTCGTTTTCCCCCGTTACAAATAAAAAAGCCAAATGCGCATTGATTACACGTTCTCCGACGTCCTCGTCTCGAGCGCTACCTGCGCTAAACGGCCAGCTAAGCAAGGCGAACAGAAAGAAAAGCACTGGAAA
Source organism: Wallacemonas rigidus (assembly GCA_030849045.1). NCBI lineage: Eukaryota > Euglenozoa > Kinetoplastea > Trypanosomatida > Trypanosomatidae > Wallacemonas > Wallacemonas rigidus. The sequence continues at coordinate 203,143 of JASAOL010000578.1, read as the reverse complement.
CAAGTTTCGCTCGAGAAACGTCGGCACGAGCAGTGCCGTGTGTGACCCAGAAAAGTTTTCATCTTCCATTCAAGTACTGTTTTTTGTTGTTGTTGTTTTTTCAAACAGCAAACGCAGAAAAGAGGCTTTTGGGACCAATAGGTGCGGTCAACTGCACTTGTTTGCTTGCCTCATTGCGACTGTGTGATTTCGCAGGTGCTGTGGTCACGTGGAGCGACAGGGAACGAAACAGAGGGTTGTCGTAGTGCTTTGACAGAAAACGCACACAGACACGCACCACACCACACACACACACGCTCACACAGATCGGCCAAGTAGTTTTGCCCCAAAGCTCTGCGAGTGCATACCACCGCCACACGTCACGCTCTCGTCCAGCGGATTTGTTTTACACGTTCAGGAACGGATGTTCAAGAAGCTGCGTCGCGGTAGGACGCTTGGACACATCACGACAGAAGCACTTGTCCAGGAAGTCATACGCGTCTTGAGAGCCCAGTACGGCGGGATCCTTCGGAATAGCGTCTGGCCATCCAGAAGACATGGCTAGTTTGTTCATGATGTGCATCACGTTCGGCATGGGCTGCCACGGTGCACGGCCGGTAATCATCTCCGCAACGGTGCAGCCCGCTGACCAAATGTCGGCCTTGAAGGGGTCGTAGCCTGCCTCGTCAGTAATGACTTCAGGAGCCATCCAGTATGGTGTACCCGCCAGTGTGGCCGTGGCCGCCTTGCGAAGTGTACCGTGAGTGTTCATGATCTTGGCTTGATCAAAGTCGGCGAGCTTGGCCATGCCCGTGTCCATCGAAATGAGGACATTGTCACCCTTGATATCACGGTGGGCGACTTGATTAGCGTGCAGGTACTGGAGGCCCTCGAATATGTGCCGCGCGTACACTCTCACGACGGCGAACGGCAGACACGTGTTCGGCAAGCTCTTCATGAGTGACGTCACAGACCCGCCCGTGACGAATTCAAGATACACGTAGAGCTTCTTGGGCGTGCTATCGCCATCGATCCGACTATGAATGTAGCGAATAATGTTCGGGTGGACTAGTTTCTTGTGAATCTCGACCTCCGTGTTGGACGGTGTATCGTCGGAGAGTTCTAACACCTTCACAGCGACGAAGCGGCCGCTTGGAAGTACACCAACGTAAACAGAGCCGAAGCTCCCTGCGCCAAGTTTCTTGCCCAGCGTCACCTGGAGTAGTTCGTCCACGCGGATTGCTGTCATTGTGCCTAGAAGGGAAGGAACGGAGAATGAGAACAGAGCGGGGTGCGCTGATTCGTGGAGAAAAAAAAATGTGGCGGATCAGAAACAACAAAGGACAAGGCAACGCCAAACAATTACACTTATTCCAAGTGCCGAAAGGGAAGAGAGTTCAGATGAGCGAAGAGAATTGCGTCTCGATGGCGGCCTTGACCTTGGCAACGTCGCCGTGAGTAAGACCTAGTACTACAGAGCAACAAAACCAGGAGATTCGGGGGGAGGGAGGGATGGGGGAGGGATGCACGAGGAAAGCGCAGCTGGGACAGTGGACAAAACAAACAAGGGGCAGTTTGACATTCTCTCAGCAGTACCGTGTTCAAGTACGGAGACTTGCAGGGGTGTTGAATTGCGTAGACGCCAAGTCAGCGTGGCAGTATGCCAGTAAAGCCAACGATACCGTTGCTGCGGCAGTTCGCTCTCACACTCGTATCTTGCGTTATTTCTGAGGCACCAAGTGCACGCACACAAACAGACATAAATATAGTCAATAGTGGAGAAAAGGTGTGAGAGAGAAAGGAAGCAATATTTAAAGCAGAGGGACGTCCATGTAGAGATGTGTGCCTGTGTGCCTGTATGAGGGTGCGGTGTCCGTTGGGCAAGTACACTCGAGCCTCAGCGGTGACCGTGCCGGACAGCTTGCTGTTGTTGTTGCTTTTCTGTAGGCAAAACAGAAGTGTCAACGCCGCCTTCAAGCAGCAGCGAGTGGGAAGGCAGGTGGAAGACGCGCACACCCCGCCGTCCACGTTCAGATGATGTCGCCGCCTAAGCGCACAGGCAACGAACACAGACGCGCCAGTGAAGGCAGGGGGCAGACAGGCTCCACTGGCCCCCTCGATTCACCTCTGTGTGTGTGTGTGTGTGTGTGTCTGGAAGGGAGGCCAACACCCTCAACCGGCCACGGCTATGTACTGCCCAAGTCGTTCAAAGCCGACAGCATCGGCGAGCTACCATTGTGGGTGCAACACGCGTACACGTAGATTGGGGTCTTCTTTTCATTTTTTTTCTCTTTTTTCTTTTCATGCAGTGGGAACACAAATCAAACAGGAACAAAACCAAGACACGCACGTGCGCATAGCCAGTCATTTCAGTGGATGCAAATCGCATCGCTTTACTTACACAAAACATTAAGTTAGAGAGAACATTTAATGAACGGTCAGAATGTAAAGTAATGGCCAAAACGTGGACGACGTCATCGCTGAACGGCAGTGCAGGCGTGCGTCAGCCATGTCAAGCCGTCTCGCTCAGCGCAAACCATCGCCATTTACGCACCCTCCTTCTTCTTCTTCTCAAAAGAGAGAGGAAGCTTGCTGGTCGTCAGCAGCACCTCCTCCGTGTACGGGGCCAGAGCGGGACCCTTTTGCATCTTGAGACCCGTGATGGGCTCAATGCGCTTGTTGGTGATGAGGAGAGTCATCTTGAAGTGACCAATGACTTCACCCTCCTTTTCGAAGAGGACAGGGTACGGCACGACAGCGCCGTTCTTGAGCATTTCGTTAAGACCCAGACGGGCCTTCTTCGACTCTAGGTTGCGGACCGCGAAGGGGAAGGTTGCGAACTTGGACTCAATCTCCTTCTCCACCTCCTTGGCGCTCTCCATCTTGACTGCGTAGTTGGAGTCCAGCGCGGCCTTGTAAATGGTCGGACGAACCTCGCGCTCCTTCAGCTTGCCCTTGCCGGACGTCATAACCACATCCAGAGTCCACACCTGGGCCTTTTCAAACTCGTAGTCGTGCACCAGCTGGTCGGGGATCCTCTTCTGCGCCACGCAGCGGAAGCCATCGACGATGTAGCGCTTCAACATGTGGGACAGCACGCCTTCGACGGGTGTGACCTGAAAGTGCTCGGCGCACTTCTCAATGACGTCCGTCACATCGTACAGCATCGCACCGGGGCGCATCTTGCGGAAGGCCGTCTGCATCGTGTTGTACGCCGCAGTAATCACGCGGTGGGCCTTCTCGTCCGCACCGAGCTCGTTGTTCTCGGTCACCTGAATAGTGTGAGCCACCTGCGCGCAGTAGCCGTCCACGTGGATACCGAGATCGTAGTGCACGACATCACCGAGCTTGATTGCTTGTGCGCCGCTCTCCTCAGTGGGGCCGGGGCTGTTGTGGCACGCGCAGTGGTTCACGGAAATGCTTGTGGGGAACGCAATGCTCTTCTCGGTACCCTTGAACATCGTCTTCAGCTTCTGATTGATCGTGTCGTCACCAAGCTTGCACAGGTCCACGACCTTCACGCCGGGCTTGGTAGCATCAATGAGCACTTGGAGTGTCTCATTGCACCAGGCGCCGGCCTTCTTGTAGCGCACGACAACGTCAGAGTTGTTGATGGTGGTGTCCTCTTCCTCTTCCTCGTCACCCTCATCGACTTCACAGTCCTCCCACTCTTCCTCGTGACCAACGTTCTTGGACATCTCTGCTTCGTTTGGTTGCTTGATCAGGTAGGTGGCTTAGTGAAAATGTGTATGTGTATACCTTGCGTGCAGACTGTCGTCACAGAAGAAAGAATACCGTATGGCGTATAGTGGAAAAAAACAAAACGAGCGGACGGAGAGAAGCAAAGAGACGATGCACAGTGCACCGCGACACGTGTACATCACGACGAGGAAAAGGAAGAGAGAGAAAGGCGACAGTTGAATGGTGTTTGCGGCGAACTGCATTTTTATCCGCAAAGTAGAGAAGCACTTGCACAACGACCGGCGACTGGAAGTATACTGAACCAGATAGGTGGGTGTGTATCGCACGGAGCGGCCTCATCGATGAAGCACTGACAGGAGTGTCCCTTTACTAGAGTCGACCACACACACGCACATACGCGCGCACATACAACAATGAGTGCGATAATACGACTAACAATACGACAGCGGAGGCGCCAAGCAAAAAGGGGAGAGTTAACTCCGCTTTTGTCATCGCGTGCGTCCACGATCATGGGCAGCATCCACAAGAAGAACAGCCCGATTGCGAAGAGGAAAAGTTGAGTTCATGAGTGCAGCCATCACACTCTACATATTTTCAAAGTTGGGACAATCACATGTCAAGCGTGTTGTTTTTGCTGTTGCTTTTCCAAGAAGAAGAGGCAAAAAAATGATGACACGAACAACAGCAACAACAACAAAAAAAAAAAAACAGACAGAATTGAAGCACAACAAAACAAAACAAAGAAAAAAACGAGACACTGAGTGATCTGTACGATAGGTCACAGACCCTGTGCTTTGTGAAGGAGGCACGATATGAAAGGGGAGAATGCATCAATGCACACAAACACTCACTCGCCGATACGTACGCGACGGCGCCGGTCCCACACCCACGTGCCTTCTAGATCTCTTGGCATCATCACAGCTCATCGAGGCTGTTGCGTGTGTCACCTTTGCGGTTCATGGCGAATGTGTCGTTGCGCAGCGGTGGTGACGCGCCCATGTGTCCCTCGCCGTGGGACTCCTCGTCGGACTCGTAGAGCGGGTTGGCAGTTGTGTCCTCTGTATTGGGCTCAACGGACAAGGGCATTCGGTAAGAGCGCGCGGGCTGCGTCTCGGCCCTAATTTCAGACGGACGCTTTTCACCGGACAGGGAGATCGCAACCTTTGTCGTCGAGGATGAGATTGACGGTGCTGTGGTGGGTTTGTCAGCAGTGTCCAAGTTGGCGGCCGCGTCCGTGAATTCGGCGGACGCGGCCTTGGGGTCGCGCGGTGGGGGTGAATCACCGCTTTCCGGGAAGGTTTCCTTCTTCGCATCGGCCTTGCTGTGGGTGAGGGTTGGGATGGTACGCTGCAGCGAGAAGGCCACAATACCAACGAGGCTTGGTGCGACGACAATAGAAAACAGCATGATGCTCGTCGCGGCTCCGTTAGTCACCATCTCCGGCGTGGTGGAAGTGCGAAGCTCCGCGTAGGGGAAGTAAGTGCTCGCTGACTGCCCATCAAGAGGGAAGCTCTCGATGGAGAAGAGAGCAAACCACGACGACGTGTTCACTTCATTGTGTGCGAAAAGGGGAATATCCTTGAAGGACGTCATCGCGTTGTACACCTTGGCCGTCTCCTCGAGCGAGGACGCCGGGTCACCGTCCACTGACGTGTCCATGTAGATGACGAACGTGTTGGATGACTTCTCTACAATCAGCACCGCCTCTTTACTCGTGTCGCTGTGGGAGACGGCATACGCCTGGAGGGTCTCGCGACCTACCGTGTCATCGATGACGTCCGTTGAGACATTGAGAGGAATGAACCGTGCGACCAGGGCAATGCGATTGATGGGCGTCGTTGATTCGCTGCGGCTGACCACAATGTAGGCCTTGACAGGACTGAACTTGCGGCCTGCAGCACTGGATGCCGTCGCACAGAGCGTGAGATACACCTTGGCGCTGCTGTCATCCAGCCCACTGACGAGCGTCGTCGGTAGGACAGCAGAGCGCAGGCCGAGGTCATCAGTAGAGACTTCCAAGACGTCTACAAGGTCCTCGTTGGACAGTGAGCAATCCGACTGTGTCTGGGGTGCACCGTCGGTCACCGAGGGTGACTTGAACACAGCCAAGGCTGTGATGGGTGGGTTGTGCCAATCGGTGAGATGCAGCGTGGTATCGCTGGTGGCCTGAGCAGACACCGTGTAGTGAGGTAAGTAGTTGAGTGAGGACAGGGCCAGATTCCTCAGCAGGATATGTCGCTGGCGGCGCACTTCGAGTTTGAGTGGCTGCATGGAGGATGTACTCGTGTCTGTGTTCGGGCTCGCGCCGACTACGCGATAGCAAGCCCACAAGAATGAGTCTGCCGCTGGCGTCGACGGTGGGGCCGCGGCGATTTTCAGCGAGTCAACTTCGACAGACGCACTGATGCTAGAGAGAATCAGCACAAGTGCCTCGTACGCCGGCGACGCAGTGCACGTTTCGTCATTCCAGACGAGGAAAAACGAGGCGGCGGCGTTCGGCTTGAACGTACCGATGAGGTTCCACGTCGCTGTCTGGGTTGACCAGATATGAATCGACTTCTCGTTCGTGACTGGGTTTGTAGTGCCGATGGCTTCGACGGTGGTGGAGAGCAACGACTCGATAGGGACTATCTTGACGTACGTGTTTCGCGATAAGCGCCACACGCCGCCCGCGTACACGCAGACGGAGAAGTACCCGTCCTTCTTCTGGTGGAATAGATCGGTGAGATCGAATCCAGACGCCGCACCACCACGCCACGCTGAGACGATGCTGCGAGTGACCAACCTGTTGGCTGAACAAGCGTCCTCCCAGTTCACCAAACCCACTTCCATCCCCTGGACAAACGCTGAGGTAGCCACATACGCCACTGGGTGCGTCTCCGTCACGGCCACAGACGTGCTGTACGACACCCCGTCAGCGGCCATACGGAGAAGATTCATGAGCCGGCAGTGCTGGGCGCCTTCTGCGAATTGAATGAATACGCGGTTATTGAGGAGCATGGCACTGGCCTTTGCGGAGTTGCCCGAGAGCGTCACCTGGAATGCGCCGAGGTAGTTGAGCTCATCGGCGAGTCGCTCTGGCCACGAGCTCGTGGTAGACCCACTGCATACCTCCATCGCCGCGTGGGAAGAGCTCGCACCGCATACCGCAAGCGCGCCGCACGGCCGCCATTCTTCACTCAGCACACCGCTATCCTCTTTCCATTTCACCAGGGCCTCCGTGTGTCGGGCAAAGGCGAGGGTGTTGCCCGTGGACGCGAAGGCGAACGCGCCACCACTGGCGATACCAGCACAAAGCGTAAAGTTGCCTGTCGTGAGGCTGGGATAGCTCAAGACGGCGCCGCCAGTCGACAGCGGCGCGAGTCGGGTAGCGTAGCCTGTGGCGCAGCTGCTGTCAGGGGACAGACGAACAGCAAAGTCACCGTAGTTTTGGGCAGAGAGTTGCACAATGGAGGCGTCAAAGGCTTGTTGGGTGGAGAGGGCAAACGTAAAGGACGAGAACGCGTTCGTATCACCTAGTGTTGAGATCCACGAGGACGGGTCAATCACGCGGTAGTCGATGCGCAGGTAGGTCGAGTCCGCACACAGCACACCGGCCGTACGGCGCAGTTTCAACGGAGCGGCAATCGACAGTGTGCCCGCCACTGAGGAAACGGTCAACTCGCCCGTCGCTGCCGACTGGCACGCACTCTGCTTTTCCGCCGCGGTAGTCAGTGAGGAGAAAACTACCGGGACAAAGCGCACGTACAGTGTTGAGCCGTGCAGCAGCGCCATGACCGCCTCGTGTGCACTCTGGTCGGCTGCTGTTGACGAGGCGGGGGCGACATACTCCGTCAACGCAACGCCACCCATCATGCCGTTGAAGACCGTCAGCGCGGGCGGTGTTGAGGACGATTTGACGCCAGACACGACAACAGGCGAGGAGGCGAAGTGCACCGGATACCTGCGTGAGGACTGCGCGCCGTACTTGACACACAGGTAACGAGATGGGGACTTCCCATCTGGGACGTTGGCGATAATGAGGAGATCGGGGTCATCCTTTGAGCTTGTCGCTGCACTCACAACCATGATGTCTGCCGCGACGCTTTCCGAGTAGCAGTTCTTGGACGGCGAAAGGAAGGCACTAAAGGTCTCCGTCGCCAGCATATTGTTTGAGATGCCGGACATCCACACAGGAATAGCCGTGGCGTACGAGAAGCGAGGTTGGGTCGAGCGGAAAGATGGCGCGTCAATGGTCAGGTTGGCCACTACGATGCTTGTCTTGCCAACGGACGCACAAAGGGACTTTTTGCCGCCATCTGACTGCTGTGTGTACTCGGCCGTGATGGCGACAAACAGGTACGGACCGCTGACTGTGTAGTCCACCGTGCGTGTCGAGGGGGTGCACCGCATGCCGTTCTTACCGTTGTTCACCACAGAAAACGAAAGATCGCCGAGACTCGTCGGTGTGAACAGATCGGTGTGCGTAGCTAGTGCACCGGCGCCACCGATGCGGATCGGCTTCCAGTGGGAGCTGCGCAGGTCTCCCTGATTCAGCTCAATCTTCGCATCCAGTGTGGACAAGATGTCATCGAGGGAATGCACGTACAGAGCCGCGGAGGACGACGTGAATGGCGCCGCGGTGCGGGTACCTGCGTACTGAAAGCCCGTCACGCACAGCGAAAAAGGTGACGCAGTGGCGTCGTCGTCGTCCATGAGGGCCAATGGCAGCTGAAACTCTAGCGCGCTGTGGGAAGCGGAGGCTGTGGGTTGGATCGAGGCGATGTGGGTGGCCGATGTGTCAGTGCACTCACCGATACCAAGCTGGATGCCGCCGCCTTGTGCGCGCAATAAGTTGAGATCCGCAGCGACGGAGGGTGGCACCGCGAAACTCACGGCGTTCACAGTGCCGACAGCAACGTGAAAATCACCCACAGCGGTGATCGCCTTTGCGACGGCAGCCTGCAACGCTGCGAGGGGCACGATCGGCGCAGTAGTGGTCGTGGTGGTCATGGGAGTGGAGGTGCTTGTAGTCGTCGGTGTCAAGGTGGACGTCGTCGTTGTCGTCGACGCAGGCGTGTCTGTAGGTGTGGCGGTCGTCGTCGTCGTCGATGGCATCGCCGTTGTGGTGGTTGTGGTTGTGGTTGTCGTGGTGGAGCTGGCAGGTGAGGACCCATCTGTACACAGAAACCATGTGTGAAGCCAGTTGTAGTTGGCCGTCGCACCCCAGCTTCCGTCCTGCTTCACAGTCAAGAACCAGCTACCGGACGACGGTGCGGTGAAAGACGAAGGCTGCCACGGCAAAGAGCCATCGTTGGACGTGTACGCGACGCCGTCAGAAACCATGCCATCAAAGATAGCCTCGGTCACGCCATGTGACGCCAAAAACGCGGCTGCCTCCGCGTTCTTCGCGGTGCTGGAAATTGTAAATGCGGTAGGGTAGCCCGATGGACACCGTCCCTTGCCAATGCCGAGTGAGGCCTCTGCAAAAAAAGACGAAGTGAGCAACAGCACCACCACGACACCGACCACATTCACACGATTGTAAGACGGCATCATTGTCGATAAGCTCCGGCACTGTGAAAAAAAGGGTTTGAGGTGAGGGGAACCGGAGAAAAAGAACTCCGTCAACACAATAAAACGTATGACGAAGAAGTGGGGGGAAAAAGTAGCCAGATTGGCTAAACGGATACGCTACACGTTGTACTAGGCGAACGGACACGAAGGAAACAAAAAGGGGAAAAGAGAGCAGATACAAGTGTCAGAGCAGGACGAGAGGGAGGCGGACGAGAGTAGATGGGATAAGAAAGGTAGCAGCACAGGACGCGACGGCTGTCGAGTGCGAGAACGCTCCGTACATTCGCCCACAAACAGGGAAGCGCTCGTTGGCGATTCTGTTGGTATCGCCTGTATCGTTGAGGAAGGCATGTGCATTTTCTTGCGTACTAGCGTATGGATGCCTCGGCGCGTGTTTCACTGTGTACAGCAGCAGCATCGCGCGAAACCGTTGACACAATGCCACATCCGTTGGCCAGAACAACAACAAAAAAAGAAGAAACTGCGGGTGCTTGTCTCCTGTGCTCCTTTGTGATATGTGATCTCGTACGTTTTCGTTTGTCAGTGGTAACGGCTTGGGGGGTGACCTGCTTGTAGAGTAAATACTCAGCTCTGAAGGGAAAGAAGGGGGGAACAGAGGCTGAGATCACGTCGTCAGACAAAAGGAACAACGGAAAGAAAAGCGACAGGAGAAGTGTCACCGAACAATGTGTGGGAGAAACACAAACTTTCAAAAAGAAAGAGTGGGGAACGCCATGAGCAAACATGAAGAAGCGCCGGACAGCGATGAGAAGACAAGAAAAGGCCGCAGTATACACATGCTAAAAGTTGAACTCGTCGTCGCTGTCGGTTGTCGCACTCTTGTCGGGGACCTGCGTTGAGGAGCGCGCAATCTGTGAGCTAGAGACAATGCTGCTTGAGCCGTTCGGCACATTCGACGTCATTGGGGACGCGGAGAGACCCGATGATAGCGGGCTCCGGTTGCCAGGATTGAATAAATTCGCGTACTTCTGCATAGACGTTGAGGAAAACTGCGCCGGTGGGGGACTGCTGTTTCCGTTGGAGCGGAGACCGACGCCAGTGTTGTTGGCAGTAGCCGCTGCCGTGGTGGCCGACGAGGCCAGTTGGAACGGGTTATGTGGCTGGCCTGTGCTGAGGCCCGCGTACAGAGCGGATGTACCACCCGTGCCACTGAAAAAGGCATGCTGAAGGCACTGCGACGCTGTCGGGCGTTCGCCGGGATTGAAGCGCAGCATCTGCTCGATAAGGTCAACAGCAGATGGCGGTGCATTGTTTAGAAGCTGACGCAACGGTGTCGCAGACAAGGTGGGGAAGCGAAGATTCATGCGCCGGGCCAGTTGGAAACCCTCATCCCATTCTGTAGGTGACGGCGCACCCAGCACAGAGCATATCTTAAACAGCTGATCACTCTCTGATGTTCCTGGGAAAAGGGGACGGCAAAGGTAAAGCTCCGCGAAAATAACGCCGCAGGCCCAAATATCAATGGGTGAGTTGTAGTGCGTCGAATGCAAGACTATCTCGGGTGCACGATACCAACGCGTCGACACATACTCTGTGAACGGGGGGCGCGAGCGAATCTCTTTCGCCAGGCCAAAATCTGCTATTTTCACGACATCACCCTTTGTGAGGAGGTTTTCAGGTTTTAAGTCACGGTGCATAAATCCGCCCTTGTGGATGGCTTGGACACCAAGCAGAACCTGACACATGATGCTCCGAATCTCACGATCGTTGAATGCCTGGGAGCCAGTCATTTCATCAGCACGTTGCCGTTGGATTTGGTAGATGGTCTTGTCGCAAAACTCAAAAATGAGAAAGAGCTCAGTGTTTTCACGAACGACTTCCTTGAGTTTGATCAAATTGGGATGCTGGAGCTTCTTGAGAGACTGAATCTCGCGCAGCTGCAAGCACTCCTCCCAGCTATGAAAACGCTGCTTCATCTTTTTTACCGCAACGACTTCCTGGGTCTGTGAGTGTTGAGCCTTGCTGACGGTGCCGAACGAGCCATCCCCGATTTGGCCTAATGTGATGTATCGATTCATTGTGCACGAGTGCTTGATTTATCAAGACCTGGAGCGGATGCGCGCGTATGTCGATCGTGAGCGCGCGCAAGCTCAGTATTTTTTAGAAACGAGGAGGAGGGAGGAGGGAGTGTACGTATGCACGGAAGGCAGGGAAGTGTACGTGAGAGCCACGATTGAGAGTGAGCAGGTGTCCAAGGGTGAAGGCTCGCGTCAGTCACGGATGAATGAAAATGATTGAGCGGTGACTTTACGCTCATCTACGACGTTGTTGTGTTCGCTTCCGTTTTTACTTTCACGTGTTCATTCAATGAGGGATTGGAGAAGCTCAGAGAGGGGAGTCGCAGCTGTTTAAAAAGAAAAAAAAAAAGAATGACAACGTGTGAAGTGGTGAGCATCCGTGAAACAACACTTTCGACTTTGGTACACTGTTGTTGTCAATGAGGCTTTCGTGCTTGGTGTTTATGATGCTCACATTGCTGAGGGTCATCGGTGAACGTACCGGCGAAATGGGTAGCCAACGCTTTCACACGACGTCTGAGGCACTCGCGATCGGGACGACACGGGGGCACGATCACCACATAAGGACGGATCGTGTTGCTTTCATTTTTGCGAAGGGGTGAGCACACCCTATTTTAATGAACGGGAAGAAGGGAACAAGAAGAAGCGAAGGAAGAAAGGAAAAAAAAAAAAGAAGAGAGAGAGCACGAAGCGATACCATGTGTCGAATTCAGTGTCCGCAGATGTCCAAACGAGCATATCAGAAGAAAAAAACAGGAACGAAGGCATGCCGAAAAAAAAAAAGTGGCATGCGCAAAGGGGGACCGGAAGATCAGCGAAAGGTGTTGCACTGCTCCGGTAGCCGTTGAATGGCTTCACGAGCCAGTACACCGCGCTGTCTGCCTGTGTGTTCATGTGTCTGTATATGCACGTGTGGCTTACTCAGTGGGCTTCGGCGTAGGGCGGTGCTTACCCATTGGTTCGCCAGCATTGGCGCCTCGGAGGTGCAATCCAAACGCCTTCTCCATTTTGACAATGACACGCTCCTCTGGGATCGCCTTACCGTTTTCGTATTCTGCTACCAGACTCGCTCGCTCAGAAATGCGTTGTGCCAGGTCCTGCTGAGTCCAATTGAGCTCCTGACGCGCCTTCATGATACGCATGCGCAGCTGGGGGTCCACTTTCTTGACCTTGAAGTTGTCATGATCCTCGTCAAGCCTCTTTGCGTTTGCGCCAGGGCCAGAGGCCTGCTGGTTGTGGCGCAGGTGATCTTTCTTCTCGATAGCGACAGCCTGACCGCCTTGCACGGCGCGATTCGCGTCACGCTCGTTTACTTTACGAGGCTTCTGAGACGCCGTGTCCTTCTTTTGGAAGTTGAACACCTGGGGCTCCCAATCCTGCCCGGTAGGGATAGACTTGTTTGGCATGATGCACGGAAAAGTTTGCTGTGGTTGCTGGTTGCGATGTAAATGACTGTGGAAACAATACGAGCAGGGACGGAGAGAGACAGAGAGACAAGGGAAGATGAAGGGTGAAACACTCAATGAAGTGGGAAGAAGAAAGCGAAGAGTCTTCAATTGCGAGGTCAACGACAAAAAGAAGATTGAAGGCCTACGTGCGCTTGCTGCTGTGCCTATCCCTCTCTATTCCAAGTGGGCGAAGGGAACGCTAGCATATTGGGTTCTTTGAGAGCCAAGTCTGTTGCAGAGAATAACAGCTGGGCCGCGGGAAACTGAGCAAGAGACTAGTTCAACGCAATATGCTACCAGTGGGGCGCGCTTGCTTGTACAAGTAGCACCTACAAGATATGTGCTGTCACACAGTGGGGAAGTGCAAGTCATCGCTAACCGCTGCGATGTGTATTTGAATGGCTTGTGCAATTTGCCAGTGCTGTGTGTACTGTCGATAACAACTGTGGTCGGTAATCGGTCATTTATTACTTCAGAGTAGGCTAGCGCTGAGCGAGTACTATCAGGAATAAAAATGTGTTTGGCGCCGTCTTGAATTACGTTAGTTGTCTCTTTTTTTTTCCGCTTCCCAAATATCATTTTAGCGTCGGCATGAACTGCTATTACATGCCGTGTTTGGGTATATGTTGATCGATATTTTATTTTTTTTTTTCTGTGGCGAGTACAACCAGGAGAGGAAAAAAAACGAAAAGAAAAATTCAAAGGGAGATCAGTTGCATTTCCTCTTTGAAGGCACATGTCAACATCCCAGCCACTTTGTGGAAATTCCTACTTGAGAGCCGCCGCTATCAGTTCAGTGTACTCTGTGGAGAGACAAGTTGAGCGCGAGAGAAAACTAGAAGAAAAAGGGAACTATTGATTCCACTTAGTTGGCAGCCTTCTTGGCACCGTGGCGGGCCTGGATGTAGTACGGGCGAATAGCATCCACACCGGACAGCACAAGAGCACCAGCGACACCACGGAGGATGTTAGCACCTGCACCGCGCATCAGAGACATGGCACCCTCGGCCTTGATGATGGATACCATGCACTCGAAGGAGTTCTTGTAGTTCTTGCCAGTGCCAGACGTCATCATCATGCGACGGCGGACAGTGTCCAGGGGGTAGGACAGGAGACCGGACACGATCGTCACGGCCCATCCGAGGAAGAAGTTGACAATGAAGTTGTCAATGGGGAGCATGGGTTGCAGGGTGTCGTACAGACCGAAGTAGAAACCACGGTACACCACAATACCGACGCAAGACACGCAGAAGCCGCGGTACAGGCCCATGATACCGTCGCTCTTGAAGGTCTTCACGTAGCAGTCGATCATACCGTTGTACTGGCGGGCGCCACCCTTCTTGGCAGACTTGGTATCGTTGGCAAGACGGGTACGCACGTAGTCCAGGGAGTACACGAAGCACAGGGAAGCGGCACCAGCAGCACCACCAGAGGCCATGTTACCGAGGAACCACTTGAAGTAGCCATCCTTTTCCTTCTTGTAGTTGAACATGCGCTTGAACTTGTCCTTAAAGGCGAAGTTCAGGGCCTGCGTGGGGAAGTAACGGATGACGTTGGAGAGGTTGCCACGCCAGAGGGAGTAGATGCCCTCGTTCTTCACAGTGCGGGTGAAGCATTCAGCCACGCCGTTGTAGGGGCGGTCGAGAGTGCCCTGCTTGACCATCTCAGCCTGGTTCTGGACGAGCAGCTTCACGCGCTCGATGGGGGCAGCGGCAGTCTTGGCAATACCGGCAGCAACACCGGACACCATAAACTCCTCCCAGAAGCCCAGCTTGGGCTGGGCCTCGCGGTTGTTCGCCTTCTTGGGGGCGGCGTCGGTCTTGGCGGGGGCAGCAGACATGATAGTGAAGAACTGAAGAATGCTGTGAGCGCAACAAGGGGAGGAAATAGTGATGCAGGGGCGGGATGTACATGCACAAGAGCGAGAGGGAATGCGAGCAGTGGGAGAATGAGGTGAAACGATGGAGCAGTCGAGGCGTGAGGGGGGTAAGAAACAGTACCAAGTAAAAAGTCACGACAGCTGTGAGAATTCTCGCGTTTGAACTAAAGAACAGCACGCCAAGTAATTCTTAGTGCACTAGCAGATGTGTGGCTAGGCTGGCGACCAACAGGACAGCTTCGTGCCGGCATAAGCGCTTCGCAGTGCATGTCAGTAGGTTCTTCGGCGCAACACACATCAGTAAACGAGAAGGAAAATTCAAAAAGCACCGAGATGTGCGGTTTTGTCTTTTTTTTTTGTTCTAACCAAGCTCTTTTTTTTTTTTCTGGTCAATCCTGAAGAAGACGAGACCTATGCCTGCAATGTGCACGATTATGCTACTGTGTTTGATTGCGGACATCTATGCTCCTTCACAGCTACGTTTGCCTGCAGATGAGCAAGCCAACGAACACTGGAATTCCGACATAATCAGAATATGTTGTGCACGTACAGATATCCCGTTGCTCCTATGTGACTGTTTTCTTTTGCATCTCTGCAACTTTCATTTGTTTCCGTTAACAGTGACTGGTTACAAAAAAAAAAAAAAAAAATCAAGAAGTGACCCAGCGTCACTGCTGCTTCACTCCACATGTACTTTCGTACCTGGTATTGGAATGGCAAATATACTTCAGGCGGGAGTCACCGGGAAGAACCAGATAAAAAACATGTTGGTAAGGAACATGTGCAGAGAACGGACGGATCATAACGAAACGAAACCGAAACGTCTCGGGGTTCACAGCCTACCAAAAACAAGGGAAAACGAAAATAGAAGAGAGAAACACTCATCACTCGACTTCAGAGCATTATATAACTCTTTGGGAAGCACTAGTGCAAAGGCAACGAAATCCAAGAGGCCGTTGCCCAACATGCTAGAATTCACTGAGATTAGGCTCAGAGACTTAGTTGGCAGCCTTCTTGGCACCGTGGCGGGCCTGGATGTAGTACGGGCGAATAGCATCCACACCGGACAGCACAAGAGCACCAGCGACACCACGGAGGATGTTAGCACCTGCACCGCGCATCAGAGACATGGCACCCTCGGCCTTGATGATGGATACCATGCACTCGAAGGAGTTCTTGTAGTTCTTGCCAGTGCCAGACGTCATCATCATGCGACGGCGGACAGTGTCCAGGGGGTAGGACAGGAGACCGGACACGATCGTCACGGCCCATCCGAGGAAGAAGTTGACAATGAAGTTGTCAATGGGGAGCATGGGTTGCAGGGTGTCGTACAGACCGAAGTAGAAACCACGGTACACCACAATACCGACGCAAGACACGCAGAAGCCGCGGTACAGGCCCATGATACCGTCGCTCTTGAAGGTCTTCACGTAGCAGTCGATCATACCGTTGTACTGGCGGGCGCCACCCTTCTTGGCAGACTTGGTATCGTTGGCAAGACGGGTACGCACGTAGTCCAGGGAGTACACGAAGCACAGGGAAGCGGCACCAGCAGCACCACCAGAGGCCATGTTACCGAGGAACCACTTGAAGTAGCCATCCTTTTCCTTCTTGTAGTTGAACATGCGCTTGAACTTGTCCTTAAAGGCGAAGTTCAGGGCCTGCGTGGGGAAGTAACGGATGACGTTGGAGAGGTTGCCACGCCAGAGGGAGTAGATGCCCTCGTTCTTCACAGTGCGGGTGAAGCATTCAGCCACGCCGTTGTAGGGGCGGTCGAGAGTGCCCTGCTTGACCATCTCAGCCTGGTTCTGGACGAGCAGCTTCACGCGCTCGATGGGGGCAGCGGCAGTCTTGGCAATACCGGCAGCAACACCGGACACCATAAACTCCTCCCAGAAGCCCAGCTTGGGCTGGGCCTCGCGGTTGTTCGCCTTCTTGGGGGCGGCGTCGGTCTTGGCGGGGGCAGCAGACATGATTCGTCAGTCGGATGCAAAGTAAGAATTTGTTATGAACAAAGGTTATTAAGAAATCGTTATAGCTTGAAATCGAGTGCTACGCGAGAGGGAAAAAAAAGGAGAAGTTGAGCGAGCCACGCAACAACAACAAAAAAAGAAACAAGGAATACAGGCAAATGTAAATTTTGTGGAGCGCCAGTAGCACCGTATTGACCCGGTGACAGATGGATGCGAGTTGTGAGAGGAGGCGGATATGACTTTTTTTTTACAAAACGAAAGTGAGGGTGCCTACATAAAAAGCGGACAGCGGGGCCGTGATGAGTGACAGCGTTCTAGAACATATGCTCGGATATACCAAATAGCAGGGGTCCGCAAAAGTGAAGGAATGACCACCGACGTCACAGGCATTTTTTTTTTTTCTCATGCGGTTGAATGCCACTACAGACTGCTCTGGTTGTTAATGATTCAAGATGTCTTTAGCAAGCACGTATGTATCTATGAGTGGGGGAAAAAAAAAGCGAGGTAACCAGATGTATAAATGGGATGGCACAAAGAATTGAGAAGAGCCGCTGCTTTCTGAATACTAATTTGCAGCCATGCAAGACTGTTTCCAGTCCATCTTTTTCAGACCGACACGCAGTTGGAAATACTGCAGACCGCTAACAGCAAGTCTATGCTCAATGATCGTCAAACTCGGGGAAAAAGCACGCACTAAACCTTTTCCCTTGCCCGCCAAAGATTAAAAAAAAAAATACCAAGAAATATCAGTCAAGACAGTAAAGTGTAATGACGAACCACGACCAAAAAAAAAAAAAAATACGCGGAATCAAAATGAGTAAGAGCAGCACGAGTGCGGGTTCAGTCAACTAAATGGTCTGAAATTTTCCCTATATTTTTCGGCGGCGTTTCTCACAGCGTTGACTATTGGGGGAAAAAAAAAACGAGACAGTGAGACAGGGGAGGGGGAGACGAAGGGGACAGCACGAGAGATGTTGTATGTTTTGTTTATCGATCTGACACCAGCTGCTCATGATGGCGAAAACACAAAAAGTAAGTTCGGCAAAAATATATATATATACATATACGTATACATATATTTATGCACGAGCAAAAAAGGGGTAGCAATTCTACCGAGCATCAGCTGCGAAAGATGCGAAGGTAATAGAGAGCCAACAATCAATATTGATGGAAAGAGTGGAGCAAATAGTGCCGCGCCTTCATCATCTCAAATAAAAGAAAAGGCGCACAAGGTCAGTGCAGTACTTGTACGGAGGCGTATTCATGCATATTTACTCAATGCCCGATTTTTCTCACTTCATGCACTAAACATGCTATCGTTCGTTCGCCACCGCCCGGTGCTTTGTTTGTCATTTTTGTTCCTCCGTTGTGTCATTTTCGCGAGTCCGTTGCTGCTCTCCTCTGCGTTCCTCAAAGTCTCTCACTCTCTCCACTTTTCGCGCGCACTTCCAACTCCGGCTACCTACAAAGTTTGTTTTACCAGAAACGTACAAAACGTGTACATCATATTTTTGGAAAGGGAATCAGGGAGAAACGGGTCAAGCTCCTCCCAGCTTTGCTTCACAATTGTTCGTGCTTCCTTCAGCGAGTCCTCTACACCGCGTCCTTTGATAACAAGCGAAATGATTTTTCGAATGTTGTCAGGATCCGAGGACTTCAACTGAATGTCTGACCACAATGTGTTCCGATCGTCTGGCGTTAGGTTACCGAGAGCCTTCGCCACCGGATACGTAATTTTACCGTCGCGGATGTCTTCTGCTGTTTCCTTGAGGTTTTCTTCAAATCCTTTGATGTTTAATGCATCATCAATAATTTGAAATGCCAGGCCGAGCATAACGCCGAATTTCTCCACCGCATCCGACGTGGGTGTGTCAGCATCACACAACACACACGCCATGCGACAGATGGTGCCGGCCGCACCGCCTGTCTTGAGCACATGAATCGCACGAAGGGCCCCTATGAGCGCTTCGTTAGTACCGGTACGAACTGCATCAGGCATGAGTGCAAACAGTCCATCAATGTCAAGGCCTTGTCCGGCGTGCCCAGCACGTAAAACATCAAAATACAATTCGTAAATGATTCGCGCCTTTGCAGCAGGCAAATCTTGAATACGCGCTAGTTGAGGGGCCATGAAATAGCACTGCGTGCCTGCGTTAATGGCGGTAGGAACACCGTACTCGGTGTGCACACAGGCGCCACCTCGCCGGAGGGTCGAATTGTCCTGGATGTCATCGATGATCAGTGAGCCAACGTGCAGCAGCTCGGCCATCGCGATATATCGACGACAGTCAAAGTACTCAGGACACAGTGCATTACAACAGGCGACAAGGATGAGACTTCGCCATGATTTGCCGCCACGATCAATTATCGAGCGAACTGGCTGAAAAAGCGTTTTTCCAATTTGCGCGCAAGGCACCGCGCTAACAAAGTGCTGGTGTCTGCCCAAAACGTTTTCGCGTATGAAGGCCTCGGATGGCTCGCGTGGATAGAATTGCGTCAGCAATGCGTGAACCGTTTGCCCTACGATTTTCATTAATCCACCGGTTTCCTGGTACGTCACAGGAGGCTTAAATTCCATGAAGCCCTCCAGTGAAATGGGAACTCCACCACTGATACCACTACCTTCAACGACACCCTCGTAAAATCCACAGCCAGACACCAGAATAGTCACGAACTCTTGCGCGGCGAACGCTGGCGCGAAATCCACATGCAGACTAATGGACGCGATTTTCAGCTCGCATTGTGCCGGGTAGGTCAAGTACGTTGTGAGACTTGTCCAGCCATGCTTTACAAACAGCTCCACATCCCGACAAACAGTTCTTTGACCAGACGCCGTTGTCAGTACAGCAACAGATTCTTTTGTCGTCGAGCCGTCCTTGTCGGTGACGCGGAAAAGACTAAGCTCGCTTTTATCGGAAAGGTGAAACGAAAGCCAGCACCACGAATCGCGGGCGTCACGGCCGTCGACAGACGTCTCACCACCGTATTCGCGGTCGTACCATCCTGAGCCGCCTACCGATATTTCGCCATGGTCGGGAACAGTGACAGTTCCTGTCACGCGCGCAGACGGAAAGAAATAGTAGTGCATATTATTGACAATCCCATCCTCCCCGTGTTGCACTGGTTCACCCTTCACGCGAAACGACAGATTCACAGCCACCTGTCGTTTAGCGTTGCTATGTCGAAAATGATATTCTCGTCCACTCGGTGTTTGGGTAATACTCAAAACCGACTCATCAGATAAATTGAGACAAAACGGATCTGCAGTGAAGGTGCTCTTTTTTTGCATCAGACGGTCCGGGCGAGGAAGCCGCCCGCGATTGATTAGTCGCAGGAGCGCTTCCTCGGAATGCTGAGGCTCACGGCCGGTAAAGTCGGGGTCGATGCGTTTCCGAATCTCATTGATAGCGCGCTCGTCAAGGAGGCTGTCGGAGTAGTATCTGTGCTCCTCGAGATCAATGAGCGCCCATGTGCAGGCGTCAAAAAATTGTGACTCGCCAGTGGGCACATCGTCGCCACACTGCCGAAAAAACGAGGTGAAAAAGCCGAAGCGCCGCTTCTGTTGGCCTTCACAAGAGAGAATCGCATTGCCGTACCACCACTGAAGTGGCACATCCATGGGGACATCGCATTCCACCAGGGACGGAATATCAGCGGCGTCCTGCGTAACGCTGCTCACTTCTGTCCTTGCTTTTTTATGCGGGACTACCGCACGATCATCGTTCATTTTATTTTTTATTTGGCCTGCCCTTCGGTCTCGCCTGCGGTGTGTGGGTTCTGTTGTGTTGCGTTGTTCGTTTTGGTGTGGTTGGGGTGGGGGTGAGGGGGGTGGGGGCGTTGGGTGTGCGCAGGAGGCGCGCGCCTGGCGGTGCGCCCGCCCCCACGCCGCCCCGCCCAGGGGCCACGCGCCGCCCGGAAAAACACCCGCACCACGCAGCGACGCCCACGCGCGACAAATCACCGACACCGTATTCAATTATTTGCTCTCCTTTTCTTTTTTAAAAATCTTTTTCCTCTCTTTATTGGCTGTGCTGTCCTTTTAGTTTTTTTTTAACTTCCATAGCATAGGTAGTAGTGCAACTCAAAATTGACAATTCCCAAGGAAACAATTCCAATCAATCGTAGAACGCTCAGCAAATGCTTCGCCGCGTGATTGGCAAGTCAACAGGATCGCTTCAGATCCGCATGGTCGGCTCGACCAGTGGCATTGGCACGTTTAACCCGAAAAAGGATTCGCAAGGCAAAGACAATGACATGATTTTCCCGGAGGAGACGTGCCACGATGGCCCCATTAGAAATTCCACTGGTATCGACAACCGTCCAGGCTTGTACGCCAAGAAACCCGAGGACACGTACTTCGAGAAGGCGTACCCGGACAAGATTGGCGAGCTTCCAAGCCATAACGTGAAGTCTCCGAACGAGCCGAAATCGCGCGGTGATAACCTCAAGGTACCCGAGTTCGACACCTCTTTGGGCAAGTTTGAGCAGGCACCGTACATTTCCGGAGGTCCAAGTGCTATGCGCTATCAGAATTATCAGCGTGAGCCTCCCGTCGAAGGTGTGAACCTGAATGATACGCTTCTCGATGTGCCATGGAATAATCACCACCCTGACTACGACTATGGCACCATCACTGGCGCTCGCGAGGGAAACACGCAGATGCTGGCCAACACTATTGCCGTGTGGGAGCGTAATGCGGCAATCAAATCTCTGTACCGTGCGTGCCTGAAGTCCCTTCCGATGATCAAGCACTACTTCTGGCTGGTGACGCCGCTGCCGCAGATGAAGGAGAAGGTGCGCCTTCGCTTCCTGCAAAACCAGCACGTCAAGGATCCCGATGCCATTCGGCACTTGATTCACAATGGATGGATGGAGTACCAGGAGACTGTGATGTTCCGCCGTCCGCGTGCTACTGTGGAGAAGTACTTTGAGGCCGAGAGCATGGATGAGCTCTTGCGTCAGTACACAAAAGAGGAGGGTCAGCGCAACGACGAGCGTGCCTTCTGGAACGGTGAGGAGCAACGTCGTGAGGGACCTTACGGCGGGCACTGGTCATGGCTCGGCGAGCAGTCCGAGAAGGAGTTTGACAAGATTGCTGGTCGCGTTCCAGTGTCCTGGTCGGCATCGAAAGGCTACTTCGAGAAAGGTCAAGCAGACGGCACCAATTTCTGGGAGAAGAACCTGGATTACGAAGGGTGGTACATCAAAAACGTCGACCCCGATCGCCAGAACGCACGACGCGAGATGCAAGGGTGGGTGGAAAGCGGCTACAACCAACCGAAGCACTACGCTAGCAAGAACCGCCGTGGCTACCGCCGCATGGTAAAGGACGTAGAAACACTGATGGAGACGTCCATGGAGGATTTGTACACGCACAACCGCGAACAACTCTTCCAGTACCTCATTCGTGAGACACACCCAGAGTCCAACAGAATCAACGCCGAGCGCACGCTTGCCCGTCAGGATGACGACTTTTACTCTACCAAGTTTGATGAGTACGAGAAGTACCTCAAGCAAACAATGCGTGAGATGCCCAACCCGCGCCTCTGGAAGACGGATGCATTTTATTTCCGCCTCCGTTACCTTCTCGCACCACTGGAGTACAACTGGGCAAAGGTGCCGATCGGTATTGCACAGGAAAAGCTCTTTAACGAGTGGATTTCGGACAGTGTCAACTACGCCGTGTACACGAGCCCCACCTTCGCAGCGATCAAGGCGGACAAGGCACGCAACCCGATGGCGAAAACATGGGCAGATTTCTACACCGAATTTGACCCTGACGTCCCTGCAACACGCCAGCTCCCGTGGTACCATCCTGAATTCGACTACGATCGCCGCCATAAGTGGGATGAACGCTGCATGCGCATGAAGCGCTGGGTGCAAAGCGGCACAATCGACGGAAAGTTGCCCTTTTTCGACAGCTTCGTCGCCGAATGGGAGCAGTACGTGAACCGTCCTGAGCGCTTCCGCGCACCGGATAGCGCTGAGCGTCGTTACGCAGCCCCGCGCATGGTACAACTTTACCGGGCTCTCAATCGCGTCATGGACGTCGCTCTTGCGAATCAGCTGACGGAGGTCCTTCTACACAGTACGAAGAGAGATGAGCTAGTCAGCATGCCAGTCGAAAAAATTCAGGAGAAACTGGCATCCGCCAACCTCTCCAACTTTCGCTTCCAAGTTCCGACTATCATTTATCCTGATCAAGCCGAGCAGCCGGAGCTAGGTCTTGACGGCCGCGCACACGCCAAGGCACAGGCTTCTGCGTAAAAAAAAAAAATATTGAAGAAATCAGTGCAAACTTTCGGCAGCCTCCCATACAACGCTGCACAAGCGCCGCGCAAAGAATTCCCCAAAGGTGAGTGAGAGAGACATGGACTTCGGTGTGGAAGCTGTTGCTCCGTGTTCTCGTTGGTGCGATCTGGGCCCACTGGCGCGAACGAAAATAGTACAGTGAATCGAGGACGGAGAGGGTAAGTCGTGACGCGACACTCTTCTTTGAATTTTCAGCTGCGCATTTTTGCTGTTGCCTTGCCCTTTTTTTCGTCCCGTGCCGCACTCCAAGACCTTCTCGTTTTCTCGCGTGCGACTGTGTAGCCTACACTGAATGAGGAAAATAGTGAGTCGACGCATTTTCTCATTAGAAACCCTATGCAACGCTTATTGCTGCTTTTTTTCTTTTTTCCTTTGGCACTCTCCCTCCTGTATGGTCCCCGTGCATCTGCGTATGTCAGCTTGCTTGTTTTCTGACGATGCGCTCCATTCTTTTTGCTCTTCCTTTTTCTTCCATTTGGTCCTGTAGCTATGCTTTGTTACCGTCTGTTTTCCTGTTTTTCCATTTTCCTTGGTGACGAGTGCCTCCGTGTGCAGTCTGTCGTAGGTATGTAGTGTTCGACGTGTAGAATTTTACTGTGTCCGCTTGTCACTTTGTGACAGGCCAGGGTACAAATCAAATTAAGGCAGCAAAAAAAAAAAAAAGTAACCAATACCAAAAAAAAAAAAAAAAAAGCAGGGAGCAGAATACATAGTCGAGCAAATCAAATATGCGAGCGCCAAGGGTATACATACTCCGTCACGTACTGCAGTCTGCTGTCCAAGGAAAATTGTTGTGCTCATGTTGATACTGTCAGCACTGCAACGTTTGCTTGTATGCATTCTTGCCGACACCAGAGAAGAGAGAGAGAGCCTTCACATCAACGTGCGGACACTTCATGTGTATCATCGCCACCAGCGACTCGTTCGTATGTCCGACTGCACGCGCTGGTAAGGGAAAACGCAGCTGCTCAGTGACTGTAGCCCATGATACGATACTCTCTCAGCCATTTATCGTAGCATCGGTGCCTGATGTCTTCTACATTTTCTGGTACGACATGCTCTGCACTAAGTTCCTTTCCCCCCTTCGACTCTTCTTGGCACTCTCTCTCCATTCCGTACCGTATTGCCTTGCTTCCCATACCGGATGCATATCCCCGCGCTCATTTGATCCGAACGTTACCTTCGGCCGTCGGCGTCGACAAAATGTTCGCATCTATTCACACATACACTCCATCTTTTTATTCGACACGCTAACACCACTTACTTTTTTTGCACCTTCAGTTAATTTTTCGAGTTCTTAGGGAGACGATTACCTATCGGTCTCTTGATTGCATTTTCACAGTCCATATATTCTGTCGGAACTGCTTGAATTTGATACACCACTGTTTCTTTTCTCAATTCTCTGTTCCTCGCTGTTTTTCTTCACGCCATTTCCTTCGTGAACGAGTGCTGGCTTATTTCTCGCACCCCGACCTCCTCTATCCTGTCGCGAACCGTTTTCTCCCTTCCTTGCTAGTTTCCGAACAAGGGCATCATGGTCAAGGTCCGGGCATCCAAGTCGAAGCGCAAGTCTTCAAAACAGCGCCACAAGATTGAGAAAAAGAAGCGCGAGCACAAGCGAGACCTCCGTAAGGCTGCCAAGGCCCTGAAAGAAAAAGGCCTGATGCCGCGAAGCAAAAAGGGCCGTGATATGGCGAAATTGGCACTCAAAATCTCGAATGCGGACCCTGAAAAGGAGAAAATTCTGGGAGCTCTGCTAGTGGCCCGCGAGAATGCGCGTGTTGAGAAACAGATGAAGCGTCAAAACCGCGCGCAAAACGGAGAGGATGCAAATGGTGGTGGCTCTGCGACCATTCCGAAGGCGAGCAACAAGCGTCAGCTTCTGTACATTGCCACGCGTGACAGCTTCAACTTTAAAGCACAGTTCCTACGTTCCCTGAACGACTTGGTGTTCCCAGGTAAAGAATGTGAGCACCCATTCGAGCTGCCGTGCGTTTCGTACGTGATCACGTTGGACTCTCGGTTTGCTGTCCAATGTGTGCCGTGGACCCTACTTGATGCCATTGTTGACATAGCCGCCTCCTTCGACGGTAAGCGCAAGGTTCTTGTGTTGTTCACCCTCACCAAGGTCGACCTCGTCTCTGCACCCGCGCTCGTCAGTCAAGTATCGCTGCTTTCCGTTGCACTTGCGGAGCGGTATCCATCGGGTCTCGGCAAGCACATTGTTGCAGCGTTCACGCCATTCTCAGTTTACCACGAAAAGCTCTCTCGCCACTTCCTTCGAGTGCTTCGGCAGTTCGAACTGAGTGACGGCTGTCGGTCAGCTAACTGCCGGTCAAATATGGACAACAAAGTGTGTGCGTTCGTGGTCGGTTTGCCCAACACCGGCAGGCGTGCGTTGATGCGCACTGTCGCCGGGCCATCGAACGAGACAAGCGTCAGCGTGGTACCCATGCGTGCAGCTCAGCTTCAGCTGGTTCGTGTGGGGCAGAACGAGGAGGAGCAAACTGTACAGACCAAGTTTGCTTTCCCCAATGCCAAGTCCGTGACCCTCGTTCAGTTTCCAGAAGACACGGAATTGATCAAGGAGCTGCGCACCATCACTGGCGGCGACATTATGTTCCGCTCGCCGGCGTACGTTGAGAAAATCGCGGAGCCTGAATCCATTGCGTGCGTCCTCTTTGAGGGCATTTCTGATAAGATCAGTGTAGCGCAAGCCTTTTGCCAACCAGCCGTTCGTGATGCTGAAGGCCTGAAGGAAGGCAAGTCTCTCAAAGAAGCTGAGAAGTTCTTCCGCTTTATTGGGCAAACCGTGCGCCAAGAAAAGGGCTTCTACATTTCGCCGCTCTTCTCCTCCGGCGCCGGAACCATGGGCAAGTCGAACAGCAGCAGCCTAACTGCTCACGTTGACTTCACTTCTGGTCAGCAGCGTAGCCAGGCAACGCTGCTGGATGCCACGTACAGCAACGCCACACCCAACAAACTCGTTCGCATTTCGTCCGTAGTAACAGTTACCAAAGGCGGCAAACAGAATAAGCATGTCAAGCGTGCTGATCACCACAACGTGCTGCGCCTTGGCGCGCGCACATTCCTTCGCGAGCTTTGCCAGAGCCGCCACGTCCCGTGGGCAGTGATGCGCGCTCCGCACGACAAAACACTGACTCCCGCGCAAGTCGCCGAGTGCTCGGAGCTGTTCAATTTGTCTGTGTGCAGTGGAGCAAAGCTCGGCAGCGTGCCTCAAGGAAAATCTATGGACCACCTCAATGCGCTAGTGAGCAGGTTGTCCTCCGTCATGAAAGACACACTCATCTTTCTTCCTAACAATGTTGTTGAAATGAGCCCTGACTTCATTGTCCCACCTCAATACTCTCTCACTCTGGAAGACGAGGAAACTGACAGCGATGACGACCAGGAGGAGGAGTCCGAAGTAGATGCCGTGGAAGCAGGTGACGAAGAGGATGATGACGAAGAGGATGATGACGAAGAGGATGAGGAGGAGTTCTAAGCATACAAGCGAAACGCAACCAGCACGCCAGCGACGGTGCAATAACAATTGGTGATCTTAATCTCAATTTGACGAATAATACCGTGTAAGTGTAACGTACTTTTTTTTTTCTCCTTTGGATGTCTTGCTCGCTGGTTTGTGCATCTTTCCGTCGACGCTCAGTCCGTCGGCAACCGCCACAACCACTGGGTTCTGCAGACTTTGCCGGCACGTTTGCAAACCGTGCTTGTTAGTCCTGATTGCCCCACTGTAAAGAGTCAGACCAACCCCCTGCCTTGTTGTTTCTTTCTAGTTTTGTTCCCACTTCCAGAACAATACGGTCTAAGATCGCTTTTTTTTTCCCCCTTCTCCCGGGAAGCATTCAACACACAAGACAGATGAGACTACGTCGTAAAGTGGGTCGAAGATAGGAGGAATCGATCCCGATAAGTGGTATTAGACGAGTTGCCCGCGCATCAGTCAGCCTACCCAGTACGTAACCCCTCTATCTGCCCCTCTGTCTCACTGCCTACCTGGCACTTGACGGGTGGAACACCCCATCGTTGACCTTTTCCCAGTCATTATCCGCGTTTGCTGTGAAGCTTTCCCCACTGCTTCTCAGCGTGGGCTGTTTGATGGTGAATGTTGTAGCATACGGTGATTTCTTTTTTTTTTTTTCGTACTCTACATGTACGCGTCTGTATCCTCTTTCGACTGACACAGTCGAGCCAATTCGCGGTAGGCATCCATCGTCCCCTTCCCCCCTCCTTCCCCTCTTTACCTCTGTCTTCTCCCCAACACACATCTCTCTCTTTTTTTTTTTTTGGTTGCCCGGTGACATTGACTCGCCCTTCACGTTGCGCACATACTCAGGGTATTCACAGGACGTCTTGCGTACGTGCACACAGCCACACTGACCGACTTCCGTCCATCACATCGACACACACTCACTTACACGCACACACGCACACACACGCACCCTTTAGCACGTACAACGACATCTCTCGTCATGCCGGCTGAAGACGAAAAATATGGACCCAAACTGGCTATGTACGTTTGCCATGCAAGCTCTGAGGATGAAGTACGCCCAGTGACTGCGCTACGTAATCAAGTACGAACATCCTCTGGGTGGCAATCAAACAAACACTGCACATACCCACAAGAGCTTGGGTTTCGCTTCGATGGACTGGTGAACTTGGAGTTCATTCGGCTTTTGTGCCACGAACGGAAAATCACTTCGTGCATTGACGTTTTGGTGGCACAGGCCTCCGACGAAGAGGTACAATCTGGCATTTGCCAGTCGTACGAAGAGTCCAATTTTTCTCGCCTTGGCCACGTACGATTTTCGACGAATGAGGTGAGCCACTACATGGCTCGCGAATTAAAAGCCATCAGTGTGAAGCGCCGTTGCAAGTACTTGAAGTTGGTGCTGCGGAAGCCTCATCACAACTCGTACAATCTGTTCAATCAAGTTGGTATTGTCGCGCTGACTGCGCATGGCACCTTAATCCGTAGCTTCAACGCGTGGGCGGATCTTGAGCTTTCCGTACCCGTTGGCGTGATTACGGCCATACCGCTTGAGGAGATGCTGCCTCCTAATGTTACCGTTGCTGACAGTGGGGTGGGCGAGGAGCACCGCTCCATCGTGTCCAAACGCGCGGAACTCGAGCAGCTCAAGAAGCGAGCAGTCGCGGAAGAAGACTACGACCTTGCTGCGGCTCTCAAAAAGCAAATTGATCTGCTTCAGTCTTCCAGTAGTGAGCTCGAAAAACTGCAGTTGCAGAAAGCCGAGGCTGTCGCCTCGGAGGATTATGGACGTGCCAAGCAGCTCAAGGCACAAATCGAGGCGCTTCACAACCGTGCCTTCAGTCTAGATACGCAAAATGCTTCCCCGCCCACGCTGCACATCTCCCGTCCCTCCACAGCAGCACCTCCGCCCAAGGCCGCGCCAACAGCAGTCCCCCCAACGACATCTCCACCAGCACGCGTCGCCAGACCCGCCACGGTGGGAGCAGGCAAGCACGATGACGTCACCGTTGGTGGCAGGGGGTTCTACGACCTCGATGCGGCCCTTGAAAAAGACGGTCGCCCTTCAACGAACGCATCCTCTAGTACAAGCGCAGCCGGTGCCGTCGTCCCCGAAGCTGGTGGTGGAGAGAAGTGGGAAAAGACCCTCAACAGTTCGATAGCCGGCTTCATCGCGGACCAATCTCCACCGACAGCCTTGACGGGCGATGTGCTTTCCGATGGCAAGTCGTACGAGTCGGACCTGGGCGTCTACTGCGTTGCCTGCCTGTTTGGACGCCGCGGGCAACTGCGTGAGGCCGCCATCCGAGGCTCCTTCGCTGATGCTGGCGCTGAGGCATTGGCGTCGCACTCGGCCAGTGTGGCCGAAACATATCTTCTGTACTTCTCCTCCAAGGGCCATGGTGTCAGTGATCCTGTCGCCGGCGCGGCATTAGCGTCGTGTGAGGCTATCGAAAAGCTTGTGAGGAACTCACTCAAGGGGTGGACGCCGCTCGCCCAGCTCCACGCGCCGCTAAGCAATGTGCTGAGTGAAGTGATCGATCGCATGGGCGATTCCAACAATCGTGTGCGAGACAGTATCGAGAGCGTCATCATCACCGTTGCCCGATCCGCAGTCGGACCCGATAAGATCGTTCCCCTTCTATTAGCTGACCCTGACAAGAAGCAGAAGAAGCCGGCAAACTACCGCGTTCATGTCTCACGTATCAACCTGCTGAGCACACTGGTCGACGACTTCGGAGTGTCCTCCACCCCGCACGACAAGTCACTGTCCGTCGACGCGCTGTTCACGAAGGTGCTGACTCCGAGCCTTCAACACAGCAACGCTGAGGTGCGCGATGCAGCCATCAAACTGTTTGCCAAAATGACCCTTAGACAGCCAAATATGTGCCGCCCACTAATTCAACAATTCAAGCCCGCCCAACAAGCCCTCATCGAAGAGCAACTCGTGTTGGCACAGCGGGCTTCTGACCCATCCGGCCTCGGCCCAGATATGGAGGCCGACACGGTTTCGGTGCGGAGTACCCCGCATGATGGAAGCGCGCACCACACCGAAAGCGATTCGGACAGTACCACACAGTCATCCAACTCGCGTCGCACCTCCCTGCAAGGTGAACAGGAATCGCGGACGCTGCACACGTGTCAGTTCTGCGGTGAGTACAACATCAAATTTACAGAGACGAACCTCGACTTACACTACGTGCGTTCGTGCCCGATGCTCTGTCCTTGTCCCTTGTGTGATCAAGTCACGGAGATTTGCACACTTCAGCAGCACCTCATCACGGAGTGCGAGGACCATCGACGTGTGCGCGAGTGTCCTCGGTGTCATGAAGCTGTGCGCACAGACGACATCAAGAAGCACATCGCCGCACAGGCCTGCATTGAGGCGTCGCCCATGTTTAGTGTGTGCCCTCTCTGCCACGATCGCTTCAAGAGCGGAATGGACGGGTGGCGCGCGCACTTGGCGACATCACCTGGCTGCCCCAATAACCCACGAAAGTATGACGGAACAGGGCCCGTGATGTAGGTGCTGCGTCACAAAAGGTAGCTGACTGCTGCGAGGCCGAGACATGGACAGGGACGCCAATGAGAAGGGTGTGGACGAGCGATTCGTGAGGAAGCACCACCACCACGAGAGCCGCGACACGCTAGCGGCGTGAGGCGCGTGGCGCCAAACAAGTGAGATGCGAGATAAGCAGTCACCGGGAAAGCGAAAAACGGACTAGATCTTCTTTCTTCCCTTCGTAGTGGGACCACAACAGTGTGCAGTGAGTGACGATGGCGTTATTTCTCTCTTCCTATTTCACCAAGGTGACGCAACGTTGGGAACTGATGCA
Organism: Wallacemonas rigidus; assembly: GCA_030849045.1. Lineage (NCBI taxonomy): Eukaryota > Euglenozoa > Kinetoplastea > Trypanosomatida > Trypanosomatidae > Wallacemonas > Wallacemonas rigidus. Next base: position 172,908 of record JASAOL010000578.1, on the reverse strand, counting down.
TGAAAATGAACTGAGCTGTGAGTGACGCGAAAAGAGAAACAACAACAACAACAAAAAAAAAAAAGAAAAGCAAAGCGAAACTGTGACATGCTGACGCCCACCATCACAGCAGCTGCTAGCAGTGGATATGTTATGTCCACTTCTTCCTTTTTTTTTTTTTAAAGGTTCGCACACTTCTTTTTCCTTTCCTCCTGTCTGCTGTCTTTTTCTTGTTGTACAGCGATGCTCTGACTGAACAGCGAACACATAGGCTGGTACACGTGACCTCCCAAAATTAGCACACGAGGTGATAATGGTATGCCCCCATCTCCTTTGTGTCCTTCCTCCCTCCATTTACGCTTTTTCTACAGCGCCAGTTGTGCCGTAGCGCGTTGTGTGTACGACCATGCGGCTGTTCGCTTTTTCTTCACTCTTTCTTTACACTCTCTCCAAACTCTTTCATTGCCCTATCCCTCTTGTTGAATCTAAAAACAAATCATTTTTTTTTTTTTTTTTGCTGTACAGCTTCAAACGCTTGTTTGCGACTTCTCCCCTGTCCTGTTCTTCTCTGTTCCCTTTTTTTTTTTCTTCTTCTCGTTTCTTGTCCATTGTTGACGACGTTTAACGGACACCTAATCAGTTTGTTTCCGTCGCTCCTCACCCTATTTGAGCCCATCCAGAAAGATCTCTCTACCTCTTCGTACTCGCTTCCCGCAAAGAAGAAAAAAGGAGAAAAGTTAAACAAGCTTGATCAATAGCGAAAATCACGCGGTGCCACACTCGCACAAATGTACTCCCCCGCTGCTGTCAACGCCGTGATGAACTCAACTCCGGCGAATACGCTTCACGTTGAGCTCAACACCTTGATTGAAAGGGAAATCAAGAGCAAGCTGCCCGAAGGTGACCCCGAAGCCACAGCTGGACTTGTGGCACACATCCGCAAAGGATCAGCTAACGAGGTCCTGGAGGTCATTCGTGAGCACTTCAAGTACAAGCCCCCCGCGACACAGATCCGCATGATGACAGTGATGGACCAGTGCCTCAAGAGCAGTGGCCCACAGTTCGCGGTGCTGCTATCCTCCGAAAAGTGGGTTGAGCGCTTTTTCAAGGTTGCGAAGACCACGGAATCGCGAGAAGTTCGCGACAAGATCATGAACACGGCGATTGGATGGTACAAGCAGTACCACACTAGTGGCCACCAGCGTTTGCTGCAGCGCTTTCGTCAGAGCAAGACGCTGGGGGCTCCGTTTAAAGACGTCCTGCAGAAGTACGAGGGTCAGCGGCGCAATCAGGCGCAGGACATGCAGAATTTTGATAACATCAGCGCACCTAACCCGAACCAGGCTCTGGAGACGGAGGAGACCATCCTCCTGGAGTGCCAGGGTGATCTCGCCTCACTCGAGTACGCTCTTGAACACCCACATATTCTGCAAGACGATGACATCGCCAAGACTTGCAAGGAGGACAAGTTGGTGTGCATGCGCATGCTTGAGTCCGGCATGCACGAGGCCATCGCACCTGAGTTGATGTCGTTGATTGAACGCTTCTCGGATGTCCTCGAGCTGTACGAAGCCATGACAGGCATCGACGTGGGCGAAGGCCAAGCCGCCAAGCAGCGCGCCATGGATGACGAACTCGCAGAGGAGGACAGCGACGACGATGAGCGTCAGAAACGCCTGCGCCGCAAGAACCAGCAAGTCGACCTTGGTGCAACCATCGTGATGGCGCAGCAGCAGACCGACCAGCTTATGGAGCGGGAGCGCTCCGAGGTGAACCAGCTGCGCCAGCAGCTCGAGGACCTCCGTGGCAAGCACGAGCAGCTGCAGAACAAGTACAAGGATGCGAAGGCCAAGAACAAGGAGGCTGTCTCCGCCCTCGAGCAGTACGCAGACCGTGTGGAGGCCCTCGAAAAAGGTGGTGGGAGCGCGGCTGCTATCGCACCCCTGCCCGTCATTGGCCGCGCAAGCGCGGATGCCGCCTCCTCCTTCAGCGCCGCCACCGCCCACAAGATGCGTGACAATGTGCAGGCGGTCCGCCACGGACTGCGCCAGCTCAAGGAACACCAGTGCGCGGACATTGTCAAGGAAATTCAGTACTACTCCTCAAAAATTTCTGCTGCCATGGTATCCATGATTCAGGCGAGCCGGCAGGATCGTGTCGCGGACCAGAAGGCTTTGGCCTGGACGCAGGAGCTGTACATGAAGGAGCTCAAGCTTCGCAAGCAATACTACAACACGATCCAAGAGCTCAAGGGCAACATCCGTGTGTACTGCCGCGTGCGGCCGATGCTGCCCAAGGAGCTCAAGGACGGCCACACCGACGTCATGAGCTACCCGTCCACTGACGAGCTCAAGTTCACAGACGCTGCAGGCCGACCCAAGCTGTTTGAGTTCGACGAGGTCTATTCACCGGATGCGCCGCAGACGAAGGTGTTTGAGGATACTGCCCCGCTCATTGACTCCGTTGTCGACGGCTTCAACGTTTGCATCTTTGCGTACGGCCAAACGGGTAGTGGTAAGACGTATACCATGGGTGGCGGCGAGGGCGAGGAGAAGGGCATCAATGCGCGCGCGCTTGAACGCCTCTTCAAGGTTATTGAAGAGCGCAAGGAGACGGAGGTGTCGACGGTGACCGTCTCTGTCTTGGAGATTTACATTGAACAGATTCGGGATCTTCTCGCCTCCAAGAAGGAAGCGGCCAACACAACGTACGAGGTGAAGCAAGGCGGTCCCTTTGGTACCTACGTCACGAACCTGAAGGAGGTCCCTGTCACATCACACAAGGAGATTGACCAGATCATGAAGACCGCTTCAGAGCACCGCAGCGAGGGTACAACCAACATGAACGAGCACTCTTCACGCTCCCATATGCTCCTGTACATTATTGTGCGCACGACGAACAAACAGACGAAAATGCAGAGCTACGGAAAGCTCTCCCTGGTCGACCTGGCCGGTAGTGAGCGCCTTGACAAGTCTGGTGCGGAGGGCCAGCAGATGAAAGAGGCTGTTTCCATCAACAAGTCGCTCTCGTCGCTGGGAGATGTCATTGCTGGGCTGTCACAGGGTGCGAAGCACATTCCTTTCCGCAATTCCGTCCTCACCTTTTTGCTGCAGGATTCCATGGCTGGCCAGGCGAAGATACTCATGTTTGTTTGTGTGAGCCCAGCGAGCTACAACGTCAGCGAGTCTGGCAGCTCTCTCTTGTTCGCCTCACGCGCACGTGGTGTCGCATTTGGTCAGATCAAGAAGAACGAGGCAAAGGAAGGAAAGAAGTGAGTGCCATCACACGAGCACAGACCCCACTCTCCCATCCGCATTGCACACACCAACCTGCGCCCACGCTGTAGCGACTCGTGCTCTCCTCTCGCTTTGCGTTACTTCGTTGCATTCGACCTTCTCGACATAGCTGTGTTCACGATATTCCACTGTGCACCGATATGTCAAACCCACCGGATATAAAGAACATATTCTCTTCCATCGCGCGTTATTTCTGTCAACCCTCCGTCATTCATGGTGAAAGAATCAGTTGCTCTTTCTTTCGGACCGATGAGTGTCGCTCAGCTTCTGTGCAACACTCTTTTTCCTTTTTGTTGCCTTTCTGTCGTACCTTTTTCTCACTCCTATACAAAGGGATAGTAATGCAAATGCTACTTGTTCCTCCCCAAATATCGCCAGCATCCACTTGATCAACCGAACACCTAGAAGTGACCCTGCGCACCATCTTGGTTACCCGTCATCGTTTTTCTTTTCTCTTTGCTCTTATCGTTTTATCTGTTTTTAAAATTTTACCCTCTTCTCTTTTCGCCACGCGTTTTTTTTTTTTTTTTGGCTGAGTGCTTGCCGTCCGCTCGCTGAGCTGGTTTCAATTTTTGTTTCGCCAACAGATGCTCACCTTCTCACCAACACGCAAACAAGTGTGCGCACGGATAGTGTGTTCCCACAGTAAAGTAAAGAGAAACGGTCTCGGTTGCAAGATATTCGGGGAGAGAAAAATACAACACTCTGGTAGGAGAAAAACAAAACAAAACAAACACACACACACACAAAAAAAAAAAAAAGGAAACGTAAAGATAAGTGGCGATTATACAAGGATAGACTGGTATGAGCGGGGACACACACGTGGACACGCCCGTCCGCCTCCTCTCCTGTTCTCTCCCGCACACACTCCAGAGTCTGCCCCGAGCACGTCGGCACGGCGCCTCATACCGTGAGTCGCCCGCTCTGCACGCGTACCGGAGTGTGCCTATAGATTTCGGTGCGGGGCTTTACTTGTGTGTTGACACATCCACCTTTCATTCCGACCTGATCGCGCGTGCTTCTCGCGCTTCTTTCTCTGTTGACTCGCTCGCTCGGCGATTCCCCACCTTCTCTTTTCCGAATCTTCATCTTCATCTGCCTATCCCGATCCCCTCCCACTTAACCTGTGCTGGCCCCCTCTTTGTGTGTGTGCGTCTGCCATGTTTGACTCAGCGGAACTATTCTGCTGACAGAAATCACAGGGAGGACTCCTTCGTTGACTGATCTCGTTTTTTTTATTATTATCTCTCTCTTCTCTACATTTTTTTTCTTCTTGGTGGGGTGGCTCTGCTGGCGTGAATCCACCGCACTCGAGGTCTCCGCTATCGTGACGAATCTCGCTGCACATTTATATATATATACACACACAACCATTTTAGTTCCCCACAGGTCTTGTTCTCTCCCGCTGATTTTTCTTCTCCTCAAAGCTACCTCTCGCTTGTCTTGTGGATCTCCTCTGCTTTCTCTTGTCGGCGCGCTCGTCCGTGCCTCGAACCGTCTTTTTCCACGTCCCACCTGCGTACGTTCGCGACAGACCCACAAACACGACGTGTGTGCGTGTGTGCGTGTGAGAGAGAGAGAGAGCGTTGGTGTGTGATAAGCACAGTGCGTGTAACAAGGTGAGCAGAGAAAAGAGCCTGCGTTCACAAGGAGCCGGCTGCCATCGTTTTTAGACTTCCTCTTTTGCCTTTGCGTGCAGTTCACCGTGTGAACAACCTTTTTTTTTTTATAGTATTACCCTCCTACTCTTCGGACCTTTCTTAAATGCAGTCGAACCCACCTCCACGCGGGAAATGGCAGAGCAGCCGACAGCATGAGAACTCAAACCCGCAAAAATACAATCCCTACATTGTGGATCGAAACGAAGCGCCTCCATTTCGTCCCGCTGGGAGTGGATTCAACGTTAATCAAACAGCTCATACGGATGGCGCGCGTGGCGGGCTGGGCTCCACCGCACGCAATCAACCAGGCTCACTCCGTCCACGGTATCCTGACGCTCACGGCACACCAGCCGGCGCCGGCGCCGCAATGGTGAGTCAGGGCTCACCTTTCCAGCACGCCGTGCCCGCTCCCCGACACGCGGGTGGTGGTGTGCCGGGTGACGGTGGCAGCGGCATTTCACTACCACCACCTCGCAGTGCTCAACTAATGGCCGCGAGCGGGGCTGCGGGAAGCTATACGTCCTCAACGTACGCCATGCGCTCTGCGCCAGCGCCTCCCCCACCGGCAAGCCGCTGGCCAACGGCAGGTGCGCCGCCTTCGCTGCACGCACCACTGCAGGGTACCGCCACGGGACCGGCGGCAGGCATGGGTGCGAGTGGAAGTCTCTATACGCGACTCGCAGACTCATCGGCCCCCAAGGCGGCCGCGCGGGATACGGGTGCGCTGAGCTACGCAGTGAGCGATGGGGATGGCATGTGCGGCGCAACCAGAGGGCTGACACTCGGCTCCCCTGGAAACGTCGGCTCCGTCACAGGCAACACGTCCCGCAATGACAATCTGGCCGACATCTCCGCCTTGCTGATGCGGGTTGATGAGAGCCGCGATCAGGCCATCGACACCCACGGTGTGGGTGTCTTGACTGACCCTATGCGTGCGGAGGGGCGCTTCGACGTCGGTGCCCGTCGCGAACCTTCTGCGTTCACATTTACGACATCAAGTGAGTTTTCCACCGCACTTTATCCGGGTGGTGCCGCATCAGGCCCAAACGCCGTCGCGTCGCTTTCAACTGTGCCCAACGCCTTCAGTACTCGACCGGACGCCTCTAGCACGGGCAGCTTCCATTCACCTTTCTCTACTGGCCCGGCCGCAGCACCCGCGACGAGCACGCCTCTCTTTTCAGTGCAACTGGGAGGTAATGACGGCTCACGGAACATGAACAGCGCGGCTAGTGGCCCCTCTCAGCGCCCTGTCGATAACTTCGTGGCCTCATCGTTCACAACAGGACCTGCGCTGCAGCAGCACGCCCAACAGCATCTTGCTCAAGGAGGCGGAGAGGGGCTATTTTCGTCTCTCGGGTTCCAACACAGTGATGGGGGTGAATCCAGTGAAGGCGAGGGTCTATTGGATTTTCGGGCTGTGTTAGGCTCACCTTCCGCAGAACCAGAGGGTACTCCAACGGCGACGCTGGCACCAGTGATGGACGAAGCTCCACTGCACATTGACCCCACAACGGACACCAGCTGCGCTCCTAAGCCGACTATGGCTGAGACGCTATTCAAGCATGCCACGAAGCCGACCAACGTGATTCCCACCCCTCCCGGGTCGGCTATGAGACCAGAGCCGGCGGCCTCAAAAGCTACGAGCACAGCCACCCAAACGCCGACGAACTCCTCCACGAAGCCCAATACGCCGCCCTCGAAGCTCTCGCTGGCTGCTCCTGGCCAGCAGCAGGGCAGTCATGAGCGCGCGTCAGTGCCTGCACCGCGTTCCGCCGAGCGCACCAGCGCCACATCTGCACCTCGGAGCACCGGGCGAGAGGATGGCTCGTTACCCTCACGCACATCCACGCTGCCACAGAGCCCGCACCTGCCGGGCACAACACGCCCACAGCGGCTTCCACTCGAATCCCCGACGGTGACGCGCCACAATATCGCACGCTTGTTCCGCGACTCACCCCAGTCGCAGCGCCACCGTGAAATTATGGAGCAAAATCGGCAGAAACCCACCGCGCTCCACAACCAGCCGCAATGGCCACCAACGAATCCTGTCGAGGTGGAGGCGTTGTTGAAGAAGACCAACGCGGGTAAACTGCTGCGTCACTTGGCTATCATCTGTTTCTCCCGACAGAATGTCAAGGGCGTACAGGAGCTTTTCGACACCTGGACGCGCAACGGCATTCCGGCACCCGATTTGGGCTTCGGCGCCTACTACTATTACGTCAAGGAGCGCAGTGAGAAGTTACTCTGCATGAAACACAACGGCCGTGGCGCTACGCCTGGTCATGGGTACGGCAAGTGCGACTTTGAGAGCCGCCGCCCGAACAGCACGTGTCGGTACGAGCATGTCTGCTTGTTCTGCCGCTCACGCGAGCACGGCTGGTTTGAGGAGAGCCGGTGTGAGGGCTATCAACAGCTGCTTGCGGAGGTGGAGAGACTCGGTGTATCGGAGGAAGACCTGGAGGTTATGCTTGACGCGATGGAGAAACCCACAGTCAAGCAGGCCTCATGGATCCGTCGGTCATGACGTACTCCCCGCTTCCCCACTTTTGTGTTGCTCCCTGGGTGCCGCGGCGAACGCCCTCCTCTCCCCTCCCTTCCTCTTCAATGATAGTTAACCTCTCACGGTTGATTTCGCGCTGTTTTTGAGCCCGTGAGGATCAACCCTTCGCAACCAATTTGTGTTGCAACGACTTGAGTGTCTTTGTTTGCTGTTTTGTTTCTTCAGCTGGCGTTTTTTGTGTTTTTTATTTGTGGTTGACCTTGCTTCGCTTCAAGTTGCTGGCTCGCACCACAACTTCTCCTTTTCACTCCAGTTTGTCTCGCTTCTCTTTCTTTGTGATGGCGTCTCGTTGATGGACGATGGACCGTCCGATGTGCGAGGGGGCAGCAACATTTTCTTTTTCTTTCTGGCGGTACGCACTTTTTTGCTTTCTCGAACGTTGATGCCCTGCCCTGCCTTGCCCCCCCTCATATTCTCTGGTGTTGCAGTCAGTCTTACTCGATGACTGTTTTTGATCTTTTCATGTCCCCCTTTCCATTTCTCTCTTTCTTTTTGTTTCCATTGTCCATTCGGTGCTACTGTATCCCCGCCACATCCGCACGGGCTGAATTCGACACCTGAATCGCCGCATTAGCGTCCGAACTCGCTCCGTGAATGGCACTCATCGGTCAAAGCTAGTTGGTCCACATTTCTTCATCCCGGAAGCGAGCGCGGGTGACCGCAGGCAGGCTTCGCTGTCGTTCTGGCTTGGCAGTGACTCTGGCAGTCTGCACGCGCGTCTGCTGCTTCAGATCTGCGTTCCTTTGGCCCCCCACTCCTCGGTGCATTCACGTCACACCTGTCCTTAAGCGTGGATGACGAAGCCGCCTTGGTTTTTACCTCTTCTGCCTCCACCCTACCAGTACGCGCGCCTGTGAGCACGAGCCTCTTGCTTTCCTGACCGGCCGTTGTGGATCTGCGCCGTACCTCTCTCTTCGCTCACCGATGACATGAACTCATTCGTTTCTCCTCCTTTTTTTCCCCCTTTCACGCCCTCTTTTGATGTCGCCTCGCGTTCTCTCCCTCTTCCACCCTTGCTCCATCTGCTCCCCTGTTTTTGTGTTCACGTGTACGAGTGTTGAAGCCGTAAAGGAAGTATTCCCCAAAGCATACCAAGCGCACGCCTTTGAGCTTTCTAATACTTGCACAGTCCTTATATACAAGCACACATTAGACCACGTGCTGTAGCTCCTGCCAACGACAGATTGGTGAGCACTTGACAAGAGAGCTAAACAAACGAGGCAAGTGAACATCGACGGGAAGAAAAATCACGCGCCGTCGCACACACCTGCAATAAAGAGCATCCTTTTGTAGTTCACCCGCGCCGCTCAGCATGAACTCAAACAGAAACGACAACGAGGGCGCCATTGGCCTCTCCTCCATGGAGGACAAGTCTGACAACCGCAGCGCGCAGCGGCTTCTCGAGATCTACAAGGAGGCGATTCGCCCAGTGGAGACACTATACCACTACGAGAAGATCGCTCCTGGTGACTTCACTGGCCAGATTGAGTACCAGAAGCCGTGCATCAGCCTCTTCGGCCCGTGGTCTTGCGGCAAGTCGACCTTCATCAACCACCTGCTTCAGTCCAACCACATGTGGACCGGTCCCCAGCCGACGACGGCCGAGTTCACGGTGGTGATGTACGGCAACGATACGGCCCCCGTGGACGGCCAGGCACTTGTGAACGCGAAGCGGCTGCCCTTCCAAGACCTCTCCCAGTTCGGTGACGAGTTCATTCGTCACCTCAAGGGCTACCAGGTTCCGCACCCACTGCTGAAGCACGTCACACTCATCGATACCCCTGGCATCGTGGAGAGCGCTGATGAGCGTCACGGACGCACGTACGATTACCACGGCATGAGCCGCTGGTTCGCGGAGCACAGCGATCTTGTTTTCGTCCTTTTCGACCCCTCCAAGCTAGACTCCGGCAAGGAGCTGAAGACGCTGTTTGAATCGACCCTGCTCGGCCTCGAAGACCGCGTCCGCATTATCCTCAACAAGGCGGATAGCGTGACCTCGCAGGAGCTGATGAAGGTCTATGGCAGCCTCTTTTGGAATCTCTCCAACATTGTGCGCAACACGGAGCCACCGCGCGTCTATGTGGGCAGCTTCTGGGATCAGCCCTACCAGGAGGACAGCTTCACGCTGCTCTTCACCGAGGAGAAGGGAGACCTGATGAGAGAGATTCTGCATGGCGTGCCACAAGCCGCCTGGGACAGGAAGGTGGCGGCAGTCATTCAGCGCGGCAAGGCCGTCTTGGCTCACGCCGGTGTCTGCTCGACTGTCCACAATGATGTACCCGTGTTTAACAAGAGCAAATACTGCAAGAAGTCTGCTGACACGCTTTCCACAACCTACGATACCGTGGCTGCCAAATATAACCTCAATGCCCGTAACTTCCCCAACCCTGCTGCCTACGCCGGATTCTTTGAAACATACGACCCCGAAAAGATGGTCAGCGCGGACACGGTGGACAAGAAGACCCACGCCATCACCCGCCTGCGCGAGGCCATTCAGGTCACCCTACCCGCCCTGCTGAAGCCAGTGCGCAATGCACACCACGCGAGCACCGAGAACGCGAAGAATGAGCGCAATATGCTGCACAATATGTATGTGAACGGAGGCTCTCAGCCAATGCACAGCACCGTCAACAATGACAACGGGATGAACTCCTTCTACGGCGACATGAACGGGTCCGTGGCGCAGTCAAGGGAGGCCAGCGCTGCCTACGTCCCAGATCAGACGATGCCGCTGACCCCCACCGCACCGTCAGCGTACGCGCAGCAGAACGACACGATGATGATGCAGATGATGGGTATGATGCAACAAATGCTTCAGGAGTCCGTGTCCCGCCGCAGCAGCTTGGGCAGCAACGGCGGAGTCCCGCCCCGCCCACATTCGGTCACCATCTCCAGTGGTCATTACGTCGATGCACGTCCTGCGACACGGGATGAAGAGTGGATTGAGTAGACAACAGGAAAAGTCTCTGAAAGCAGGCACACACCAGCAAAAAGGAGCCATAACAAACAAAAAGAAAAGGGAGAAAAACAAAACAAGAATGGAGGACATAATGTGTGAGAGAAGCAGAATTGAGAGAGAGAGAGAGGGTGAGAGTGTGTGTGTGTGCGTGTGGATGAGGGAAGAAACTACACAAACATTTCTCCAAATTCCTCCTCTTTTTCCGTCTGTGTCGCCTCCCCTCCTTGTTCTTTTCTTCTTTTCTTCTCTCTCTATCTCTCTATCTCTCTATCTCTCTTTTTTTTTTTTTTTGCTGCGATGCTGCGTTGCTTTCTTTGCTCTCACTCCGCGTTGACTCTTCTCCACGTGTTGGGCCTGTTACCCCGGCCCTTTGTCCCCCCCTGTATGTTTCCTATCATCTTTTCCTCCTTTATGCTTTCGCTCACAACTTTGATTTTCTTCCAAGTATTCGGCACCGAGAATCTGCGGCACGGCTTCACTACATTTCCAACATCATTCTGCCTGTTTTTTTTTCTTCTCTCTCGTTCTTCCATTCTCCCCCGTTTTCTTTTCGGGAACACTGTCTTCCATCCGTTTTCATTCGTTACCATTACGTTTGCTCAAGTGCCTTTGTGGTCAGTATACTTTGTCTCGTGTCCTCCCTCTTTCATCTTCTTTGATTCACGGAAAAAAAAAAGAGAGAAAAAAGTGAGCCCCACCCTATTTGAACAGGGTGGTCAAACCTCCTCCTGTTGATCGAGCATCGTGCGTGAGCGGCAAAACCAAGCGAACAAACGTTCGAACGAAACCAAGATGAGAGAAGAAGAAAAAAAACGGGTGTACTGCGTCCCGATGAAAACCATTTGTTCCATACGAGAGCGAAAAACTGAACACGTGTGTCACTGTAGAGCAGCGCGTACCCATCGTCCTGGTTTCATGAGAGAATTATGCGTTTGTATTGTCGTATATATATATATTCTTTCTCCACATCACGCGTCACTTCTTCATGTTGAAGGCTCTCTGCTATACAGGAGAGTACTGAGCGCAAATACGTCAGACACAGATCGACAACTTCAACAGTTTCTTCACACGTCTACTGGTTCGTGTGGCGCGCTGCCTCTTCTCTCTGTTTTTCGCCCTGTTCATTATACTGAGAACTTGCGAGGGCTCTGTGGATTGCAACATGTTTTCCCTTCTGCGCTCTCTACCCTTGTATTTTTCGCAGACAAGGCAGAAGAAAAGGATGTCAGCAACAACAACAACAGGAAAATTCGAAGGAAAAAAAGAAAAAGGATTCGTAGAACAGTTGCCCTCCCCTCTTTGATACCTCTGTTTTAAACCATTCTAGACCAACATGTGTCTCCGTGTTGGTGACTTCTGTAAACCAGCCGACAAACCATGCTTGTTTCGTAGAATGCAGCTGAGGGGTTTCTCTTTTTTTTTTTTTATGTTACATGGTTGATGTTTCCTTTTTGAACCCGAAGAAAACAGCGACACTACTTGTTGATTCGATACAATTGACATACCCCCCAAAACGAACAAACGCACAAAGCAAGCGGAAACACGGATCACACAATCCCTATCTACGACGATGCAAATTTGATCGCGGAGAGTCGGCTGGGCCGCGGTGGACATGTCTGCAGAGCCACCACTCACCAACCCCCCTTTTTCCCCTCGGCTGCTCCCAGGTAGGGTGCGACAGGCCCCTCGTCACTAGCGCTCCGTTTTCACAACACTTGAAGCTGAGAGAGAGAGAGAAATAGTTCATCGCTTTATTCGCCGATTGCGTGGCGTACACTGTGCTGTGCTCTCTCCGCCTTCCTTTGTTCCGCTACTCCTCATCTCAAGCGTAGTGTTCCGTCTGGAGAGCGCTCGTGATGCATCTTGTGCGTGAACCGCTCATCTTCGATGCGTCCCATGTGCTTCCCCTCCCTTTCACACGAGCACACTTCCTCCCCTCTTTCCTTCACTCTCTGCTTCGCTCGAACCCACAGACACATACACAGACGGGCGCACAAACACACATACACAAAGACACAGGATACACACACACACACACACATCGCGCTGTCAGCGGTCGTCTTCTATCCGTCCGAGTACTGGCGGTGGCAATGCACGCCTTCCCCGGCGCGGAAAAGGCAGAGGCGGCGTCACCGGACACCGATGAGGCTATGGATACTGAATTTTTGGACCTTTTGCAATCGGCTGACGATGCGAACACACTCTCAGCGCTTGCGCAGATTGACTCCGCAGGCTCCATGGGAGCCGAAACAATGGCTGCACCGGTGACCCCTCTCACACAGCACGAAAACGCGTTTCTTGTGGGCGGCTCCCTCTTTACCCGAGGCAGCGTACGTCAGTGCGCACAACGAGGAAGTCGCAACGCCCCGTTCACCAGACGACCTTCTGTCCTGCACACGCACACGCCACGGCCGATGCGTCGCCACGCACCAGTGCTACTCTCGCTAGGCTCCCTATTCTGCCCCTTCACGCGGCAGTTCTTCGCCTTGCGCTCGCCGCATTGGGATCAGCTTCGGCGTGTCGGGTTCGGCATGGGCTACAGCATGCGCACTGGTCGTCGGGTGGAGCTGATCTACCCTACGCTTCTCCTCCGCGCCGCGCAGGCACTCCAGCGCGTACCGGCAGACACCATCGACTCGCCTGTGGCCCCGACGAGCCGCTGTCGTGGCGCACCAGTATGGAGCCCGTTGCTCTCGCGCACACTGGGGTCGGTACTTCGACAGGCACCAGTCGGATCACTCGACGCATTCAAAGAGTACATGCACCAACACCTGGAAACAGATGCGGGCGTGATGCAAGAACGTCAAGTACCGTTGTCTCTGGCCACTTCACGTATTGCCTGTCGTCATTGCGAGGCGCCGACAAGGGCCTTGGCAGACGTCGTCTCGACAAGCGCGATATCATCCGTCGCGGAGCAGGCGTCGTCTTACGAATGCCGTACCACATCTTCACGGCCCACTTCTCCTCACTCTGCACTCTTCGCTGTTGGCCAAGCATGGCTGCGATGTGCCGCCGCGGATCGATCCAGACAACTCCAGTGCCCCCCGCTCTTACCCTTCGAAATCACAACTGCGCTGACACGCACGGCATTGTCCACCGCTCACACGGCTTCTGTGGCGCAGGAGCCCCCGCTGTGGTCAACAACGTGGCCTCACATGGCCCTGCCGGCACCACCACAGAGTTGGGCTGGCCTACCACCGCACACACGGGCCGCATGGCTTCGTCTACCGATATGCCGGCACGCTACTATGGGTGGGCAGGCCTCGCTGATGCACAGTGCGTGTGCGTCGTTGATTCTGCAGCAGGCGCAGCGCACAGAGGGTCAAGACAGTACCACACTTACCCATACGGTGTTTTTCTGCCCGGTTGAGCACACAGTTGACTACAACAGCGTCATGGATCTCGTCGCACACCGCGTGTTTCCAGATGCCTCAGACCCCGCCTGCACATGGCTCACGCGTGATACACGCAGCTGCGCGCCACACGAGGCAGTGCCTATCTTGTCGCTCGGCGTGTCTTGTTCAGAGGAGCTGACGTACCGCAGGGATCACGGCGATGCCGACATTGAGCAGTCGTCCGCGTCAACGGATGCATCACCACACGTGCTCGTCATCATCGGCAACGCGCATCTCTTATCACGGCGTGCAGTGTCACGCCTACTCGATCAGTGGACACGCAACGGTGCGGCCCAGCGACTTCGAGACGCGCGCCACTTTGAGCGTCTCCGCGGCCGCGAAAAGCACGGCCAAGTCGCACGCGGACCTCGGCGCTTCTCTTGGCATGTGCTGCTCGGTCTGGACCCGTTCGCAAGTCCCATTCGCCGCCGCTACATGATGCCCTTCGGTCCTGTGCGTGCGCTGTTCGTGGCGCTGGAGCCAGACCTCTCGCACGACGCGCCCCGCTCCGGTGCGACCACCGACAAGCCACAGCGCGCACTGCTGCGTGTTCACATCGCCCCCACCCCGAGCCACAGCGTGTTTCATCTGAAGGAGCCCCTCTCCGCCACGCTTCTTCGCATCGGCTTGGTTTTCCGCACACACCTCGATGATGAAGGGCGGTTGACCCTTCTTCATCGACTGGTAAAGTGCGCCAGGGCCCAACTGCCCGGCGCATTGGTATTGGTTTGCCGCGAATCCGTGCCGACTTCAGCCTCGTCACCCAGTGGTGTGCGTGTGACGTCGGCACGGCTGGACAGCGCAGATGGCGCACGTCTGTTCGCGTCTGGGTGTGAAGCGCTCCTGCTGACAAACACGGCCTCAACCGACGGAGACAACGAAGTAGCGGTGCGTTTGCAATCCGTCGAGCACACTATCACCTCCTTCCCATTTCTCGCGTCCATTACCTTTTCCCACCGTCTGGTCGATGCGTTTCCCGTGCACGTTGACTATGAGTGCGCGGCCAGTACCGGCGGCCACTCGAGCCCTGCCTCATCGGCATCCGCGCCAACTTCACCCACAGACGTATCGCGTAAGACAGGCACGCTAAGCCCGCTTATCGTGGCGAGTCGTAGCGAGGCGCACGCACGGGAAATGCAGGAGACAACGGGACGTGCGCGCCAGCATCGCGCTTCCGGCATCGCGCGTGCCTCGTCGGCCGAGGCATCGCGGCGCTCTGCGCCGTCAGATGTGCTTCTCACTGCGGCGAACATGCGTACAAACCGCTCAACCTACCGGACAGATGAACCGCGGCTCTACGAGGGCTTTATAGAACCGGCGCTCTTGCTGGGAAACTGGACGCGAACGCACCTGTTTTGTGCACCTATCGTCGCGGACGTGCTGCCCCTGCGAGCCCATCTCCTTGCGCGAATGCGGCACTGGGTCCGGCGTCGTGCACCGTTTCGCCACTCTGTGCGTGTTGTCGACGTGGACATTTTCCACGTCGATCACGTCGCCTTCAGCCTCGCTCGCCGCTGCCGCCTCTTCGGTGTTCGCGCATGGTTCTTTGAGAGCTGCGGCGCCACAGCGGTGCGTGACGCAGCGCAGCAGTGCCGGCCCGGCACATCTCGCAAGACCCGCGTGTTTCTGGACGAGCTCCTTCAAGCGGCTCTGCACGAGTACGCTGCGGATCCGGTGTTTTTCCCTCTTTGGACGTACACAGACGGTCCCCAAGGCGTCGAAGAACAGCCGCAGCGGGAGCACATCATCACAGAGTCGGATGTGTGCGCGTCAACAAGCACAGCAGGGAGCTCGTACAGCTTCCGATCTGTCCCGGAGTGGCGTACACCTGCCACACCAGTCGCAGTCGAGCGCCGACTGTTTGCAATGGCGGCCGTTCAGTATCCAGCGTTGCAGCTTGCGCATGGCTCCCGTATCGTGCTGCACAGCCCTGTTCAGGGCCCCTTGTCTGCCCAGCTTCCGGCAGGCACTGTGTGCGTTGTCACCGACTTTGCACCGCCCACCACAACCGAGTCGACTCACGAAAGGCGAGCCGCTGTCCACCTACGCTCAGGGCGGCCGGTGGATGATGTGCGAGCGGCACTTTATCTGCAGCAGCAACGGAGCGGCGTACTTGATTTACCCGTGCTGAAGCCGATTTTTGTGCCCTACTCTCCTTACGCCATGGATGGTCGCTTTATGCGTGTGGCTGAGCAAGACAGCGCTGGCTTCCTTCTCCTACCACAGCCGCTTTTGGTTGGCGGGTACCGCTCCCTGCACTACTACAGTCTTCCACTCTTACATCTCCCCTGTCATGTACTCGCTGGTGGCGACGCCGGCGTGCGCACGGCGCTGCGCTTCAACAAGCAACGCGCCTCCCCCGACGCCTTGCTCGACGTGGCCAATCCTGAGGACGTCTCCTTTGCGTTTCCCGGGCCTTTTCTCTTTCACCCGTACTACGGGAGCCGGTCTTGCAAGTCACAGTTGTGTCTCACACCGACTCACCGGCACACGATCTTTTCCTCTGTACTGTTCAATATGCGCCCATCTGCGTCCTCTGCACTGTCAGCTCCTGTTTTCTTCGAAGACGCTTTCCTGTCGTCATCGTCCACAGAGCCGCTTGCTGGCACTCATCGTGCTGCGGCGTCACGCGACGAGTCAGCGAGCACGGCGGAAAGCCCACCACCTCCCCTGCAATTGCTCTTAAACCCAAGTTTGCCACAGGACGCGAGGGATGACGACACCGCCGCACTGAGTGACCCGCTCATCACCGAACTTGCGCTGTTTCATCCGTCACCAACTTGAGTGCACTGACAGACACCGAGTGAGCGGCTGTCTCTCATGACCTCCGTTTGTTGTCGCGCTGTTTTTCTCTTCCCACTTGTCTTTGTTGTTTATCTGCATTGCAGTCACTACGACTGCTGCTTCCCTCAGCTCCCTGCTTTCTCCATCTCTTTTATTTTTTTTTTCTCTCACACTTCTTTTTCCCCTGCTCGAAACCGCTTTTTACAGTCTATTCTCTGACCCTACTCGATGTATCGTGCTCTCTCTTTTTCTTTCTCATTCTTTCGTGGCGGCTTCCCGCCTGCAGGTAATCAACAAACCGTCGACACTGCTGCCACTCACAACGTGTACACACGCCACGTAACGTGAACCTGCTCCGCCGGTACAACCGTGATCATGTGCACATGTGTGCGCATGCGTGCGCTTGTGCGTTTTTCATCCCTGTAGTGCACGTCTGAGAGTGATCGTCACATCACGCTCTTGTTACTTCCTTCCCCTCTTCTCCCTCTGACTCTTGACTCGCATATCACTGCTGTGCGTGACCCCCCCCCCCACACACACATGGCGACTTGTTTCTTTGTGTTGTTTCCTGCTTGTGTGTTGTTCTGAAAACATGAGGGAACGTCTTCCAAGTACCTGTTTTTCTCCCCCCTCTCTTCTCTTTCTTTTCTTTCTTCTCTTTTCTTTTGTTTTTGTTACTGGTGGATCTCGCTTGTCGAAAGCAATCCGAAAAAAAAATTAAAAAACAGGAACAGGAACGAAAATGATGCGCCCCGACGGCACTTTGAGCACCGGCTTCGATAGCATGATGGCTGGAACGAACGTCAATCGGAGTGCACAGTCTGCCTATCGCAATGCGCAGTCGCGCATTCAGGATCTTTACCCCGACTTGCAGGTGTACGAAATGCAACTGAACAGGGTCCGTGATCACATCAGCGCCATCTTCAGCGAAGTCGAAGTGATGCGTCGCCACTACGACGACTTGATGGCCGAGAAGGTGTATCTCGAAGAGCTTCACGCCAAGACGGAGAGCCAACTCAGTCACGCCGGCAGCGTCATCGCTCGGTATTCGGTCAAAGACGCCGTAGTGGCGAGCGATGGGTTCACGTACGAACGCGAATCTATCGGCAAATACTTCGAGCACTGCCTCAAGGCGGATGTCAAGCCCCATTCGCAGCAGACAGACGAGTGCCTGACGACGACACTCGTCCCAAACAGCTCTCTCAAGAAGTTCCTCGCACGCTTGCACGAGGTCCAGCAGGGCTCTGCTCCATCCCCTGCTGGTGGGAAGCAGTCGGAGCCGCGTGGCAACGCGGCGGCCGGCTCAAATGCCAACAACGCAACCAACAACCACCACCACAACGCCGCAGTGGCTGACCCTGCCGGTGAGCGGGGCAATCACTCCCACCACGATCCTGCCGAGGGAAAGGACGGTGGTGCAGTGGAAGTCAACGCCCTCGGCGAACGTGTACACCCGTGCATCCGTGTCTACGGCTTCTGCAACTACAAGGGCAGCTGTGCGTACGCCATGTATCCGTACGACGCGTGCCTGTCTAACTTGAAGGGCCGCTGCCGTTTCCGCAATCAATGCCACGAGCGTCACGTTGAATTCCGTGGTCCACTCAACGATCACGGCGTTCCCCTGGCTCAAGCCAACAGCAACGGAGCGACGGCAGATGAAACCAAGTAGCGTGAAGGGTGCCAGACCGACAGGGTGACGCGACACGTGCGCACAACACTGTGTGCCTTCCCCCGCCTTCCCCCGCCCCTCGGCTACCTTGACTTGGCTCTCTTGTCTTTCGCGTGCTCTGGCTGCCCCCTTTCTCTTTTTGTTGTTGTTATATGTGCGTGCGCGTGAGAGAGACGGATTGTGGATGTCCCCTTCCCTTTCGCGCTTGACTTGCCGTGTCTTTTTTTTCCCCCTTTTTGTGTAGCAGCTCTCCCTTTTGGCCTTTTGGTGGCCACACTGAGCTACTCCCTGCGGTACTGTCACCATGACACTTGACGAGAACGCGTGGCACTCGTGGTGGTGTGCGGCCTTTCGAGGCTCCCCTTGTTTTCCCCGCTTTTTTACTGACTGTTGCGGTGCACTCGTGTTTTCTTCTACCTCTTTTTTTTTTTCTCTTCTTTTTCTGGTTCTCTCCCCTCCTCTCGCTACTCGTGGGACACTTTTTGTCATGATGATAACTGTGTCTTGCCCTTCCCCGTATTCGAGCCTCGTCGGCGAAGGTGAGATCATCTCAAGAAGTAAGAGATACTGGTCTTTTTTTTTTTTTTTTGAATCCGGGTCTCAAAAAACAAAGCAAAAAGAAACTTTGCGAGACAAGAAAAGGGCTTTTTCTTTTTTGACAGTAAGCTAACGACAGCGATGAAGCCCTTTTCACCTTCCCCTTCCTCTTGTGCGTTTTTCTTGAAAGAAAAGTTCCCGCTGTCGTGGGGAATGAAGAGGAAGAGAGTGAAACACAAAACGAGATTGGATGATGCGATGCTGATGTGCGTCCCTTCACACACACACACCCACACACAGAACAACAACAACAGCCAAGAAAGAGGTACTACCACAACCTCATCGGCGCTCCGCCCAAGCACAAGACAAAAGGGACACTTCGTGAGAGACGGGTGGCCACGTGCGCACACACACGCAAACACCCAAAAAAAGAGCGGGTACCCCACGCTCCCAAGGGCCCATGCTTTGTGTGACGCGTACCCTGGCTGTGCTACTGCTCTCGTTTCGATAACAACGTTGCCGCTCTCTCTCTATTGCTGCTGGTCACTAGATACGTTGCTGGTGCATCTGGTGACCTTCTTCACGCACACATGAGCGTACAAGGTGTCAGTTCCGCTTGTGCGTGTGTACCTCACAGAGATGCCGGTGTGTATGGGCTGGTTGCGGAAGCAGAACAACAACACCCAACGACAAAGATGCCAGAGAATTCCTCGTGTGCGTGTCTCTCACACTTCTCTTTGTCAGATTGTACTACATACCGACTCCATCAAATGCGTTCTACAGTCACACACCGTTTCTCTCTCTCCCGACTCTCTCCTCACTCGCACATGGAATCGTCACCCTACAGTCACAATCTTGAAGGTTCGCCTCTTCTTTTTTTTTTTTTTGACAGCTGTGAGTGAGAATGAACTCGCAGGCCCAACCGTTTTTTGGAAAGGGCACGTACGGGCCGGTGCCTGACATGAATCGCATGTTTGTGTGGGAGGCGACGCAGATGCTGATGGAGGGGTTTATGGCTCACCAAAATGACCTGCCTCGCTTGTTGGAAATTGCCCAACATCTCACCAACATTCTTGAAACAACGCGTGCACAGTACAATGGCGCGCTGGCGGACCGCGACATGGTTTACCGGAAGCTCCAGGAGACCGACAACAAGCTTCTGCAGATTGAGAACGTCGTGCGCCGCTACTGCACTGTACGCGAGCCAGTTGTCGCGAGTGACGGCTTCACGTACGACCGTCCAGCCATCACGCAGTACTTGCAGGACTGTGCGCGCACCAACAGCAAGGCCTATTCACAGCAGACCAAGGAAGAGCTCACGGATGTTCTCGTCCCGAACGAGTCTCTGCGCCGTCTCGTGGATACCTTGAAGGGTATTCGCACAACGGAGGTGCCTCAGCTGGTCCCGCGCAACCCGATCACCAACACCTCAGGAGCAGCACGCATGAACGCGTGGAGTGACGAGTCACCCAGTATGACCCTTAATCCCGTTGGGACGGTCGATCCGTCGGTGCGCACGGCTGCGGAGTCTGCAACCGCGAGCGTCCCGTCCGCCAACAATCTGTCCAGCGTTAACCCCCCTGCCCCCGTCAACAACGGCGCAGGCAGTGGAGTCGGCGTTGCCATTCCCGCGCCTGCTGGTGCGCGGCGCTTTGAGATGGGCAACGCGAATGGCGGCAAGGGCGGCAAGTACGGCGGAGGCCAAAAACCAGCGCTTCACCCATGCCTGCGCGTGTACGGCTTCTGCAACTTTATGGATGACTGCACCTTCGCTCACTATCCGTTCGAGGCGTGCCTGAACCACATTAAGGGCAAATGCCGGTTCGGACAGAACTGCAAGGAACTCCACGTCGACCCCCGCGACCCGCGTTACCAAAATCGCAACAGCTACGCCGCCACTCACGGTCACCAGAAGCCACAGCAGCAATCGCTGCCGCAGCACGACAACGCGGCCGTAAAGAAGGGCACTGCTGTGTCCAACAACAAGGCAGCCGAGTCGCAGCCCGCAGACAAGACGGCCGCCTCCGCGTCATCCGAATCCGGCTCCAAGGCCGGCACGCCCCCAACAGTGAGCGCAGAGACCAAAGACACGACTACGAAGACAGAGACGGGCTCCAAGCCCGCGGCTACTGCTGAGGCGTAAACAGATTTCATGGGTGCTCCCATTGACGTTCTTTGCTCTCCGGCACCGTCCTGACGCTCAACGTGCGTGCGCGCGGTATGCTGACAACCCCACTTACCGGAGTCACTGCTGGTTTCGAGAAACGCGCCCCAGCAGCAAAACCCAACAAGACTCACTAACGAAAACAACAACAAAAAAAAATCGAGGTGATTGCGCATAGTGTCGCTGATGACAGCCGTGCACCTGTACTGCCTGCTTGGTTGACGTGTTGCACAGCAAACAAACGAACAACACCGACAAATAAGCGATTGAGAGATCATGTGTGAGAACGAAAGAATAAACAAACAAACAAACAAACAAACAAAAAAAAAAGCGATGAGCACTGCACGTGAAAACCCGCGAAGAATCGAGTATGACGAACTCTTGTCAGTCGGGAAGAATACACAAGCATATGTGCTCCTCCCCGCTTCGCACTGACCGTCTACGGCGCAGCGGGCTACATCAAGATGCACTCTGCGGACGCAGGCACTTAGTAAGCTGTAGCGGGGGGAAGGGATGGGGAAACAAACAGCGGCGACACCAAAAAAAAAAAAAAAACTGTCGATGCATGACAGCGATACAAACTCGTGGAAAATCAAAAAGACGAGGAAGTCGATGATAGCTGCCGTGATTGTTTCTCTGTTTGCGTTGTCTCGGCCGAGTGAGCTGAACAGCAGGTGATTGCTCCCTGCCCTTGGTGGCTCTCCTTCTCACGGTGAACGGATCCCACGTTCACAGTTTATCCTCTGCTGCTTTTTTTTTTTTTTTTGGCTGCCACGCATGGGTCTGGACGACAAGAAGAAAAAAAAGAGCACACGCGTTTTCTTAGCTGACGCTTGGTTAGTCTGTTTCCTTTTTTTTCTTTTTTTTTGTTTTCAGTTGCCAGAGGTTGCCATGATGGGAGGAAATCCGCCATGTCTTTGTCTTTAACTACTTCCTTGACTACTTTGTTTTCTTTTTGTTCCGGGGTGTGCATTGGTCAGGCACACAATCACATTTGACTCAAAAGAAAAAAAAAAGTAGTAGGCGTAGCACTCAAAAGGAAAAAAAAAGACAGTGGCGATGGTGTCTAAGAAGCACCCATACGCACACGAAAGGCTCTCGCACTCGTCCACACAGCTCGCAGCACGCACACACACTCCAGCAGTGGAAGGCAACGCACATGCGGAGAGGAACGCTACGTTTTACAGCATCCCGCTCGTCGGAACCCACGTGTGCGGAGAAGGGAAGGGGGTGGGAGGGTGTCGCGCTGCGATCTCATCTCTGCAGAACACGCACAGTGACCTGTCCGCTCTGCCTCCGTGGCTAGGAAACCTTCTAGGCTTTCTGGCGGTATCGGCTCATCCCGCTTCTCTGCTCACACGCGCACGGGGACACACCCTCCACCTCTCTCTCACTCTCTCTCTGTCGCTCCCTCGCATCCTCCGATTCTCATCGCTTCCCGACACCGTTTTGCTCCTCCACTTGTTCCTCTCGTGAACACCAGAGCGCGAATTAGCCTTTGCACCGCTGCTATCACGTACCCATACCGCGGAATCTGCTCAGCACGCTCGATTGCGATTGCGGTCATTGAACACTTCGCGTGACGGCATCTCGGAGTGAGTGAGAACACAGAGGAGCTCCCCACAACAGACACAGAGACTCAACGTGATTTCTGCTAACGATGTCTTCCGCACCTAAAACTGGTGGGTTCCTCGATGGGTTTCTTTCTTCCCTTTCGATGATTTTGGTGAGTGAGATCGGTGACAAGACATTCTTCATCGCGTGCCTTATGGCGATGCGGCACCCGAGAATGGTTGTATACGTGGGTGCGCTTTCTGCGCTTGCGGCCATGACAGTGCTGTCGGCGTTGATGGGTGTTATTGTGCCTAGTGTGCTGAGCGTCTACTTCACGCGGTTCATCGCCTGCGTCCTCTTCTTCTCTTTTGGCTTCAAGATCCTCTATGATGAGCTGCACAAGGGCGGCTCTGGCGACGAAGAAAGTGACGACGAAATGGCAGAAGCCGCGGCCGCATTGCGTAAAAAAGACGGCGCTGACGCAGAGGAGACCGGCAGCGCCGCCGGTGCCTCGTCCACGTACAAGAACGCCTCTGCTCGCCGTTGCCGGACCATCTTGACCCCAGTGCTGGTGGAAGCCTTCACACTGACGTTTGTTGCCGAATGGGGCGATCGAAGCCAGCTCGCCACCATCGCTTTGGCGGCCGCGAAGAACCCGTACGCGGTTACCCAGGGCGGCATCATTGGCCACGCTATTTGCACTGGCGGTGCGGTCATTGGAGGTAACTTGATCGCGCAGAAAGTATCCATGCGGACGGTCAACATCATCGGCGGCATTTTGTTTCTCCTCTTCGGCGTGGTGACTGCCCTAGAGCTGGTGTACGGCTCGAACGAGTCTAGCACGTCGTCTAGTGCCAAAACGCCGTAACGACCTCGCTCCAAAAAACAGGCGTACTCGACACCTGCACAGCAGATGCCCCCCCCCTCCCCCCCTCCCCCCCTCCTACCCGTCGCCCTGTCGCCCTGTCGCCCCGTTTCTCTCTTTTTTTCTCTTTTCTCTTTTACTTTCCTGCTCCTCGCCACCACCGTGCTCTTCTGAAAATCGCCACACAGATCGGGGTTGGCTTGATACCCAGTGCTCGCTTCCCGTCACCTTCACGCGTCAGGTTTTCTTTTCCTACGTAAGGGCCGAGACCGCAGGTACTGTTGATTACATTGGCGATCGTTGTGTATGTCGAAGGAAAAATGAATGGGTAGCTCTACCCAACTTAAGAGAAGCTTAACATGCCTTTACTTCCCTCTTGGAAGTCAAATATTCTCTCACACCTCGCGTACAAAAGCTAGAGTTCATAACAAACGAAAATGACGACTGCAAGTCCCATGCTTCGAATGCTTTGAGATTCATTCTTAATCAAAAGTTGGAGTGCTCCATCGTGCATCAACGCAACGACTGCCGCAATCGCGGTCGCCGTTTTAACCCCCCTCCCGTTCCCCGACGTTTAGCAAATATGAGTCTTCATCGGTTTTTCTTCCCCCGTAGCCTCGCATCGGCGCCTTCGGGGATCCTGCCCATATTTGTGAGACGAGCACCGCGCACCCATGCACAGCACGTCTACAGTGACTGAGGACTTCCAACAACACACGTGCACATGTGTGTGCATGCTCACGTGACAAGGAAGTCGTGAAGCGGCTGTGGCGAACTGTTATTGCTGGCTGTGTCTCTCTTTCGTGCCCGGGCAGCATCAGCACAGCTGGCGACGTGCAAAGCGTTTTCGACTTCCCTCTTGCTGTGCCTCCATCCTCTCATCCTCTCATCCTCCTCAACCGCGTACGCATACCTCTCTCTCTCTTTTTTTTTGTTTTCGATTCTCTCTTTACATCGCCCTTTTTCGTTCTGAATTGCATTTTCCTCCTTTTTTCATTACCTGCTCGGTCTTCTGTACAAAACGGCAACATTGAAGAACCAACAGAGAAGCATACACGCCTTTCTTTTCTCTTTTTTTTTTTTTTGTGTGTGTTCGTTTGTTCTTTCGTAGAAATAGAGTGCCGAGGCTGAACACCGCGGTCGCAGCAAGTTCTTTTTTTTTTTCTCCTTTTTGTGATCATCGCTTCTCTCCTTCGCTCTCTTCCGTGCGTCACGTTCGTCTTTGCCCTTCTTTCGCTTTCCCCTGCCCTTTTTGTGATACATGACCAGCCGTCGCGGTGTCCGCTTTGAGACGCCTCCGGAGGCGCCGATCAACGGCACGGCTGCCCACGAGGGGGACAAGGAGCAGCCAGCCAAGATATGCTTTAGCGTGTGCCGCAAGGAGTTGTACCACCCCAACAAGGGGTTCAAGCAGCTCGTGCGTAAGCTGAGGTCGAAGGGGACGATTGAAACGAACAAGGAGGACATCACCCTTGATCGGCTCCTGGCGTATGATATCGTCGTCATGGCGGCTCCGCAGCAGGAGCTCTCCAAGGAGGATCTCTCGACCATTCAAGAGTACGTGGAGCAGGGCGGGTCGGTACTGCTCATGCTGGGCGATGGTCACGGTGGAGCGTACAAGTACCTGGACGCATTTCTTGACGAGTGGGTTGGCATCACCACCAATGAAGACTGCGTGGTGCGCACCGTGATGCACAAGTACCTACACCCCAAGGAGGTGTGTATCACGAATGGCATCACCAACCGTGCCATCAACAAGGCCGCCGGCAAGACGATCGCCGGCAGCGGCACGTCCGACCGGCTGACGGCTGCAGGCGGCAAGCTCACCGGCGCGGCCTCGTCAGGCTTCGGGCGGACGGGCATGATGGGCATGACGCTCAATCGCACTGCTGTCAATCAGGGCACGATGAATCCGAACATGATGATGATGATGCAGGGCGACGATAAAGAGGCCGAGGCGGTACCGACAAACTTGGCCTTCGTCTATCCACACGGTCTCACGCTGAATGTGCAGCGCCCGGGTATCCCCATTCTCAGCAGTGGCTTCATGGCGTACCCTCTCAACCGCCCGATCGCGGCCGTCTGGGAGAGCCCAGACGTCGCCGAGCACCTTGGTCGCCGGAAGCAGGGCAAGTTCATGATTTTCGGTAGCGCTCAGGTCTTCGACGACAACTGGCTTGCCAAGGAGGAGAATGAGCTGTTGTCGAATATCCTCTTCGATTACCTCAATCACCAGATCCGCCTGAATCAGATTGACGCCGACGAGCCTGACGTCACCGAGTACCATCATCTCCCTGACACCGCCTCCTTGTCAGAGCGGCTGCGTGTGTCTGTCGAGCAGCAGGAGGAGCTGCCGCGTGACTTCACCAAGCTGTTTGAGCTGGACACGTTCAAGCTGAGCACGGACAAAATCCCCGATGCGATCGACACGTACGAGAAGCTCAACGTGAAGCTGGAGCCACTGACACTGATTCCACCCGAGTTTCAAACGCCGCTGCCTCCTGTCAAGCCAGCTACATTCGGCCCCATGCACCGAGACCCCATGCCCCCGGCGCTGGATCTTTTCGACCTGGACGAAGAATTCGCGCCGGAGCGTGTGCGTCTGAGCCAGTTGACAAACAAGTGCAAACCGGAGGATGTGGAGTTTTACATTCTGCAGGCAGCGGAGGTGATGGGAGTCACAAAGAAGCTGCGCAGTCCCCGCAATCGCGATCCACGTGCGCTGCTCGATTACGTATTCCGCCAGGTCGTGCAGTACAAGAAGGTCAACTCCGGCCCGTCGCCGAATCACGCCTCCGGCCGCCGCTCGGATACCGTCTCGCAGGACGGCACCGCTGCCGCAGCCGCTGCGGCTGAAAACATGGTTCGCGTCATTTGCGTCAACACCATCAACGCCGTGAACGCAGGCGTAACCGTCGACACAACTCCGTTTGATGAGAACCCTCGGTGGATTCTCAACCTCGAGTGCAACTACGCGGACGGCACCATCAACGGCAGCATCCAAATTCACGACGACTCCTTCGTCTTCGCTCCACAGGAGGCGCGCATTCAGGGTGACATTAAGCCGCCAGGCGAGCGCGAGTACCCCATGGAGTGGGGCGTTGTCTTGGAGAGCAAGAGCGGCGAGCAGCTGTTCTACGTCTTCTTGGCCATGCTGCAGGGGAACCAGCTCCGTGGTGCGTGCGAACAAGGTAGCAACGCGTCAAACGCGCGCAACTTCCTCTACACGATTGAAGAGCTGTAAATCTATGCTCCGTCTTTCTTCTGCGCACCCTACGGCCCCTTCCGAGCAGCGGCCCTGTTGATCACTGACGACCTCGTTGACCCTTCCTTTTTCTTTTCTTTTCCACGTTGGCCTCTCTTCATTTGTTTCTTTTACTAGTTCTATGTGTTACTGTTGCTCAGTTCGCACCTCACAGTTTCTGGTGGCTTCCGTTCCGGTTGGTGATACGTGTTCTAGTGTTGCGCGCGCGCTCTCTCTGTTTCTTTGTAGTATTTGTATAGAGCACAACACGAGTGGCTCGCGTTTCTTCCCGAGGCGGCCGTCCGTGTCGATCTGCCGGGCACGCCTGCCAGCACAGTGAGGCAACAACAGCATATGCATAAAATGTACATCTTTGGCACTTCGGTGTGTTTCTCCTTTCTGTTCTCCAGCTTCAAAACACACAGAAGAAAAGCAAAAAAAAAAAAAGAGAAAATGCAGGCAGACACACACACACACACACCAACTCTCCTGTCCACTCCGGTGAAATGACTCAAAGGCGCGACTTTGAACGAACGGTAAAAATGCGCCAGATACAACGGCAAAGGTGACAGGGCAGGACCACTTGGAGTAGCTCGCTGACAGCGTCTACCCTTTTTTGCGCGGCTCGCGTACTCGCCCATCGCGTCTCAGGTCTCACGCATCGGGCCGGCAAGTCGCTCCTTTTCTGAAGTATGCGCGCCAACAGAGTAAGAGAGGAGAGAGAGAGCACAGGGGCTCCCTGGGCTATTTGGCCAAACAGCTTCTGTACCCTTTCGCTGGCAGTTTTTCTATTTTTTCCCTCTCCCTCATTTCTTCTCGGTGTGCTTCAGGCATACAGGGCTGGTCCAACACCATCTCACAAATCTGTGCAACTCAGCCGCTATCCCTTGCCAACTTCTTCCCCTCTCTTTCTCCTCTCCTCCACTCTTCTTCTCTTCTTCTCTTCTTCTTTTTTTTACTTTTCCGCTCCCTTGCCCTGTTCTCACAAATACCGTTTTTCTCATATCGCTCTTCGCGCCTGCGACAGAATCAATACGACCTGTGAACAAAGTAGAGGGACACAGAGAGAGAGAGAGCCGTATTTCTCCATCGTTGTTAGAGTCCGCCTTTTCTTTCTTTGTTGTTTCCTTTTTCTTCTTCTTCTTTTGAGCTCCGTGTTCGACGACGCGAGCTACGTGAGCACCCTTTCACGTGCAGACACACTCACCGTGGGGCGGCACTGTATCTCTGTGAACTGCTTTGCCGATAGAAACCGCGACAACCTCGTGAGGTCACCACTCAACTTTTTGGTCGTCTCTCCTTCTTTTTTTTTCCCCCTCTCCTCTCCTTTTGTTTACAACTACTCGCGGCTGACAACGAACACTCTCTGCCATGCGGTTGGTCACAACGACAGCAAAGGAGCGTCACAGTGAAGCGTGTACGGTGGTGGCTGTTTCTCTGACCGGTGACATCATCACGGGCAGCGATGACTTCGCCCTGCGGCGGTGGAACGCGAGCGGAGAAGCGATTGACGTGGTGAAGAAGTTCGACAGCTGCATTACGTACGTCGCGTGGGTACCGGTGTCTATGGCTGCTCGCCGTGCGCGCGGAGTGGCGGCGAATGAAGGCAAGGACCACTGCCTCGTGGCCTGCGCGGATGGCACGCTATCGTTCGTCAACGCTGCCAACGGCCGCGTCGAGCGCGTGGTAGAGGCGCACATCGGCAGCATCACAGGCGTGGTTCACGCTTCCGATGGCTCCTCGATCATCACCGCTGGCGAGGATGGCTGCGTGAAGGTTTGGTCACAGGCAGGGATTTCGCGCTCGACTCTCGCCAACGCGGGCAAGTGCATTTACGCGCTGTGCTGGGGTAGCGAGTCAACCGAACTAGGCGGTGACTGCGTCCTGTACACTGTTGGCACGGATGTCGTCATCAAGCCACTCAACCCCTCCGTCAAGAAGCAGATCAAGTGGAAGGCGCACAACGGTGTCGTGCTCTGTGCGGACTGGTCCCGCATGAGCGGTCTGATCGTCACGGGTGGCGAGGACGGTACCTACAAGGTGTGGGACGCGTACGGTCGCAACGTGTACACCTCCGCCGCGGGTGAGCACCCCGTCACCTCGGTGCGCTTCTCCGCCGATGGGGAAATGTTCGCCGTCGGCTCCTTCATGAACCTGCGCGTGTGCGACAAGACCGGGTGGAGCCACACGTACGAACGCGTCGCAGAGGGCAGCGCGCTCTCTATCGAGTGGATGCCTGACGGGACGCAGATGGTGGTAGGCTGTGGCACTGGCGCCGTCTGCACTGCCCAACTTGTCGACCGCAAAGTAACGTGGGGCACGTACAGCGTCACTTTGTCTGACAGCCGGAAGCTGCTGGTCCAGGATGTCGCCAAGGACACCGTCGAGGAGCTGCCCCAAAAAGACAAGGTGATCAAGCTTGAGGTTGGCCACGGTTATCTGGTCGCGTGCACAACCACCATGTGCATCTGCTACCCACTCGAGCGCCTCAAGTCACCTGTTCAGTTTGATCTGCGCGATGCCGTGATCACGCTCAAACTTGGCGCGAAGAACTTTCTTTTGGCCGATTGCAACCAAGGCGTTCAAATTTACTCGTACGAAGGACGACAAGTTAGCGTCCTGCGGCTTCAGGTGTCATTGCGACCGGAGATCATGGCATCGGACCTCCTTTCGCTGTCGGAGGAAACGGTCGCGATGCGCAACCCGGCAGATCTGAAGAAGATCATCTTCTTCGACACTCTCAGCGGCAAGCCAATCGAGGAGGCCACCATTACCCACCACCTCGACATTGCATCGGTGCACCTCTCGCAGCAGGGCTCGATGGCTGACCGCAAGATCGCCTACACGGACCGCAACCGCGACCTGTATTTTTCCGTCGTCCACAAAAAGCTGGGTGCGCACAAACTGGGCTCCATGGCGACCAGTGTGGCGTGGCACGATACCCACGAGACTCTCGCTGTCATCTCCGACGGGCGGCTTACGATGTGGTACAGCCCTGCGATTGTGTTCGCCGACCGCGACTTGCTGCCCCTCACTAGGCAGGTGCGTGACGACGGCGCCGATGAGTTCAGCCAAAATGACCGAATCACAGGGTTCCACGACACGCGTGTGCTCGTTCGCCGCGGTGGAGACGGTGCCCTGCTGACGATGTCCGTCTCGCCTTTCCCGGATATCATCTTCCAGCTCGTCGCGAGCAATGACTGGGACGGCGCGACACGCCTCACCCGCTTTCTCGGCGAAGATTTCCTCTGGGCCATCTTGACTGGTCTCGCGGTACAGAAGGGTGAGTTGAACACGGTCGAGACAGGCTACGGTGCGCTGGGTGATTTACCCAAGGTGCGCTACATCCACGGCATCAAAGAGATGCCCTTGCCCGAGGTGCGACAGGCGGAGCTCGCCGTGTTCCAGCACCGCGTAGAGGAGGCGGAGCGCGTGCTTCTGCAGTCGGGGCTTGTGTACCGTTGCATCGACATGCACACGCGACTCTTTGACTGGGAGCGCGCGCTGACCGTCGCGAAGGAGCGCAAGACACACGTCGACACCGTCATTGGTCGCCGTCAGAAATATTTAGAATCCGCTGGTAAGAAGGAAACACTCGAGTCCTTCAAGGAGATGAACAAGACCGTAGATGTGGACTGGCCTCTCGTCATTGAGAAGGTGAAGCAGGAGCTGGCCAAGGAGGCGCAGCGCCCTAACGCGAAGCCGTACCAGTAGAACCCGCCGCCGCACTATCGCCTTCCTCGCCTCCCTTGCACTTGCTTTTGTTGAAAGTGCTCCGCGTCACGCCATTGCCAACTGGATCCAGCGTCGCGTATGGCCGTTCTTTTTTTTTTCCCCCTCATCTCGTTGTAGCTTAGACAACATCTTTTTTTTTTTTTCTGCCGGCCTCATCAGGTACCCAGCAGCTCTGTTCTTTTGACTCCATTCAAAAGGACAAGTCTGTGTGAGCGCGTGTACTCGAGTAGCCGTGCACGCGTCGACATCTCGCTCTTCCTGTGCACGTTGGTGCCGCTCTGGTAGCGAGAGAGAAGCGAAGCCATTTATGTAACTATGTTGGCTCTTTCTCTTGTTTTTTTTTGTTCCTGGCTCTTCTTTGGCCTCTCTCTCTGTCTGTTCTGCATCCCTAGTGAATCAGTGGAATCACAAGAGCCACGTCGTCTCGGCGACACGTGTTGTATGGTATAGCGAGCCGGAAGCAAAACCTACTGAAGGACCGCGCAGACCAGATGGGCGTGCTTACCGGTGTGGAGACGTCGATGCACACTGGTGACCACTCGCGCCCACTCCCGCACCAACAACGTACGTCTTCTGCAGTTGTGCAGTGTTCCACACCCACGCACTGCGTGGCTGGGGTGAGGAAATTGGCAAAAAGGAAAAACGAGCGCCCCGTCGGAGTCCCAGCTCGGTGGACCGTCATTTTCTTTTCCGATTTCAGCCCCACGCAAGAACACGCGCGCCTCCCCTGCGCGACTTGTGCCTGCACCCTCAGCGCAACGTCGACCTGATCAAATGAGGCGCGCGACTGAGCACTCCGACACCTTTTTCTCCCGTCATCCATCACGACTCTATCTATCTATCAATCTCCAGCACTTTTTAAAAAAGCCTCTTTGTGAGTCGCTGTTTTTTCTACTGCTCGCAACCGCACACCTGCAGACACGCCTAGGAGCCTCCCGCGCATTCAAAGACGAGACCAACGCCTTTGGCAAAGGCTACTATGATCGGTGGTGAACACAAAAAGGAGCGCTTTAGCGAGCGCTTGACAGAGGAGCAGAACCAGCCGCGAAACCGCGGCTACCTCCCAGGCACGGAGGTGAAGACAGACGGCTACAAAACGGCTGCGCTGATGGGAAATTGGAGTGAGGAACGTGCGGATGCGGGGTACTACGACGGCACACCTGCTCTCCAAACGGATAGGCAGCGCCAGTGGACGACCTCCTATCGGGAAATGACCCGGGATCTCCCACGGCCCGCAGTTCACTCTTTCGACCAAAACACGATGCTCGACATTGTCGACCGCACGAAGAGCAGCTACCCAGGTCACCAGCCGCACTTGGACAGGCAGCGGGATGAGGTCATGCGGACAGCGTTTGAGTCGACCAATACCGGTGCCTACATTTCCCCGGATGCAGCACGCGCGGTGGAGCACGCCTACGTGCCGCCTGTCGTTGGTGGCGTTCCAGGGGCGCAAGCGCGCGGTGTCCTTCTGCGCCTCCGCCACCAGATGGAGATCAACGCGCCCGGCCGATCGGCTTTTCCCGGCAACATCACGCGTACTGTGCGCCAGTCCTTACTCGCCAGTAGCCACGACACCAGTGGCAGTGGCCAGATCAACCAGGAGGAGATGAAGGCTGGCTTCAGCGCTGTTGGGATGGAAATCTCTGAGCCCGAGTGTGTTGCACTTATTCGACACTACGACCGCGTCGGCAACGGCTGCATCTCTGCTGACGTGCTGGCCGAGGAGCTTCGTGGTCCGGTGAACGACCGACGTGAGCAGATCGTCCAAAACGTGTATCGTCTGCTCGAGTCCGTCTGTGAGGATGGCATCGTCCGGCTGGATCGGTTGGTGGAGCTGGTGGACGTACACTACCTGGAGAATTGCTCAGCATCCCCCGAGGAATCACGCGCCGCTTTCGAGGCACAGTGGGACGCGCCGAGCCGCAACATGTACGTCAAATGGGAGCGCTTCCTCTCCTTCTTTGCGGATGCTTCCTTTGAGTTCGTCAACGACGGTGACTTTGAGCGGACGATGCGCAACCTGTGGCACCTCAGTGGCGGGAACGGCAAGTCTGCGAACACGTCCTGCCGTCGTGTTGAAGTCGTCCGCACCAACGGCCACATGACAACCGAGGAGGTGAAAAATGATCTCGTCATCAAAGGAGAGGGACCGGACGTGGAGCGGCAGGTCCGCGACTGCCTCATCAAACAAGGCATCAAAGACATCAAGAAGCTGCGCATTCTGTAGGCGGTTTCACCGCGGCCGCCGAGGTAACAGGGAGACGGGTCACACTCCCTAACTGCCATTCGCGCTTGTCTTTTCAGCTCCTACTTTTCCTTTTGTGTGTTTTCGTTTCCTTGCTGTCCGTGACGCTTGTTTTCATTCTTGTTGTCGCTCTTCTCCGCTCATCCGTGCTGTGTCACGTGGATATGCATGCTCATGTAAAGTACATACCGGTGCAACACCCCCCTCACGAACCAAAATGAACAGAAACCACCACAACGACTCGTCATGGTCGTTCGCCGGCTGTCTATGCTTGATGTGCTTTTTCTCTTCTGCGCGCAATTGAGCCCAGGTCGATTTGGACAAGGTTGCTCTCCGAACACGCCCCCTCCCCTCCTCAGGGCACGTTTACCTGCGCACGCTCCGAAGCCCCCCGCAAGCGCACACGTGCTGGGGTCGAGTTGTCTCCTTGTTCTGCACTTGCAGTGTGATGTCTGCGTGCGTGACTGTCATGACGGAGTCGTTCGCATCGTGCCAGTCGCCCCCCCCCCCCACATACGCTCACCTGTTCTCTGAAGCGGGTGTGCGTCACACTCCCTCCTCGCACCATCCTCCACACCTCTCTGATCATCTTCAACGCGGTGTATACGTGGGGCCCATCTGTGCTTTCCCGAGCAGCACCAGAACACGAAAAGAGAAAAGAAAAAAATCACCCGAGTCAGCAAACGCTCGCTCATCGCATATTTATCTCTCTCTGGGCACTATCCGTCTCGCTACAAGTCATCCCGACATGCTCCGTCGTCTGCCTCTCCTGCTGTGCCCCGCCGCCGCGGTGTCTTCCACGGCTTCGCAGACGTCGATAAAAGACATCATGAGCGATGTCAACAAGGACGACCCGAACTACAAGCAAATCTTCCGAGACCGCTTTCGCCAGCGCCTCAGCACGGATAAAACGGGTAAAAATGAGCTAGACGGCTTCATTGACCTGCCTGAAGGCATCAGCCCTTTGATGGCCTCTATGGGTCCGATCAAGCGGGGTACCGAGCCTCTGCCTCCGTGGCTGAAGCTCAAGGTGCCGAAGGGCATGACTCACCGCCCACGGTACAACCGTATACGCAGCAGTATGCGCGCGAAAAAATTGTCGACAGTGTGCGAGGAGGCTAAATGCCCAAACATTGGAGAGTGCTGGGGTGGTGATGACGAGGACACGGCCACCGCCACGATCATGGTCATGGGCTCACACTGTACGCGTGGCTGCCGCTTCTGCTCTGTGCTGACTTCGAAGCGTCCGCCGCCATTGGATCCCGAGGAGCCCGAGAAGGTGGCGGAAGCCATCTCAGAGATGGGCGTCGATTACATTGTGATGACCATGGTGGATCGCGACGATATGCCAGATGGCGGCGCAGGGCACGTCGTGCGCTGCATCGAGACGATCAAGGCGCGCAATCCGGCTGTTCTGCTGGAGGCGCTCGTCGGTGACTTCCACGGCGACCTCGCGCTCGTCGAGCAAGTGGCGCGCACCCCACTGAGCGTCTACGCCCACAACATCGAGTGCGTCGAGCGTATCACCGGGCGTGTGCGTGACCGTCGTGCGTCCTACCGGCAGTCTCTCACGACACTCGAGCACGTGACAAAAGTCACGGACGGCAGAATGCTGACGAAGAGCAGCATCATGCTGGGCCTCGGTGAACAAGAAGAAGAGGTGCGTCAGACGCTTCGTGACCTGCGCACAGCGGGTGTGTCTGCTGTGACTTTGGGTCAGTATCTGCAACCCTCCCGCACGCGCCTGAAGGTCGCTCGCTACGCGCACCCGAAAGAGTTTGAAATGTGGGAAAAGGAAGCACTGGCAATGGGATTCGTGTACTGTGCCTCTGGCCCCATGGTCCGCAGCTCCTATCGCGCCGGTGAGTTCTACCTCAAGAATGTCCTGAAGGAGCGCAACGCACGAAATGCGGGGAGCACGACGACCGCCAGTTTGGCGTCGGCCTAGTGCCCAGCGACTATATCCATCATCGCGTGTCGTTTCGGCTTATTTTTCCTTTGCTCACCTCGCACGTTGACGTTCAGCAAAACACACACACACACACACACACACACGCTTAAAGAGCAACAACAACAACAGAAAGACAAAACCGTTCAGCGCGGCACCAAAAGTTCCCTTCTAAAAGATCCTCGTCGACCCTTTTCATTGCGTGGGTAGTTGCTTTTATCACTAGTTGCACTGGTACCGTCTGTCCTCTCGGTTTTTTTTTTCTTTCTTCTTTGCTTCCATGTCACCGAACCGAAATGGATGCGCTGTTATTCATCCGCGTGACAACTGGTTCTGTGCGCGCGCACCCGTGCCACACCCGATACGTCATCGCTAGTAGTCCATCAACACCATCGTCACCAAGACTAAAACCGGTAAGGAAAAAAAAAAAAAAGAAATGGAATCGCGCGACTGACCAGTATTTCACCCTGAGGAGTTACAGCGCGGTACAACCACATCCATAAACACGAACAAAAGGAAAAACTCGAAATGCTCAGTTGATTAAATCACATGATGCAGACGCTGCACGAACCTCCTACGCCCTGGTGTCGCAACGACAAGTTCTGCATCGTGGTAAACGCTCTCTGCGGTATGTGCAGTTGCCGCTTTCTCACTGGCGTAGAGCAGATCACAAACCCATCAAGTGCCTGCGGTGCGAGCTGACCCCACTGACACAAGCGTCAAACATAATGGAGAACAAGACCCTGTCGTGTATGCCTGTCTTCCCATCACACACCGTTCTCTACTTCGTCGTCTCTCTGTGTCTGTTCTTCCACAACGCACCTGTGTGCTGAAAAAGCTTTTTTTTTTTCAGATTACCCTCAACAAGAGTGTGCATTTGACACTCATTGTACACACCCTTCCCGTAGCTCTTGTAGTGCTTTCCCGCGACGTATTCGGCAAAGTGAAAACGGAAAAAGTACCAGTAGCTGACTACAAGAGACGCGAAACCAAGGGAAAGACGGAACCGAGAACAGAAGGGTGTCCCGGTGACACGGCTGACCAGACCTCTTTCAATCCCACGCAAGCGAGTGAGGCAATCGACCGCGCTATCATTCCCTTGGTGAACGGGCACACTCATATATTTGTTTCTCTTTAGCAATCTCGTAATACGCCGCTGACCACAGCGCAGTTTTTTTTTTTTCTCGCTCTCTTCCTTCTTTTACTCACCGTTCGCACGCGAGCTAGGATGGAGGCGCGTGAAACCCATCCCGCGAATAACGGTTACCGCTCGCTGCCGTCTTCACCGTCCCCGCCTCCTCCTCCGTGCGTGACATCGACTGAGGCGGAGAAGGAGGAGGCTTTCCTTCAGCGCATGCTTGACGACGATAAGGACGACGCTGCCGATGTCAAAGGTATCTCTATGAAGGAGGCGTCGCTGTTGCGACTAGATGGCTGCCGTGTACGCCGAACGCATACGAGCTGCTCCGCGTCGCCGAGCCCTGGTGCTACCCTCGTACCCCCGCTCGTGTCATCAGAGATGGAACTGTCAGGCGTCACGAGGTCACACCTGCGCGTGAGCTCGCGCGCACCTTCACGTAGCCCCTACAACGCCGCCCTGGAGACGTCTCAGGCTATTCTGGAAAATATGGCGGCTGACACCGCTGCATCAGTCGCTTCGTGCCGCCGCACACCCGAAGCGGCGCGTGTGTCGCCGCAGAGTGTGACCCTGACCGCGTCTACAGCGGCGGCAGGCTTCATGAGTGCAATTGGAGACGCTCCAACGGCTGCGGCAGCGTCGTCGATGCCGACGACGACGACCGCGAGCCATAATACGCAGCCCACCCGCGAAGCGGGTCGGGGGAGTGTCCGCCAAGCACAAGGCGACTCGTTGTTTCCGGGTAGCCAAACCGCGAATGCGATGATTCGCCGTCAGGCCTCTTTCTTTTCGTCTTCAAATGCACGTAACGAGGTACCAGGCTCCTACGATAGTGACACCGCAGCCGTCACCGCGTCTACTGCCTCTGTCGTGGCGGCCGCGTCAGGAACGACCCACCCCAAGGCAAACAGCGCGAGCTCTTCTTCCACCTGTGTTATGGTTCGACCTCAACACGCAACGCGACACTCACACACCACCTCATCCGCCGCCCCTTTGGGGAGTCCAAACGCCTTCGCCTCGGTCTCAGAAATGCTAACCGAGTCAGAGACAGTGACGGGCACTGGTGTACTGCGGCAGCACTACGGTGCACAGAGACTGCCTCTCCCGGGCGAAACGTACGACGCCAATCACGACCTGCAGCACCTTTTCGCCAAGTTGAACGCACCGGACTTGACGCGGCCCAATTGCCTCAACCAGCACGACGACGACGAGGAAGAGGACGAGATGAACACGGTATTGTACAACCTCAAGGGCACCGCTGCGGCGGCGAAGCAGCGACACTCGCGGCCATCCGATATCGCAGTCCCGCCCACCCCTGACATTGCGCTTCTCAAGGAGGAGGCTACCGCAACGCGACGTACACCGCTCGTGCCGTTCCAGACCTGGCGCTTCCCCAGTCTCGGCGGCAAGACACGCGACTCTGCGCTGTCGCCCTACTCGACTCTTCAAACGCCAGCGCCGCAGGTACCGCATCGGCAGCAGTTTGCACCGCAGCACGGACAGGGCGATATCAATGGCATCAGCTTGCTGAGCCCCGTGGATTGGCGCGGAAGCCGCCAGGAAGGGGAAGAAGGCTCCTCGCACCCGTGGAGCGAGACGTCGTCCGCTGTCTCGTCGCGACACGCCAAGGCATCGTTCCGGAAAGGCACCACGGCAGCGCAGTCTGGGCGCCGCACCGTCGACGGGCGACGGGAGAGCTCGGCGCAGGACTCGGCCGCTGCCGACACACCGTTCCGCCAGCCGCGGAAGTCAGTGACGTTCCCGGCTGTGCTCCAACGCGACTCTGTGTACTCCAACTCACTCTCACAGACCTACCACCGCACATTCGACATGGTGTGCTCAGCCTACGAGCGGCTCCAGCGGCGTCAGCACACACGCAAGTCTATGGTGAGCACACGGACGCCGCTCATGAACTCGGCAGCGACCTCGCCGGCGGTGACCGCTGCGCCAACGCCGCGCGCCGGTGGCACTTTTCATCGCAGTCCGTCCCTGTCCACGTCGCTACTACGCTCCTCGGGCTACTACAGCTTCGGCCACCGCGTGAGCCTCAGCCACCACAATCGGCAGACAATTGGCGAAGTCCCGCCGTTCCTGGGAAGCATGTCCAATTTACACGTTGGTGTCAGCGCGGGGACGAGGAGCCGCTCCGCCGCGATGGACACGCTCGCATCGATGCCCGCTGCGGTGCGTCGACCGACACGGCGACTCTCTGACGCGATCATCAGCCGCATCAAAGCCCGTCCGTTACTGCAAACAACGCTGTTCCTGCAGCACAACATGACTCACATGCTCGCGTCAGGCTCCTCCTTGACGGAGCTCTGCCCACCCCCTCAGCGTAGCGTGACAACCGCGCCGCGGACCAGCATTGTGGAAATGACAACATCCTCAGCCACCGACGTGGCGGCGCACCACCTAATTCACACGCAAGACTCATTCTTCCACACTGTGAAGACGGAAACATCGGCGACATCCACCTCAGACTCGACCTCGGCGCCACCCGGCAAGGGCACCTCCTCCAGCCATCTTGGGCGAACCAGCAACAGCAGCCGCGTGACGCTGCTCGAGGTGGACGGGTTGGCTGAGGCGTCTGGGGCGGCAAACGCACGGTTGAGTCAAGCGGGTGCCACAGAGGCTGCTGAGGTCGCCGAGACCCCGCCCTTCATGGAGAACTATCCAGACGTGTCGCCTGCGGCAGCCACTGGTCTGCGGCGTGTGCTCACCGAGGTGGGTGAGCTGCAACGACACACGCACACCATCGACGAGGTGGAGCGGGAGGTGGACAACGAAAATGGCGATCTGGTCGTTCACGTGGGGATGCTGCTGATGGGATGGCTGGAGGTGGTGAGCCTACTCGGCTGTGGCAGCTTCGGGCAGGTGTTTCTCTGCAAGGACCTGCGCATGGGTGATGGCCATTTTGTGCACCCTGCCGAGATTGACGGCGAAGACTTCGCCTACTGGAACTGCAGTCACGCGTACCTCCCGTTCGGTGACTGTGACAACGCACCGACGCACGATCCACTCGTTGCCGTCAAGGTCGTGAAGAGCATTCCGCTGCTAGAGAATCAATCTGTGCTTGAGGCGGAGATGCTTGTGCTTATTGGCGCACAGACAGCGGAGTCGGCCAACGAGGAGGCTGCCGATGAGCGCACGGACTCGGGTGCCCTTTCGTCCGCGAACGGGGCTATACCCGACCCACCCCAGCCCGACCCCCGCTGTCAGTACGTGACAAAAGTGCTGGCAGACGGCGTGTGCTACGGCCACCACTGCATCATCATGGAGCGGTACGGGGCTAACCTCTACGAGTACGTCGAGCGCAACGACCACAATGGACTGCCCATGTACCAAATACGTTCGGTTGGTCAGCAGTTATTTTCCGCGCTCACACTTCTGCACGACCGTTGCCACATCATTCACGCTGACATCAAGCCCGAAAATATGCTACTGACCCTCGACTCGTGCCGCAGCCATGT
This sequence comes from Wallacemonas rigidus, assembly GCA_030849045.1. Lineage (NCBI taxonomy): Eukaryota > Euglenozoa > Kinetoplastea > Trypanosomatida > Trypanosomatidae > Wallacemonas > Wallacemonas rigidus. Next base: position 133,705 of record JASAOL010000578.1, on the reverse strand, counting down.
GGCGCTGAGCCGGCCTTCGGAAGCACCAGAGGGTGCGGGCTCGCCGTCCACCCCAAAACCGCAACCCTCACCGTCCTCGTTACAGCACAACAAGCCTCTGTCGCTTGGCGCCACGCCGATGGAAAAGTCGCTGCTTCTGCTGGGCAAGTCCGCGGCGTCGCCATCCTCAAGTGTTGTACAAACCGCCAATGGCGTTGTGATGGAGAAAATGCGCATGCTCGCCCCCCAACCCGTGCGTGTGCAGGCGTTGAATCATCCCTCTCACCCCCCCTCACGTGCGCCGGCCTCGACGCCCATGGCGCCCACGAACGCACAGACGGAGGCCATGTGTGTGCAAACTGGATGCCACGCGAGCGACGCATCGGCAGACAAGGGCAACACACCCAAGTTCGGTGACGGCGCCGAGGCGGGCGCGACGCCACCAGGGCCGTCCTCGCGTCTGCAGGTAAAACTAATTGACTTCAGCTCCAGCTGTTACGACGGCGGCCCTTTCTATACGTACATTCAATCACGGTACTATCGTGCACCAGAGGTGATCGTGGGCAGCACTTACGGAAGTGGCATTGACTCGTGGTCGGCTGGCTGTCTTCTGGCGGAGCTTCTGCTTGGTATTCCTCTGCTGCCCGGCTGCAACGACCACCATCAGCTGACGTTGATCGAAGAGACTATCGGCCCACTCCCGCAGACCATCCTGCGAGGCGGCGCCGAGACGATGCGCTTCTACAGCTACACTGAGGACCCACCTGCTGCCGCCTCGGGTGAACCCAACGAGGAGCAGGACACGGAGGAGGCGGCCAGTGCCGGAGCTGCGCGACCCAACACGCTGTCCGGCTTTCAGCTGGTGAGCCGTGAAGAGTTTTTCCGCCGCTCAGAGCTGGAGCCGATGGAGTACCGCCGCTTCTTCACACACAAGACGCTTGCGGAGCTGGTCCGACACTGCCCGCTCTCACTCGAAGAACGACGCATGAGTAACGGTCTGCCGCCGTATGCGTCCTCGCCCAATAGTACAGGGGAGGAATCCGAGCAGCCAGTGCCGAACCAGGTGACGCGCGCAGAGATCCTTAAGCAGCGGTTTCATCTGTTTGACCTACTCCGCGGCCTCCTGAACCCCGATCCCAATCTGCGCCTCAACGCTTCCCAGGCGTTACAGCATCCCTTCTTCTCGGCAGAATGGACCTACCTGTCGGCGAATGGTCTAGCGTAAACACCACACCACTCACAGAATACACATGATGGAAAGGAGGCGGGTGTGGGAGTCAAGGGTGTTGCTTCTTTATGTCCTGCTTTTTTTTTTCTTTTGCAGTTCTCATTCTCTCTTGAGGCACAATGTGTCCTTCGCCAAGGAATTACACCAAACAATTTGTATGTTTGATTCCCCTTCCTACTTAGGACTCGTTAGACTTACCGCTTTGCCGGCCTCATTTTACTTTTTGAGCGCTTTTTCTTCTTCCTTCATGCGCTTAGGAGCACCGAGGCTTTCCGCAACTTCAATTTCCCATCCTTCTGAGCATTGGCTCAGAGTGCCGTCCTGTTCTTCGTTTTACGACCTCTGCAGACGACATCCGTATCCACTCATACTGGCGCGGGTGGATGGCAGCGCCACATGCAGCATATGTGCCGCCTCCGATCTTGTTGCCTTTCTCCACCTCACAACCCTTGTTGTTGTGCGATTGAACGGACGACGTTGTCAAAAGCCGATTCGAGCAGCTCTGTGTTCTGTGTTGGTACTCGTTTCGTTCCGTTTCCCCCCTCTCCCTCTATGCGTCTGCCTCTCTCTTTTTCACGTTCCTTTTTTTTTTTTCTTCGTGCTACTCCCACTCTATTATTTCTCTTTGTTCTTGAACGCCTTGCGCCACGTTGACACGTTCACATGCCGACGCATTTCACTTGTGTGAGACTTGTCGTTGCAGCATCCATGCTCAGTGGACGACCAGCACCCCAAATGTTTTTTTTTTTCTTTTCTGTATCGTCGCCTTACCTTTCAATTTAATTTCTCCCTTCTGGTTCAGCGTCTGTGCCGTACCGGGGCATATTACCCAAGCGAATACGTCCACAGAGAAGCGCAGGGACCGAAACTGAATAGCCATGCCACGACGGAGAAGTGCGTTGAAAAAAAAAAAAAAGATGATTCAAGATTTAAAATAATAATAATAATAATAAATAAATCAGAGTGACCTCTCTTCCGATGCCGAGTCGTGGTGTGACGAGCATACCGTCTCGTTCCCTTTTTCTCAACGGGAAAGGGTTTCACGTGTGTGCGATGCCGCACATCTGAAATACCACCGCAGGGCTTCCCTTCGCCAACACACTCGAGTGGCGGGAAAACCATCGCATAGGCACGCAATTAGTTCAGCACCTTCTGTACGCAAAGGGAAAGAGCCACCCTCTCGTAAAGCTAGCTCACCCTATACTACGTGTCTCTCTTCCCCCTTCTTGACAATCTCACATATGTTTGTGTACTCCAAAGGATAATCATAGTTTTTTTTTTTCTTCGTTAAAGAGAGTACCTAGTCGAGCGACGCCGAGCCTCGACAGAGTGTTCCTGTTGGCACTTTTTATTGATCTTTTTCTTCTTCTTATCTTGTTCTTTTCCAGTATACCTCTAGCTGCTGTTTAAGTCGCGTGTGTGTGTGTGTGTAGGCGTGTGTACTTGTGTGCGCACGGACAATAGCTTTCTGCCGCCTCCTGGTGTTTTGTATCGTGCACTGTGCTTGTGATCTCGTCCTCGGGATTCGAAGCATTCGTGTTGGACAATCACACACACACGCACACGCACATACGCATCACTACCTCTAACCCTAGTGACGCTGACTTGACGATGGCGAGCTCCACCCAATCTCTTCCTGTAGTCGGCACCCCGTCGCGGCACTCTCTTACCAGTGCAAGTGGCATGCGCTGCCGTTGTGAGGAGCCCTCGCCACTCGTGGATGTTGACTCCCCACTCAACAGCCGCCTACACCGAGTCTCTGCCGATTCAACAGGCACAGGCAGAGCTGCCTTCCCATCGGTGTCACACCTGTCTACTTCGAAATCGCGTCGGCTGTCCAAGCCGTCGACATCCGAGCTCAACGGGAATCTCCACGCGACGCAGCAGTCCCTCTTGACCTACTCCACCTTGTTTGACCGGAGTGAGCTTACATCGGGTCTTGTGCCCTCCCAGTCGTCCAAGGCCGGGCGTTTGCCAATTTTGTCGTCAACAGAGGAGAGTCAGCAGTCCGCTGGACAAACAACGGGCAGAGGCTCACCGCTCGTAGCGCGCCTTCCCGGTGCACTGCTGCGGTCGCACTCCAAGGAGAGCCGCCACACGCGCGGGAGCTCGCCCTCGAGAAGGCCTAACCAATCCTCTGGCCGCAAGGGCAGTGTGAGTCATCACAGTGGCAGTGGCATACAAGGCTCCGAGGAGATGGGCACGTCAAGCTTCAGCGCAGTGCAAGCCTCCGTCTCGCGACAGCCCTCGATTGGCTGGCACAACGGCAGCGCACAGACGGGCTCAGACAACTTCGGGACTAGCCTCTCTTCGCCCGCCAGCTGGACCGTCGGTGGTCGACGACACAGCAAGGCGACTACCGGATCGGAGGCGGGTCAACTGCCGATGGTCTCTGTCGATGTGAACGCACTAAATATGAGCCGTGGAGAGGACCCCTTCAACACAAGCCGCACTCTCCGTGAGGCGCGCGCCGTACTGCGACGCAAGCGGCCCGGCTCATTCCGGCTCGGGACCTCGCGCACGGTGTCCTCTGGCCTCAGCAGCAGCTTGGCGCGGCGCGGCAGCCTCAACAACCGCACCATCAGCTTTGTCGGCGCCGACGAGGACAGCGAGCTGTACTCACTGCTGCCATCCGATGGCCCGCCGACGCCGACGAGTAGCCCACGCCAGCGGACGCGTATACCAGGTGCCGGGAGCTCTTTGACCATGTCGACAGGGCGCGCGCCGAGCGGTACCTCCGGTGGTGCAGACTATTCCGGTAGTGGCCCCCCCATGGAGCGCGCCAACACGGAGTCCCCCTTCCTTTTCCAGGCTGATAACGGCGGCGGTTCTTACTCGCGTAGTGGTGAGCGGCACCGCAACGGCTGGGCAAATACCAGCCGCCGTAGCGGGTCACGTCATCGGAACTCGAGTGAGGTCGGGTTCACCGACTCCGACGACGCGGACGCTGAGCTGCACGACCGCAAATTTCAGACCCTTCTTCAGCACCTTTCGCGCCGTGGCTTCACCACTGGTAGCCGACGGACGGAAAGCACGCACACGGCTGATCTGCCCAACGGCAGCCTCCAAGATGGGGATGTTAGCCCTGGTGGCTCCCCGCGTTTCGGATTCGCTGACGATCACAGTCCTTTGAACAACTCCATCAGCACCTCGTTTACTGTTTTCAGCGGCGGGTGGAGTGCGCTTGGTGGTGGCGAAAGCTCCGCTGTGACAAGCAATGACTGGTACGCACGCATGCGGATGAAGGCATCGCAGGCGAGCGACGACGACGACGCCGTGCAGCACCCACAGCACACTCCGCTTCCACGAAGCCAAGTAGGCGGTGCTGCGTCCATTGGTGAACGCGACAGTGTACCCATACCCGTCCCACCCGCCCAGTGCAACCTCTCGCCCTCGCCAAAGGCCAAGCTCGGACAAACTAACAAGGACGCCTTCATGCAGCCACCCACCCCTCTCGCCCACGCACGTGACAGCAGCTCCTCTGATCACACGCGAGCCACTCTAAACGGTTCGCATACGGCGGAGTCCACCTTGACGACAGTCCCGGCTGCCATGGCGGCGTCTCTGAACAAATCGCTGAACACGCCCACCGCACGCGTCGTGGTGAGCGGCACTGTTTCCGATTCGCGACACAACAACTTGGGCAGCTCCGCGACGCCAGCGAAAAACATGACGGCAGCCGCCGCACAAGAAAGGCCGCGCCACGGGAGCGGCGGCGACGTCCCACCGGTTAGCTTGACAGCGGGCTCAACAAGTGAGGTGTTTGGAGGACACCAAAGGCGATTATCACAAGGACAAGACCCCGCAGAGTCGTCGTCGGGCAGCGCCACGGCTGCGGTGGCTGAGAAGCCAACTACTGCCACCGCCCCTGCGCGCGCGGCGTACCGTCGCAGCTCTCGTCGATCACACCCGAGCGCGTCGATGCCAGCGCTAGGTGCCGCCGTCATCACGACGGCTGCGATGACGCCGCAGTACAGGAAACCGCGCGATGACAATCGCACGCCAATGACGGCAACCGCAGAGACTGAGAGGACTGACCCGGCTACACGCGCGGCGTCACCTAAGAACCCGCCCCCTGTTGCTCAACCAGGCCCCTTGGTGAGGCCACTCTCGGGTGCCTTTGTGGCATCCGCCCGATCGCCATTCAAGTCCTCCTCGATGAACCGTCACGAACGTGCGGATGACGTGAGCGGAACGACCCTGTTACGCAGCGTCACGGCGGAGGCCTCCGCCGAGCCAGATCGCGACCCGAACGCGAAGCGCTCCGCACCCACTGCGAAGGCACTCCGGCGCAGCTCCGCAGCCGATGAGTCGTCGGGCCAACCCGACTCCGCACATACCACTCCCGGACGCAGTGAGAAGGCGAGTGGCTACGCAGCCGTGCGCCGCCAAAGCGTGAGCATTGTCGTACCACCGGCTACGGCCGCACCCACTGTGCCTGTCGCTCATTACGCTGTGCCTGATCCGCCTCCCGCTCGACACACGGTCCTCGCTCAGGCGAAAACCCCGACCGCCCCCACCACGCGTCGAACCACTGTCCGTCGCCTGAGCTCCCAAGCAACAAGCGTAGAGGCACAGCCCAACGCCGGTGCTTAGTCGGCTGCGGCTTCACGCCGAGCGATACACCCCATGCGCGTCACCTATGGGCGTGTGTGCGTGCCGGTGAGTGACGTGGTGAAGCGCAGCGTGCGTTGTGACGTCTACCACCCACGTTGGTGGAAGAGCGTGGAGAACCTCGACATCCTGCAACGTAGAAAGGGGGAAAAAAAAAAGACAGGGGCATCACGACGTATGCGAGAACCCATTAGTTGTATCTACCTATACCGGATGCGGACACGACTACTAGGCACCTGTCAGTGACCGGGCCGGCTGAATTGTTTCCCATGGCCTTGGCTGTTTTCTCTTCTCCCCTCTTGGTACTTCTGAGTGCTGGGTGTGTGACGTTGTTGCACATATATATATATACCACAGCCCATGTTTTTATTTCTTTTTTTTTCCCGAGGAGCGTGGATGAGAAGGGTGGGTTTACTAGTACCGTTCTCACTCACCTTTTGCCGCTCACCCTGTGGTACTGGGTAGCACGTCCTATTTATTTGCTTTTTCTCCTCCCACAAGCGCGCAGAAGCGCCTCTCTCTCTCCCCCCTGTGGTTGTACCTGTGCGTATCCGCCAAAAAGAAAAGACAAAAAAAAAGCCAGACGTAAAGAAGCAGCGCGAGACACACGGTACGGGCCGCAGCGAAAAGGACGCGAGTGTTTCCCTCTTATCTGACCTCCTCTTTGTGTGCCTGTGCGTTTGAGCTCCGACTTGTCCATCGTCACTTGTGCTCTCTACCTTAATTTTTTTTTTTTTTGGTGTCTGTCGTTCTCTCCGTTTTGGTTGTTCACACGCGTGGACAAGATTTTTGCACTTTTGTATATGCTTTATCTTCCTTCAGTGCGCTTCACGGTCCCCAGTCGCGCCCCCCCCTGGCGTTAATTTAAGTAACTGCACTTTACCCCAGTAGTCTGGTGTGTCAGCGCACATGTTTGCCATTTTTTGCTGTCTTCTCGTCTTTCCGCCTCTTGTCTCCTCTTCTGACCCATTTGCCTGTCGTACATTAGGAAGTCTTGCCGGTACGCTGCGGTGAGTGGCACTAGCCCTGCTCCTCAGACACGGCTAGCGAACGGGAGAAGACAAAAAAAAAGCTGCGGTGTCCAATTCTTTTGCTCTCACAGTACATACAGCAAAACAAAACAACGACGCATCGTACGTGGTGAACAAAGCGAAACACACACAACGACACCATGTGCATAGCGCGGAAAACGGAGAAGGCAGCGAAGTGGTAGAGCGTTCCTATGTTTTATATCTCTGGCTCCACCACATCTACTTTTTTTTTTTTTAAATTTCATCTGTTTTTCTTCTTCTCTTAGTTGGGCCGGCGGTTCGATCAAGTGAACCGTCTCTGCGAATCGGGAGCCGATCAGAAGAGGCATCTCAACTCACCTGTGTCATCTGGCACAGATGTTGCAACGGAAGCACTGTTGGCCATCTGTCTTTGTTCGCTTCGCTGCGGTCGAAGTCTATTTGAGAGCCCTCCTCCCTACCTTTTCCCGCTTGTACTGCCTTGCCTTTCCGAACCTCTCGCGTGTCCTTTGATTTAAGAACATCTCCTCACCGTCGCCACAGATCGTTGGTGGTGTGGCGAGCAGGATGGTGTGGGGCGTGGCGCGTTCGTGTGCGTGCGACGCACCACGCAGAAGTGTAGGCCTGGGGAAAAGCAAACACAGCGCCACAGTTCCACTTACTGTTTGATGTAATCGGCGCGTACTCTAGTGCACCAAAGGTGTTGCGTTGCTCTAACGTCCGCTGCCGTACCTGTCAGCGAATGCTGGAAAGGCGCCATTTTTTTTTTAAAGTACTTTTTCTTGCGCGTGACCGGTCATGTTCCTTCTTTTTCTTGAAAATCGCGTTCCTTTTTTTTTCTCGCTTTTGCTTTGTTTCGTCAAACATCGTGTGAGGCCGTCCTGTCCTCCTGACGCGTAGATGACATGGACGCTGGTGCTCTTTGGTGCTCCATCTCACTTTTTTTTTCCCCCTCTCCGCGTTGGTTCATCTCTCACAGACGCACAGTGACGTTGTACGGGCGTTTCTGATTCTTCTGTCTCGGTACAAATCCGTCGGGTGTATGCCCTCTACCGCACCTGAGCTAGCTCGAACGACTAAGAGAGAGAGATCAGATTTTATACTCATCTCACGCGCTGAGCGGGCGCGGGTGAAACCTCGTGCTGTGCATCGGTGAGTACGCGTGACCGTGCGAGTCTGTCCGCGCCACGCGCAGGTACTCGCACGGGCACCGGCTTCTCTTTTCGCCAGTTCCCTTCGTCTGGGCATAGCGGTGCAAAACGACACGCTATACATGACGTGTTTCATTTGCTTTACTCTAGTGATCTGTGGTGCGGTTAGGCACACGCACAACGCAGTCATCGCGAGTGTGCTTTCCATTCCTTACCGTGCTCTTTGCCAACGTCGACCCTCTCCTTCATTCTCGGTGTTGTCCCCGATTTCCATCTTTTCACCACGACACCCGTCACTGGTCGAAGCAGTTTTTTTTTTTTGTTTCCCCTCTTTGACTATTTCTTTCTTAGATATCTGCGCTTCTTTTCCCCTTTCTGGTTCCTCCCACCCTCTCGTTGTGAACCCGCCGACGTGTTGGCCGCAACAACAGCCGCCGCACATACCATAGTCACAATAGAAATTAGACCCGTACGGCTCACTGCGAGGTCGGTGCGATGCAGCCAGTAAACTTATCGCGCCTGCGATCGTCAAGGCGGTCGGCAGCGACCGGTAGTACACCGCGAGAGCGCGGAGCCAAAGCGACCCCACGCGGCACACCACGTGGCCCAGCCTCAACAACGACGCCCACTCTGATCGCCTCGCCGCCATACCACGGTACTGCCGCTGTTGATTTCTTCGGCCTCTCCGCGCTGACGCCCATTCCCGGCTGGAAGCGGTGTGCCACCGTCGTCACAGTGCGCTCAGCCACGAGCGCGACTGAACATGTGCCAGACGACGCTGTGACTGAGAAGTCGGTGGAGATATCTAAAACAGCACAGGCACCAGGACCCCGCCCAGCTTCCAGGCATTCCGTGGACCCAGCACGACCCAAGGGGAGAGCACCGCGTAGGCCCTCTCTACAAGCGTGCGAGGCGGCTGAGGATGACGGCGGGCGTGAGGGGGTGCCTCCTGCCGCGCTAACAACATCCGGCCCGCTCCACGGCACGGACCCATCAGGAGACGCACTATTCCACGCCCGTTCTCGCTCGGGGCTTTTCTTACGGACTCCCAGCGGCCGGGGCCGGCGCAGCGCGAGCTTGGACGCCAGTCATCGATTGGCCCGCAGCGACTCAGGTTTATCCTCAGCGCGCAGCGGTCGTCCAGGACGCGCGCGCAGTCCGACGGCGACCTCTGTCGCCAGTCACTCTGCGCGTCTGTCTACGCGGCGACGCGGCAGCGCGAGCGTTGCTCCAAGGTATGACGCCTCCGCTGCGAATCACAACGAGGATATGGCTGCCCTGCATCATCGTGACCTCCACACCACTCTGTGGATGGCGACGCAGGAGGGTCCGATCGAAGTCCGCGATGCGGCCAACCCGGCGTACCTCATGGCTGTCGTTGACACCAACGGTACGGGCGTCCCCAGCGGGACCACACCACGCTGCACGACCACTCCGGTCTCTGCTTCATCTTACACCTCGCTGCGACTCCCACTGGCTCCACTGGCGGCAGGCACGGCAGTTGGCGCGGTCAGCAGCTCGCGTCGCTTCGTGACGACGCTGCATCAAATCGGTGGGAATAGAGTTGTGGCTGGCTTATCGGACGGCGTGTTGGTTGTCTACGACGCCTGCACACTCTCTGAGCAGACTCAGCTGCGTGCACACAACAACGCGATCACGTGCATGACGCTTGTGACGATGCCTACCGCCCCTTCGGCGGAGGACGACGCCCTTACCTATCCGCGCGCATCCGTGCTCTTGACGGGCTCGTCAGACTGCACTATTGCTAAATGGGACGGCGTAACGCTCGAGTGTCTCGGCCGCCTCAGCGGTAATCGTCGACCGGTGAGTGCGCTCGCCGCCAGCGTCGGTGGCTGCTTCGCGTTCAGCGGCAGCGAGGACGGCATCATTCGTCTTTGGTCCCTACTCGGCAATGCTGAGGTGGCCTTGACTGTTGAGGAGCAGCAGGCGCTGCGGAAGCGACTCGCAGGCACCACGCCACGCACTGCCCGCGGTACGCGTGTGCGACGACTGTCAAGCAGCACCGCGCACGTAGCCGGCCGGGACGTGGCAGCCGAAAACCGTGGCGAGCCCACACGGCGTCTCTTTGACCAAAAATTACCGCCGTCTCGCCGCGGAAGCCGCCGCGCGAGTAGGCGGGTGAAGGACGCGGACAACGAGGAGGCTTTGTTGATGCCCACGGCCGCGACAGCGACTGAGACCCGCTCGTACGGGCTCTTGGCGGGCGGCGGCACGGACATCCCGCCGGTTCGCATGAGCCGCCGCACGAGCACGCAGACCGCGGGCGACGGCGAAGCAAGCGAAGCCGACAGCCTCGCACCGCCCAAGGCACCACACCGCCGCGCGCCGCGCCGCATCGCGCTTCAAAAGGCAGGCATGCGGGCGGACCGAAAGCCGGCCGCACTGGTGGCCTACCTCGACGAGGTATTTCACACCTTTCGCGGCTTCGCGCCGGTGACGGCGGCCTCATCCGCCTTGGCTGTTGAGCACGTGGCGTCCTACGACGACCCCCACCACGCGCGCTGGCCGATTCACGGCGCGCACAAAGAGTGCATCTCGGATCTGGCTGTTCTTCACGACCGGCTCTTGGTGTCCGCCTGCCGTGACGGAACAGCGATGGTGTTCGCACTACCCACCGGCGAGCCTATCGGCCCGCTGCCTGTGGAACGCAGCGTGCCGCTGACGGCGGTAGCTGTCGACGTGCTTCGGTGCTGCGCGCTGCTCGGGTACTCGGACGGCTGCATCGTTGGATTCGATCTCTTGAAAGCCGCGATGCCTCGTGTTCTCGATGTTCGTCCTCCCGCGATTTGTTTCTCTAGCGTCTTTGTGGCTCTGCCAGCCTATCGCATGCAGCGGCTCGCGCTCTTGCGGCCGACGCCATCACCGCACCCAGCTGCCGAGGCGGGTCTCACAGAGCAGGCCGATGCCGGTGTGACTCTCATCGCCGAAAGCCACCGTGCGCAGGTCGCACACGGCCCATCCCAGTCGTACTCGATGTACCGTCTCGGCGAGCCGTCTCTGCGCGAAATGAAGTTGGCCATGGATGTTGCAGATAGACAGCGCCAGTGTCTCCTCGCCACGCGGGTGCGTGCGGCGATGCGCGCGAACCTGACGACGGAGCAAATGGAGGCCCCCGACATGTACCACTGCGGACGCGTCATGCAGACGCAGCACACCCACTATCTGCTTCGCATGCGCTTTGCTGTGTGGCAGCGTTGGTGCGAGCGACGTCGTCGGCTTACCGCGTTGTCAGGTGTGGCGGCGACACTGCAGCGGACGCTCCACACTCTCCCGCTTGGGCAGCGCTACCTTGCCAAGTGGCGTGCGTTGTGCTCTGCACGGCGCACAGAGCACTTTGAGAACCATCTCTTCATTGTCACGCATCGCGGCCGGCCGGACGATCCGGCGCGCATGCTAGGCCTCGACACGGGACCGGCTCGCCTTACGCGGACTGTCCGCGAAAACACTCAATCGGCCCAGCGCCACCTTGCTGTTGCTGCCGCACGCCGCGTGGAGGCTTCCCTGTCACAGCACCTGTGCCGGCGCTACTTTGTGTGCTGGGTTACTGCGATTCGCGACGCACACGTCCAGTTGCGCCGTGAAACTGCGTTCAACCGGCTCCTCCTGACCTATCAGGCGCGGGAGGACGCGTGCTTCGACAGTGCTGCCGTCGTGCGTAGCGCTGTTGTACAGCGTGCGGCTGCTGTGACACGGGTTCAGCACCTTGTACCGCTCCTGTGCCGCGGGAACGCGCAACGCACAGCGCAGCGTCTTCTCGCGCAGTACTTTGGCGCGTGGCTGTCGTGCCACCGGCTCGCTAAGGAGACAGAGCTGGCGACTGACTTGGCGAGCGAGTGGTCTCTCGTCACACCGCTGTCGGGCATTCTGGTGCGTGCAACTGAGGTGCGGCGAAGGTACTTCACACAGTGGTGGACTGCGGCGCACTGCGTCAACCGGTTCACGCGGCTGGTGGAGGAGAAACACACAATGCAAAAGGAGTGGAGCAGTCTGTCGGGCGTCACACGCATCCCCTCCTCCCGTGCGCAGCTGCTCAAAGAACAGGCGGATCTAGAAGAAGGGATTCGCCAGTCGATTGACGCGAAGGAGAAGGCACTCGATGAGGAGGCGGAGTTACAGGAAAAACTCAGCCGGCTTCAGCGCACAGCGACATTGCAAGTGCTCACCGCAAGCTTCCCCGCGGCGACCATCACCGATTTCGAGGCGCACACGATGCACCCTCCACCCCCCTCGTCATCAGCAACGACGCCACGCGCGCGCAGGAGTTCTGCCACTTCGCGTTCATCTTCCGTCGGCGGTGGCCGCCTTGCGAGTGGGAAACCCAGCACCACTGTAGAGAGCGGAACGACGGCAGCTGCCGCGGTGTCCGACGAAGCCGCGATGCCGTCAGAGCCGAGCGAAGGTGAGGAGATGCACGCCCCAGTGTACAAACAGCTCGTGGCGGTCCTTAAGGCGTTGAAGGGCTCGGTTCTCCAGTGTGCGCGTGATGACAAGCAGGTGATGGCTGCCCATCAACTGACGCTCTCTCTGCCTCTTGAAGCCCCACGCACACCAGCCGAAACAAGCGCCAGCCCATCAGGCACCAGTGCAGCTCCGCAATCGCGCATGCCCCGACTCGCAGCCTCCACCAACTCACTCCCCAGTGTCACGACACCGCGCTCTCTCGCCGGCAGCATCTCCGCCGGTCGCAGTGGCTCAGGCGGCTCTGCGGCTGCCATGTGGGCAGCGCACCCGAAGGAGCCAAGCTACAAAAGTGTGCGCGCCGCGTTCGACGGCATTACGCAACGTGTATTGAGCGGTCTGGAGACGGCACGTCAGGACGTGGGCCCTGTGCCAGCGCGCGCGTTCAGTCCACCCGACGCCTCCGCGACACTACGTGAACCCCACTACCGAGATACGAGTGCTGCTTTCGGAAGTACGCCCGCCTCCTCCGCTCACCTCTCCGGCGCGGCTGGAGAGGATGCCCCTCGCACGGCGCCCACGAACCTGCCGCAGACATCCTTTGCCGTGCTTGCCGGTGCACCACCGGACTCTCAGTGGCTTCGTGCGGTGCCCGGCAACGTCCGCAAGGAACTCCTAGGCCTCGTGCTTAAGCTCGTCGCCCTGTTCGACAGTTTCACTGCGCACAGCGAGTGGCCCGTGCCGGCCGGCAGCGCTGGCCTGTCTAGCCGCGCCGCGAGCACGCTCTCTCGTCTCCCGCTCACGTGGCTCTGCAGCCCCGCAACTGCCGCCGCACTGAACACATGTGCGGCCGATCTACTCATGCTGTTCAACCCTGCTCTATGGCAACGCCAGCGCCAGGTTCTCACCATCGACGCCCCCACATCAGCGCTCCCGTTGGGTGGCGCGAGCGGCAGTCCCGCGACGCATCGTCGCACGGCCTCCATGACGAGTACTTCCATGACGAGTACTGTGTCTGCCTCGACGATGCCAGCGCGCCCAACGACCCCCGTCAAGCAGCCGCCCACGCCGAACGCTCGCAGCAGCTCACTCGCCGCCTCACGCACTGCGAATGGTGTTGGTGTTGCCAAAGGGAGGACAACGCCACACTCATCGTCGATGCCGCCTTTGAAGCTATCCGCCGAAGCGCTGCGCAGCGCGTCGACAAAGAGCGCCGTGCATACACCGCCACGGTCGAGCACGACAGCAAACAGCCGAGCGGTAAAAAGCGGCGTCGGTGGTGAGCCGACACCGAAAAGCACGCGTCTGACATCGAACCCGAACGCTGACGCGGTGGGCGGCGGCCGCAGCGGCAGCTTCCCGAGTGCCCCACGAAGGACGGTCGAGCCCACAACAGTCGACGTTGACAGCAATCCCACCCCTGACCGTGACCAGGAGGAGGCCTTCAATCGCAGCTACGGCAGCATCCACTCGGGTGTTTCCACTCCACGATCTTCAGTGCTTCTGACACCTCGTGTCTCTACGATCGTGGGAGCGACCACCAAGCCGTACCTAGGCTTCCGTGTCGCCGTCAACAAAGATGCTCGCACAAACCGGTCTGTCATTGCCATTCGCGAGGTGGCCACCTCTTACACTGCCCCCTCCGGAGAAGAACAACCTGGCCCAGCACTGGTGGCCGGTCTGCAGACGGGTGATGTGCTCTCGCGCTTTGGCGGCTACGCAGTCACAGACCTCCCCTCTTTCAACACTATCGTTGCCCGCCACGTGCGAAGCGGTGCGGAGGTTCCGGTGGTGGTCGTGCGGCAAGGGCAGACCATCCAGGCCAAAATACACGTTGGTGTGCGTACTGCGTAGTGCGGAGACTGGACACACTCGCCCGTCACTCTCGAAAGGGAACGGGTCTCTGCGCGGCACGTGGTGCCTGTCTTCGTGGTGCTTGAGACCGTGCGAGGGGCCATGACGAAACACGGAGCGATGAAGCGTGATCGCCACGAGGGCGACGCGAGCGTTCCTTTCCCTCTCTTTTCGGTTTGCCACATAAAATCGTTTCCGTCTCTGTTTTTTTTTTTTTCTCTCTTCTCTTGCTCTATATGCTTCTCTGCGATTGAAGGTACGCTACTCCCTCCCCGCTCCCCGTGTCTCGCACCCCACTATCTCAGCTCTCCCGCCATCCATCCCTCCATTGTCTCGTACATTATTTTGAAACACCCCAAACGCGAGCCGGGAACGACGAATCAAAGCCAACTCCTGGCTCCCGTGTCGTCTTCCCTCTTTTCCCCCTCACTTTGCTTTATCCTTGAGGTGACCTTCCGCTGATTTGGCCGGCCGCGTCTGCGTGTGGGAATCGTCCCTTTTACTTCCCCCCTTGTTCTCCTCTGATCACTTCTCTCTGTCCCTTCGCACAGATAAGGTGTGTGACTATCCCGCTGGAAGCAGCGTTGATCTCGATGCTCATGAGCAAATCGCGCGTGAGAAGCGACCAAGTGGCCAACCGAACAGCAACAACAAGAGTGAAACGAACAGAAACAATATGAATACCAGTGAGTATGTGAAGCGTGTAGGGACACAAAAGCGATCTGGTACTCATCCATCAACTGTGGCTTTGTGTTTGGTCGAGCGCTCACACATCAGCGGAGCACCTGGGATGCGGGACTATGGACGCGAGTGTTCGCGACAGAGACTAGCAACTCACAGTTAGCGTGGCTTTTTTCCGCATCATCCTCTTGAACGGACAATGCCTTCGCTGTGACACCTCACCACAGAGTTCAAAAGAGTTCTGAGAAGCATCTCCGCACACGCGCGCACATGCAGCGCACGTCATCTCGTCGCTTCGCCTCATCCCTTCATCCATATTCTACGCACCCCTTCTGCCCCTTGCTCGTTCTCTTCGGCTCGACTTCACACACACACACATACACACACACACACACACACACAATCAACCGTCAAGTGTTGCACCTAGACAATCATGGTCCGCATGCACGGTAATGGTCACGGCAAGGCCGCCTCTGCGCTGCCTTACCGCCGCACGCCCCCCGCGTGGCTCAAGATTGCGAGCCGCCAGGTCGTCGAGCAGGTCCAGCGCCTGTCCCGCAAGGGTGTTCCCCCGAGCAAGATTGGTCTCATTCTTCGTGACTCCATGGGTATCGCTCAGGTGAAGAACATCACCGGCCGCAAGATCCTGCGTATCCTCAAGCACAAGGGCCTTGCCCCTGAGCTCCCCGAGGACCTCTACTGCCTGGTCAAGCGTGCCACCGACATGCGCAAGCACCTCGAGCACCACACCAAGGACCGCGACTGCAAGTACCGCCTGATTCTGGTCGAGTCCCGCATTCACCGCGTGGCTCGCTACTACAAGCGCGTCAAGCAGCTGCCTCCCACCTGGAAGTACGACTCCAGCACGGCCTCCGCCATGGTTGCGTAAAAAAAGCAAGCGGAAAGGCTGCGGTACACGGTGAGTTGTGGGTCTCTTTGTCCTGCACCACGTCATATATTTTCTTTTTCTGATTTTACCACGCTTTCGAAAAGAAAAAAAAAAGAGCTCACAAACAAGCACCTGGAACACGTCAGCGTGACGTTGCACTGCTGCCACGGGACGTGCGTACGCCAGCAAGGCGCGAACCCACTCGCAGCGTCTGAAGCCAGCCGAGAGCTGGCGGATAAACGACACCTGCCTCGAAACATCACCCTCTTTGACCAGTTCCGCAGCTCGTCTTGTGGATATTTTCCCACTTCTCTGCCACGCACACGCGGGGCTCTTTGTGTCCGCTTCACGGCTTCAACGGAGCCCCATCTGCCTGCGTGTATGCGTACAGCTTCCCGCGACTTCCGAATCGGGACATGTATGTACTTTTCAAGCGCTTGTCCGCCCAAGCTCTTGTCACGCCCAACCAGTCGACACTCTTCCTTCCGCCCTCGCCTCTTCGTTCTTTTTGTCAGTGAATCGCACTGCTGTTCCACCGTAGTCCTTGTGTTTCCTCTTTTTTTTTTCCTTTTCTTCGGCGCGCACACAAGCTCGGCTCTGCTCTCACGCATACACGATCGCAAGGCGAGAAAGCGACCACACCAGCGCTTCCGTTCCCTTTGTGCGAATACAAGTGCGTGCGTCCGTGTGCCTGTCTTCTCAGAGCGTACACATGGCGTCTAATGGCTGCTTCATTTTTGTGCTTGTTGCCCGCACACACGATCGGCTGCCCTTGTGCATGTACGCGGATGAAAACTACAACAACACGAACATGGTGCGGCAGCAGGCAGAGCGCATCCTCTCGCGCATGGACTCGCCAGCCGGTGGCACTGACCGTGCATCCTCAAGTGGCAGCTTCTACCACAGCTTCGATCACAAGGACTGCATCTACTTTGCTTTCCAGGATGCCGCGACGGACTTGACGCTCATTGCGGCGCTTAACAAGCTGCTCCTCAGTAGCTCCGGGAACGTCTCCGGCACGAACAAGTTTGCCTGTGGTTTTCTTGACAACTTGTTTGCGGAGTTCATACAAATGTACAACGTCGACGAGTTCGCTGCCAGTCAGGTGCGCGCGTATCAGTTCATCAAGTTCGACACGACTATCCAGGCCTGCATCCGACGGACCATCCAGCAGGACCGCTCGTCAGGTGACGGCGTTCTGACAGGCGGTGCTGCCGGTGTCGGTGGGCGACGACGCCAGGTCAACCCCAACTACGAGGCGCTGCGGCAGGAACTGACAGACGTCCACTTTGTTATGCGTCGTAACTTGGAGGACTTGATGACGCGCGGTGAAAAGCTGGAAACGATGAACAACTACTCGGAGCAGCTCGTGGGCCAGAGTGATAAGTTCTACACGAAGACCGTGAAGATGAACCGCATGCGTCTGCTGAAAATGTACGGTCCGCCCGCTGTTGTTGGTTTGATCCTCCTCATCTTCTTCTACATCTACTTCTTCTGAAAGGTGGAAATCTGTGGAGACCACGACGAAGTTGAGAAGGAGAGAAGGCTCAGTGATGGCGATGTGGAGACACGTGCGGAGGTGTGTGCGTGCGTTGTCGTCATTAGTGTCATCGGTGCCTGTGTATGTGTGTATGTGTGTGTGTGCCGTGGGACCGTCACGCGCCTCGATTTCGCGTCCTGCGCCACGCGGCACAGCAACACGCCGCCGACTGTTTGCGACACCTCTCTTTCCCTGCGCTTTCTTTTATTCCGCTCTTTGTTTCATAATAGTACAGGTGAAGTATGTGGCATCGCTGCATTTGTGCTTTGTGTCTTCGTCGTGTGCTCAAGCTTTTCTCCATTACTGTGCGTCTCGCCCGTCATCTTGCTGGGCATTCCAAATTGACGCAGAGTGCTAGGAAAAAAAAAAGGAAGGGTATCAACAACGACAACAACAAAACGAGTGGATGAGAGCTCGCCTCTGTGTCAGACGATAATTGTGTGCATCAACGACAGTAATGTTGCGTGTGTTTCACCTTCACGCTTGTTTTTTTTTTCCTCGCTTTGATGCGAGCGCACGTAGCCTGCCTTCCCTTCTTTGTATCCGTGTCCTCAGACACCAACGTCACGCACGTCCTTCTCGTATGCTCACTGCTCTATCACCTTCAACACGAGTCATCTTTTCTCCCTCTCATCCTAACCCTCTCTGAACACGCCTCCTCTGCGCTCGGGTACTCTCCCCCCTTTTTTGTCAACACCCTGTTGTTGTTTTTGATCTCCTATCCGTGCTTTGTTTTCTTCTGGTTCAAAGCATTTCTTTTCCCTTACTAACCCGCACAACATCACACGCTTGCCAGAGCGACATACCTCGCCGATTGCACCGATGACCAGCGCCGAAATCACGCTCCCTACCGCCGTTCCTCGCGAATCGGCGGTCGTGCACCCGTGCGAATTCATCCAGCGCACGTCCTTCCAGCGTGAGGAGGCCCAGCGCCTGCACCACATTCGTACGACCCACGGCCGTGGCGCGGCGATGGACGTCGCCTTGACCGAGGCGACGCTCCTCGGCACGCGGCGCATCGGTGCTCTCCCTAGCAGCCACACACTCTACCACGCCTACCGCGGTGACTTCACCGAGATCGGCTTTGAGGACGTGTACGGCCTTCCTGAGAACAACCCGAACGTACAGCCTTCCTCCCGCGCCATTGCTGAGCAGCAGGTGTACGGCTGTGAGCTGACCATGAAGAACCTCGGTCTCTAGGCGCGCACAGACACACACACAAAGAAAAGAGAGGAGTAAGAAGTGCTGGAAAAAGAACAACCGACCAATAAATCAGTCGTCAGGAACGAGTGGCACCACGAACTACGGGCAAAGCCGAACAAAAACAACGCTAAAAAGACGCTGCGGTGCGCCTCTCCTAGGAGGGCCTCGCGTGCACGCTCAGGAGTTCGTCTGGTGACCTTTTGACCCTCTCTTCTCGTTGTGTGGGCTGTGAGCTTTTCAGACTTTTTCTTCTCCATGTCTCTCTTTTTTTTCCCTACGTATGCTTGCATCGCTTGTTGAACTATTTATGACTGATGTGAATCGTCGATGACACCACCAGCCACCCAAACCAAGAACACCCAAGACAATGTACGTCCCAGCACTGATGTCACGGCCGTTTGTCGGACATGTGCGACCACGAGGAACAGAGGTGACCTGTGCTCACCTTCTTTGGTATTTCGCCGGTACCGATGCGCACCCCGTCTTGGAATGGCCCTCAGCAGTGAGTAGGGCAAAGGTCCCGTTCCCTGTCTCCCCGTTCGGTACGCGCCACTCTACACTCGCCATGTATCGTGCCATATCCAGCACTGGCTTGACATCTACAGTGCGAGCGCGACCGTGTTCGTCTCTCTCTCGCGCGCAAGAGCCTGTCACTTTGTTGACATCATCCGCACACGGAAAGGTTTATCTCTCTTTCTTTTGACATGGACACACAACACTGTTGCTCTCCTTCCCTTTTTCTACGCGCTCCTTTACGCGCATCTTTTTTTCCCTCTTGTTCCGCGCGCACACACACGCGCACACACCTCCACACACGCACCTCTCTGCTCGGTAGTCTTCTTGGACAATGTACTTCTGTCCCTTCTGCGGCACCCTCTTGCTATTTGAGCTGCACCGACCAGTGAGTCGTCTACGCTGCGCCAACTGCCGATATGTGCAATCCATGCCACAGGACGGTCAACCGCTGACCATTCACCACTCTTTTCGTGCGTTTAACAAGGTCTCTCTGGACGACGAAACGGACCTTACGTCCTCGACAGCCAACGCGGCTGAGATGGCAGGCGCTGAGGGTGGCCAGCTCATCACCATTCCCTGTGAGAATGACACCACACCGTGCGACAACAAGGAGGCGTTCTACATTCAAATACAAATGCGCTCTGCCGATGAGCCAGCCACGACGTTTTTCAAGTGCACCAAATGCGGCTTTCAATGGCGTCAAGGGTAAGGTGATGAGAAGCGCGAAGGGGAACGGGATGACGTCACACAATTTGTTCAGATTGCCGATCACATGAAACACATTGACTGCGTGTGGCGTACGTTTTGCCGCCTTCGCTCCTTGTCGTCTTTTTTTTTTTTTCGCGTCTGCTCCCTCACTCTTTCGACATCGCGTCATTGGGACCGCTTCGATACGATTAACCGAATCCCATACACACAGAAACTACTGTTCATGTGCACGTGAAGAAAAACAATCTAGAGGTGTTAATCGAGGCTGAACAACACCTGCCACAGCTTTACAACACGACACAGATGGAAATTCGATGGATAGTCACAACGACCGAATAAAAAGACGCAACAGATGTCAACACAATCGCGTTGGCTCCGCGACACCTGCTCTCTCGTGCTGTTCCTCCCCAGAGGAAAACGTCATGGTGGGCGAGCGCTGAACCAAATTGGAGCGCTGCGCGACTCACCTCAACTGTGACGTGCCCTGCTGTCGTTCCGTCCCCGAATGTCAATCCCACGCCCTCCTGGCGTTTCGAGCTTCTCTTATTATTATCATTATTCTCCCTCTTCCCTCCTCTGTCACCCGCTGGCTGTTTGTTCTCATACGCAAGGATGATCACGTTGTCATCTATGGTACTCTGATGTACCTCCGTCTGACCGCTTGCCCAATCGCCAACACACACACACACATCTTCACAGTTTCTCACCTCATTTGTCTCGCATTCAACTCTCTTCGTGTTATTATTTCTTTTGCTGGATTCTTATTAGCTGCTACAAGTATGCCTGTGGTCGAACATGTCGTGAAGCTTTTCACACTCACTGATGCGTACGGGCAGATCGCGGCATTTGACAGCCACGCCAGCGACGCTTTCATTGGCACCTCCGGCGGCTATCTACTACATCTTGTCGTCGAAGGCATTCGTTCGATCGCCCACACCTCCGCAAACTTCCTGTCCTCGTCACACACAAGTGAAATCAGCGGCGATGCGGGTATCTTCACCACCGTCGCCCAGTGCATCCAGGTCAACAAGAACGGTGCCGTGTCCCAAATTCAGCACAGCCGCACTCAACGCGTTCTTCTTGTGCGGTGTGATGCCGCCTTGTCGGTCTGGCGCGCCGACACCTTGCAGCTCCTCTACCAATTCGATAGCGACGTGGGTATGTTTTTCTATGCCCCTGTCTCAAACAGATCGCCGTCTGCGTCGCGAGGCGTGAACGCCAGCATCTCTGCGCCATCTCTTTCCGCGCCTGATCCTTTAGGTGGCGCGGGCGGAAGCAGTGGGATCGCACCCGGCACCCACACACGCACAGTGTCCACCGCCTCGCAGGCCAGCGGCCACACTGCAGATGCATCGCTGCCCTCCTCCACAGTGGTCACATCTCTCGCCACCGACGCGTGCAGCCAACCTGAGCCCGACGCTATGACAGTGTCGCAGGCGCCAAGTTGTTTTTCTTCTCGCTCAAGTCGCGTACCAGGGCGTGAGGTCCACGGCGCGGTGGTGATGCCTGCGCTGCGAGACGGTCCTTCGGCGCGCGTATTTATCGTCCCCCGTAGCAACCCGAAGCTGATCAAAGTGGTGGAGCTCACTCTCACCGCATCACTCGTCACATCCACCACAGACTCAAAGACCAGTCCCGAACCCAAAAATGTTCAAACGTTCGAATTGCCGGAGCCTGTCGTTTCACTCTGTAGTCATCGCGAGACCCTCTGTGTGCGTACACGACGTCAATGCAGCATCCTCTCTCTGCGGACTGGCGCGTCGCAGCAGATCGCGCGCTTCCGCAGCGAGGACGGCTCTGCGCATCCGGCTCTCGCTGTCTGCACTGACACCGCGGAATTGTACCTCGCTCATCGTCAGTCAGTGCTAAGAGGTGTGGACATGGACGCGTCCGCGGGCAGCGCGTTGGGCAGCCGGAGGCAGTCGACGGGCATACTCCCCGACAGCAGTAGCGGCGGAGGCGGCGCGCCTCGCGACCCACCAGCGACCTTGCACAACTGTCACACGACATCTGAGCCCGTGCGTGCGCTTGTGACGCGTCATCCGCATCTGTTTGTCTTCACTGATCATGCCTGCGATGTGTTGTCAATAGCCGCTCCCTCTACCGGGCGCGATAGAGAGAGTCGCCACCGTCTGAGCCGTCAGATCCCTACTAACCATACCGGTGTGTCTTCGATGTCGACAGCAGCCACAGTGGTGGAGGCTCTCGTGACGGAGCGCCTGGCTATGCCGGGTATTCGCTTTAGCTCGCCTCTCTCGCGCGGCGACAACGTACTTGTGGCGTCGCAAGACACGGTTTGGATGATGACCGTGTACCCGCTGCGCTTTATCCTGGCGCAGCTAGTGGTCCAAGGTCACATTGACGATGCGTTCGAGGTGTTGCAGCGGCGCCGACGGCGGGTACCGCTCGGAGAGCTCGAAAGTGTCGAGCTGGAGCTGCACATCCTCGCTGGCTTCGCGCACTTACGACAAGGAAATCCACAGGAGGCACTCACGCACCTGGCCCACCGCATCGATCCACGCGACGTGCTCTTGCACATCCCCGAGTGCATCCCCGTCTCACCGGTGTCGGAGGCAGTGAAACGTGTGTGTGCGAAGCTGACGGACACAACTGGCACACATGAAGCGAACGTCCCTCACACCGTGGGAGGGGAGGGGGCGTACTGGTCCGGCTGGGAGGGCCCTTGCCCATATAACACACCGGCGGGACAGCTTCAGCGGGAGTGGCTGCAGTTTTTCGATCAGTGCCCGGCCGCCCCCAACTCTACCGTGACCAACACGCCTTCCTTGCGTACCGCTTCGGGTAGCTTGGTGCGAATCGTACCGTCCGCTGGTCCCATGACCGCGGCCGTGTTCCTGGAAACAACCTGGGAATGGTTCAAAGACGCAGTCGTGCTGTACCTGCGGTCGCGGCTGAGAGATGATGGTGACGTGCTGAGCCCACCACAGCGTCGTGCAGTCGCCTACGCGCTGCTCGTGCTCATGCTCGAACGTCAAGATCACCGTGGCGCGTACCACTTGGTGGCCCATGACCCTCACCTTTCGCTCGAGGACGCGTACGATCTCTTGGTCACGCTGCGGGAGTATCGCCTTGTGGCGCTTCTTCTCTTCCGCAGTGGACTGGCGCGGGAGGCTCAGGATGTGTTGCGTGCGTTCGTCTACACGAGCAGTGTGTTGGGCGGGGCCCTCTCTGTTGGCCCTGGTATACCACCACTGCCTTCACACTTTGAGGACCGTGCAGTACGCCGTCAGTACGCGGCGCTCTGTTGGGACCGTGTGGGAGAACGCGCCGGCATCGCACTTCAGTGCCTGCCGCCAGCGGTGCGGTGGCCGTTGGCCACTCAGCTCGGCATCGGCCCACGACACAACCGCACGAAGAACCGCGACGTCGTTCGCCGCGGTCATGAGCACGATAGCGAGACAGAGACGTGGACAGAGGCTCAGCGATGGACGGCACTGCAGGCGTGGCACCGTTCGGCTCTGGAAGGACTGCTGACGCAGCGTGCGCGGCGCGTGATGGCGTTTCCTGATGATGGCGGGGTCACCACGTCGTACTTGCTTTTTGACTGTGCGGCCGAGGCACAGGCGGAAGACGGAGACGGGCATGTGAAGGACAACGCGGTGGTCGTGCCAGGCTCGCTGTGCGAAGTGTTTTACCTTGTGGACCACATGAACCTGCCGGCTCTGCAGCAGTTACTGGAGGAGCAGCCCTCGTTGGCCTCGGTGCGTGATGAGGAAGGCTCCACACTTCTCCATGCTGTCATGAGTCTTTTGGTGGTGGCCTTCGCATCTGCGACTCCCGATGCGCCACTGTCGCAAGCACAGAATCTGGAAGGGTCTGCGATGTGTTCGCAGACGCAGCAGACCCAATCCGCTCTTTTGGAAGCGGTTCTGGCGGCGGCGTCGCTTCTCGTGGACTGCGGCTGCCCAGTGAACGCTGTCAACCTGTGTGCTCAGACAGCGATCGACGTCGCCGCCGAGGTCTCCTTAGGAAGCGGGACGGCCTGCGTCGACGTGGTCGTCTCCGCACTGGCAGCGATGACGCACGTGAATATGGCCCTCTCCACATCCTGATACAGCGTCCAAGACAGCAGCCCGCACATGATGGCCTCTCGCGAATTACCTGGGAAGCGTATTCCTGCTCCTTTGCCCTTTGGTCGCCTCTCTTCCTGCCTTTTCTCTCTTTCCTTCTTCTTCTGTCGTTTGTGTCACTCCCGAAGAATTAACGGAAACAAAACAAACGTGAGGACACTGGCGAATTGACGCACAGGGCAAAAAAAAAAAAAAAGAGATCTTGGGACACGTACATGTGATGGTCATGCACAGGCGTTTTTTATTTATTTTTGTTTTTATCTGCGGCTCGCTGACGAACATCGCCCAAAAGCACAACTAAACACCGTGGCGACACTGTGTGCCCTCTCGCTTGCCTGATGAAGGAACAAAGTGGTATTGCCTCGTGCTGTCCGGGGCCATGACCTCGTGCGTATTCGACGCCTGATACACGCACCACCGGCTGTTCGTCTCGTGGCCAGCCGCGTCGCTGCTCACCGCCTCCGCCTCCCCCCCCCGTTCGTGCTGCTCTCTGACGCGCCTCTTTCATATGTTCCCCTCCTCCCCTTAAATGTACCATATCATCCTCGTGAACAACCCCAGAAGAGACGTAGTATAAAGCTCGCTATTCTTTCTGCACTATCCTCTTTATTACATCCATTGACACACACATACACACACACACACACCGTACCCGTGACCCAATGCCGCCGAAGCACGCTGCGATGATGGATGACGACGACGTCAACGACATGGACATCGCGCAGGCCCTGTCCGGAATGGACACGAACATGCATAAGTACTTCAACCAGAACTACTCGAAGGAGTTCATGGAGAAGCTGCCTGAGAAGGTGCGCCAACGCGCCGAGGTGCTCAACGTGTATCACGAGGACTACATGAAGCTCCAACACGAGCTCGAGGAGAAGGAGACCGCTCTCCGCATGAAGTACGACGAAATGTATGCGCCGTTCTTCAAGCGCCGCCAGGAGATCGTCACCGGCACCGGTGCCGGTGTGACTGAGGAGGAGGTCAAGGCTGGCTTCCCCGCCGATCACGAGGGCAAGGTATCGCTGGAGGGTACAGACGGCGCGGACGCCAAGGGTGTGCCCGGCTTCTGGCTGCGCGTGCTGAAGCACAACGTCGTTGTCGCGTCCATGATTGAAAAGCACGACGAGGCCGCGCTCGAGTCGCTCATTAACATCACCTCCTATGTCGTTGATCAGGGCAAGTACGGTAGCTTCAAAGTCATCTTTGAGTTTGCGCCGAACGAATACTTTGAAGAGCAGCAGCTCGTGCTGACGGTGCGTGTCGGCGAAAACGAGGTTGAGATTGACCGTAGCCCCCTCACGTGGAAGGCCGGCAAGGATCTGACGAAGCACACTGTCCAGAAGACGCAGCGCTCCAAGCGCAGTGGTCAGACCCGCACCATCAGCCGCGAGGAGTCTCGCCCGTCATTCTTCTCCATCTTCTTTGAAAAGGATGAAGACGATGAGGAGGAGGAGGAGGAGGAGAACGACGATGAGGAGCAGCTCTCCCTCCTGCTGGAGCTTCTGCACAACCGGATCGTGCCCTGCGCCGTGAGCTACTACACTGGCGAGGCCCCCGACGGTAGCAGCGACCTTGACGAAGAGGACGATGACGACGACGACGATGACGACGACGATGATGACGACGATGATGACATGATGGAAATGATGGCTCGCGGTCGCGGTGGCCGTGGTGGCCGTGGTGGTCGTGGTGGCCGTGGCGGCCGCGGATTCTAAAAGTAGAAGATGCGATAGAGGACGAATCGGCCCTGTGACGTTTTTTTTTTCTTCACGTCTTCAAACCTTTTTGTTCTCTCTCTCAGATCATCGGCACTTTGCTTGATTCCGCGGTCTTGTTTGTCGGTTTGCGGGTAGTGAAGAGCACATATGGGTGGGTGGTGGTCTCGGCTGCTTTGTTCCACGCTCTCTGTGTGTCTGCGTCCACCTCTTTTTTTTTTTTTGTTCTCCTTTCGCATTCCCTCCGCACATCACGTCATCCCGTCGACATCACTGTGGGTGCCGGTGCGCCGCGCGTCAATGTACTGTCTCTCTTTTTTCTTTTTCCTCGTGATGCTCTCGTGTTTGTTCTCGTTTCCAAGTAACAAATACCCAACTAATCAACGTAAAAGCTCGTGCTGCACTTGTCGTGTAATTGGTATTCCAAAAAAAAAAAAAAAGACAGAACGCAAAGGAAATCAGGGACTCTTTCGCCGATCGCAGGCACAGCGCGAAGAGGGTAATGAGGTGACTGAAAAAGAGCGACTACTTAACCGCGTACTGTCCGGAGAATAGTAAGCCACTGTGTAGATTCTCTCTCTACTTTTCTTTGTTTTTCGCGTGTGAGATCGTTAACACTTTAATAAGCTCTCTTTTTATTCGCTTCCGCCCGTCTTCTGCGGTTGAGGACGTGTGCTCTCAAAGCATGAAATGCAATAGGGCCGCACTGAGTCGTGGCACAAAGAAAGAAAACAGCACATACCGGTGAGGCACCGACTCGTAGAAGGCGGCGCGCACCACACGGTCTGACTGTGAGTCGATGCCCAGACGCAGACGCACACCCGTACGCGCACGCGACCGCTTCTTTGTGATGTGCCTTCTCGCAGTTTAAAGTCGTGAAACAGCCGCCAGACTGGGACGTCGTGTCACGAAGATCCAGGCGGTGAGGTCGCTCTCTCCCGCTGAAGATGCTCGTCCCTACTCCCTCCCCGCTGTGTCTACAAACGCTTTTGACCGCCGGTGTCTGAACGACCTTTCCAAGCAAACGGCCGCTTCTCTTTGTGATTGGTGCGGACTTGTGCCACAAGAAGAGTGTCCCGCACCGCAGACCGTCGTGCCCACGCTATTCTTTTTTTTTTCCCCGCTTGTCTCCCCTGCCTTGACCAAATCCTCTCCCCTCCCCTCCTTACTTCTTGTTTGCCTCGTCTATTCGTCTCGCTTGCCGCGGAGTTCATCCCGGAGGTCGCACCCGACCTGTTGCACTAGAGCTGTGCAGTTTTTTCACATTGTCCAATCGCTTGCTTTCTCTCTTCTTTTCCCCTTTGCGTCTACTTTTTGAAAAAAAAAAAATTTGGCGCCTTCAGTAAGACGCGCACCTCCAGCCGATCACATCTTCGTCTCTCCCTGTCTCTCTAGGAAGTATCCCGGGTACGACAGGAAGGGGACGTGCAGCAAAGAAGAAAACCCACACGTCCCCCTTTATCACCATGAAGGCCGTTGACTACACAAGCAGTGCAGACTATGCGGTCTTGACCAACCGCTTCAAGCTGCTCAACTTGGTTCAGCGTGTAGCACACCGTGATGTGCTCGAGATGATCGAAACGGTTGGCCTTGACGCAGTCACCTCAAAGGGCACCTTAGAGCGTTGGCAGCCAGGCCCCCGTGCTGGTCTTGTGCGCTCACCGCCCGCACCCAGCCTGCGACAGGACACGCCGTCGGCATTGGGCGACGGCGCGCGAAGGGCCAGAGCGTCTCCATCCGCGCGTCGCACTCAGCTCACTAGCGCCACATCAGCCCCACACGATCGTGCGGCAGAGCGCTTCACCTTTACACGCGGCACGTCCCAGCTGGATGCGAAGGCCGCCGCAGCGCGCTTGTCACTCAACATCTCCGAGAGTGGCGCGAACGCAGATCCCCCGAGTGGCGCTATCCAACAAGGACCGGCGCGGCGCAGACCTCGTGCAATGCGTCGCACGCCCTCTGAGGAGGCAGAGTTTTACGACCGACTGGCAGCGCCACGCGAGCGACCGGAGGACGTGTTTGTTGATCACGTGGAGGTGATGGAGCCAGATGACCGTGCAGCCAGTGTGGCGCCTCGCCGTACCCCGCCCTCATTCCCGTCCCGTCTCCCTCGCTACGCGCGAACCAGTCGACCTCACGAGTGGCAAGAGCCTGGCGGCTATCCTCCGTACTCCCAGGGCCCTCGACGTGCGTATGGACCCATGACGACGACGCCGCCACCTCTGCCTCGGGGCCACTCTTGGTCCGCTTACACAGACGACCGCGGTGACGACAATCCTCGGTACTACTACGACGATGAGGAGGCGATGCCACCACAGGCCTACAACGACAGGGACGGCACGTCCGGAGAACCGCCGCGTTGGCGTATGATGATCCCCGAACCGCAGATCCGGCGTGTTCGTTTCAACGATGACAAGACGAATGAGACGGTCGCTGAAAGGGAGTCGCGCATCACGTACTCACGGCCGCCTGTGCGCGATGCACGTACCTCGCCACTCTCGCCAGAGCAATCTTTCCGCGGCACCGACGAAGCGGCTCATGTCTTACCCGCAGTGCCGCGCCGCACCGACTCGGAAGACTCTGCACCTGGGTCTGTGCGCGGCACCGCACCGCGGAACCCGTCTGGTCTGCCGGACGCGACTACAGACAATGGTTCAGGGCACGCAGCTCCGTCAGGCGTACCGCCTCTGCAGTTGAACGATTTGGAAAGTCCTGGCGCGGCGACGGCCGCCAGCAAC
The DNA here is from genome assembly GCA_030849045.1 of Wallacemonas rigidus. NCBI lineage: Eukaryota > Euglenozoa > Kinetoplastea > Trypanosomatida > Trypanosomatidae > Wallacemonas > Wallacemonas rigidus. The sequence goes on along the minus strand of JASAOL010000578.1, from coordinate 105,363 downwards.
GAGGGCCTCTATACGGGTGACGACGCCGCGGGCCTTAGCGGTGTCGAAGACGAGACCACCAGCGCGATGGCGATGTCCACAGCGAGTGGCGGTGCGGTGAGCGGCAATGCGGTGACCCGTCGTCAGCGTGCTGGTGGATTACGAGCCAAGGCGAAGCCGCGTGGCGCCTTGGACAGTCCGCGTGTGCCGATGGACGCAATTCACCACGCCGCGTCCGCTCTTCTCGCACAAAGCCACGCGGCGCGCTCGCAGGCCGCCCTGCACAGTCAGTCCGTACCAACCGCCGACAGAAGGCGCGAAGGCTATCAGACTGCGCCGGTATCGGACCACCGACAACTGGGTACGTCACAAGAAGCGGCTAGTACGTTCGACGCCGCGCGGTCCGCACCTCACCTAATGACGACCAGTATGACTCCCCAATCTGGTCTACCTCGTGTCGCGTCGCCTGTGCCGGTGGTGGCTGGCACTGCTGACGAAGCAGCAAAGGACGGCCCACGCCTCCCACCCGCCGCCTTTGCTGAGGTGTCCCATGCGATTGACCACATGCTGCTCGACCACCAGCGCATCCTCAACGAGCTCGTGCGTCCTGAGCGCGCCTGCACGGCGACAGATAGCAGCGGTGAGCAGAGTGAACTGTTTGTAGGTGATGCTGCGACGATGGATATTTCCTACACCCGACCTCGTCAGCAGCAGATCGGCCGGTACACCGCGCTCTCGCGTGATCAGCAGCGTGAGATTATGCAAACGCACCTGCTTGGGGACGGCTCCCTCGACGAGGACGAGGACGACGTGGCCGATGAAATGCTCCTCTACGCTCGCTTGCAGCGTAAGGTGGCATCCATGGACGCTGACCTGGCCCGCATTGAGCACGCGACGGCCACCGAGGAGAGGCACGGTGTGTCGCACCGTCCCACTGACTTTGATGCAGTAGCCACTACAGGTGGTGTGGGTGGGGGGAATCGTGATGAGGAGCCGATGGGTGCGGTGGGTGTGCGCCAGACAGACTCTGTGGTGCCCGCGCAGGTGCCCCGTCGGCGAACTGGCGCAGAGCGCGGCGTCATGCCAGAGGCCGCCATTCGGCGTCTCCAGGCGTTTCGTAAAGAAAATTACGAGCACATCGCGTACAACGAGAAGTTGTGGAACACGAGCCAAGTGTCCCAATTCGCGTTTGCGCAGCGCCTGACGAACGCCCTGACAGAGGACTGTTTTAATGAGGTCATGTCTGAAGTGGGCACTATTATGGACGACTATGTTGAAGGCCTCGCCGACCACGAGCTTCGCTAAACGGACCGCGAAGCGGGTGATTCCTCGGGAACGGAGAACAAAGAGATACCCCGTCGCTGTCGCCTCACCTCCCTTTTGTTTTTCCCTTGCGTTGCTCACTGCACGCCTTTTTCTTTTCTTCTTCGTGTGTCTGAGGCTCACCTGTACCAGTATAGATCCAGCAGCGTTTCCTGCATCGCTTTGACACACACACACACGCACGCACAACCCCCCCACGCTACCCTCACAGAAAGCGCTTTGGCCGCATGCGCGCTCGTTCGACAACGAAGTTGGTCAGAGACGGTTGTGGAGAAGCTGCTGTGAACAGGCCACCCATTTATCATGCTTCTCTCTCTGTCCCTCTCCTTTTTGGATACCCATGCCCAATTTGACTAAACCTGAATAGGGTATGTCTGATGAGATGTCGTGACTACCTCTGTCCTCTTTAACTACGAGAAATCCCCTGAACAGGATCACACTTGACACCGTCCCGCTTCTTGCTGTACCTCATTACTTCCTGCTCGGCACACACACACACACACACCTACTCTCTTGTCCTTGTCTCGCATACGTCTATGGTTGTTCCGTTCTTTTCACCTGCCTTTTGTTCAAGTCCGCATTAACCGCTGCCCGAGTCACGACAAGGGAAGGACGATTGAAGCAGTCACAGGCACACGTGCCACCAATCACATTTTTTGTTGTTGTTGTTGTTGCCTGTTCGAACGTGATCGCGTCCGAGATGTCGGAAGATACCCCGCCCATGTCTCCCGAGGAGCTGGTGCAGCTGGCCGAGCTGATCCAGTCCTTTGTGCGAAGCAGCACGCAGGCGCTCAACCGTTTCGCCGCGACGTGCGAGCGGCGACTGGTCATGACACAGCGCACACTGGAGCGGCTCGAGGTGCAGACCATCCTGCTGGAGGACCGGTTGTTGCCTACCCGCGAGGCTCTCGCAGCCACTCGCGTAGCTGACGCTGCGACGTCCGGCCAGGAGGCTTCTGTCGCTAGAAGCGGCACACACACCGCGGCGATACTCGAGCGGCCGTCGAGTTCGGCTGCCAGATCCGCGCCTGGTGTCCCCACCACCGACAGCGCCGCGGCACAGAGTGTGGAAACGTACGAACTGGGAGGCGTGCCGCCGCCCATGCCCGAGAGACGGCCTGCACCACCGCCTCTACACGCGCCACCTCCACCGCCCCCACAGAGGATAGCGCCGCCGGTTTCGTCGCCGCTCGCACTGACCGCGCCCCCGCAGACGATAGCGGCGGTCACTGAACGTCTATCCATGCCCCCACCGCCCCCGCTTCCCCCGTCGACGAGTGCGACAACGTCGACCGCTGCCTCCCCACCTCCGCCGCCACGGCCGCCTCCACCGCCGCCGCCGTCTCAACTCAACGCGGCGACCGCTGTGGTCCCGCCCGCAGAGCCTTTGGCGCTGCCTCCACCGCCTCCACCCGCGCAGCGTTCCGGGACCCTTCTAGCTGGAGCCGTGACCGCGCCACCGTCCTCTGCGCCACCGATGCCACTTCCGTCACTCGCCACGCCGTCCCAACTGTTCACGACAGCTATCGTACCACCGCCGCCTCCGCTTCCGTTCGGCTCTCCGTCCAACAGAACACATCCGCGGCTGCGTGGGTATTTTGAGATGGTCGCTCTGGGAGTGCCTCCGTTTGTTGTCAAGATGAAGGCCCAGCACGATGGCTACGATCCTTCGTTTCTGGACGCGCCGGACGCGCCGGCCCCGGCGGCGCTTCCCACTGATGTGCGAGACTTCCTCGACGGGTGATGGGTACTGCCGCGTTGACGTGGATTGCCTACAGGTGCAGCACTTCTCCCTTCCCCCCTGTTCGTCCTCGTCCACGACTTTTGTGTTGTGTGTCACGCGTGTTCTTGTTTTATTATTATCGCCCATTGCTTACTACTCCTGACCCCCGTCTGCCTCACACACACACACACACACCGATGAACCGAAAGGAGGAGGTACCGCCACTCAGACATCAGGTCGACACAAATGGATGAAGCCATCGCTTCTGTACCTCAAGTTACCCTGCTCTTCTGTCCCAAACTCGTCGGCTCCTGTGTGCTTGTCGCAGTCACTTGTGTGCTCCCCCGTAACGTGGTCTCCACTCCTCGCTCTCCTCCCACCCCTTCTTGTGCGCACTTCCTTGTCAGTTCTCACACGTCTCCCCTCCCCCCCCCTGTTCCCCACCACATCCAGCGAGAGACTGCAGCATTGTGGCTATTGTTTCCTTCGCGTGAACCGCCCTGTGCCCATGTCGTCATGCCAAGGACGTGGTGAAGGGTTTGTGCACCCCAACACGCCCGCCTCGATCGCGTACACGCGGGGCCAGAAGTTGTCGTTTTCTGACTTACGCCGACGCTCGAGCCGCGTGGAGTGCGTGTCGCTGCCCGCGTCACAATCGCTGTGGCGTCTGGCGGCGCAGTGCTACACGGCAGTAGAAGGCTACACATCCTTTGCGAGTGATTTGGAAGATGAGCGTGCCGGGGACGGACCTGTGCTGCCCCCTGTCGCCACCGTCACACGCAAGCGACCTCGCTATCATCGCTCTACGGGCGAGCCGACGCACTTTTTCGTCGGTCGTCGCACGCTAGAATTGCCCCCAGTGAATGCAGCTGGGGAGACCGCGAGCACGGCTCCCACCTCTGCCGCAGCGTCTACAAAAGCTGAGGCAGGGACACCTGCCGCTGCGGGGCCCTCGTCGGGTATTTCAATCATCACGCATCACAAGGTCTCTGGCCGCGGCTGCTTCATTTACCCGGACTACGACGGCGTGTTGTCTGGCGGCGTGGTGCCAGAGGTTGTGGCGAGTGCCGAGGAGCTCCGGGAAGAAGAGCGAAAACGAAAATTCTTCATGAGCCCATCTGACATGACCGCCGAGGAGCAAGAAGCATTCGAAGCGTTGCAGAAGCTGTGGCAGGCCCGCGCGCGTAGTCACAGTGCCCAAGGTGCGCAGTGGCGTGCTGCCACGGAAGCCGCTCCAGCAGACAGGCATCGCAGTACGACGGGATCGACTGTGAATTCTTCTCGCCACATGACCTCCGATCACGCGCACACCTCCAGCGCCTCTAACGACGTGGAGGAGGAGACTGTCGGCGATCCTGCAGAGCGCGACTTCACGGAGGCGCTCCGCATCGCGGATGAGTTGCTGCGCTTCATCTAAAGTAAACAACCCAGTTGATATATGAACAGTGACGATGGTGGAAGTGGATCTATGCATCTTTCACAACCCCGTGGTGCCTCTCTTGAGCGGTGCGACAAACCGACTTCCCATCACCACCCATTTCTCACGATGCCAACACACGCAGCTCAGCTGTATGAGCAGTGCGGGCGACGAAACAAATGCCGCGTCCGTCCTTTGTCTGTCCTGGCCGCCGCAATCCGCCTGTCCCCCCCCCCCTTATCCCCTCCGCGATACACTCATATGCTCTCCGGTATCTCTCCTCGTTGTCCCCTTCGCCACGTCTCTGTTTTTCTCCCTTACTATTCATCCACAGCACGCGCCACTCCAGTTGCGATTCTTTCTTTTTTAATTTTCTAACGTTTTCTCTCGCGCCATCTCCACCGCGTTTTCGTTTTTGATCTCTCCTTCACTTCTGCGCACGAGCAAGCTATACATCAACAAACGGATAGCACAGACCCAAACGACACAACCTTTTTGCAATAGCTGCATCTGATATACGAATCGACAGACCGTCTCCTGTTCTGCTCGTTTTTCTTTTTTTCTTTCTCACACTCATCTCACAGACCGTAACCGCTCTGTCAAAGACCCTGCGAAAGAGAACAGAAGCACGCTCCACACAACACAACACACCAGCCCACCCACGTCATGAAAGGACTCCTCGCCACTCAGCGCACCGCACCGCACACGGCAGCGCTTCAGGCACGGCTCTCTCATTACTCTAGCCGGTCCGGCGGCTTTCGCGCCACCCCTCAGAAACGGCGTCCTCAGCTCGGCTCGGTCACGGTCGTTGGCCGTGAGGAGGCGGTCACGATGCCGTCATTCCTGACATCGCCGTCCGTGCCGCAGCCGTCGCCTGTGCTGAACCTCATGCACCGCTGGGGAATTCAGCCAAGGCCGCTTCTCTTCGACGGGCATGGCGTGCCGGTCGACGGCTCGCTGGTGACATTGCCTGCGGCGGAGAAGCTCCGGGTCGTCGCGGCGATGCTTCTGGCGTTTGCCGCTACTAAATTGGTCTTTGACGTGGCGTGTTACGAATGTGTGTATCACAACGTGTGGAACAGCAAGTGGAAGCACAGCGCGGACGGGTGGCGCCGGGCGAAGTACTACGCTGGCTTCACCGCTGCCACAGTGGGGGCGTCTTCTTTGTACGCGACGGCGTTCCTGGCGATCGCCACAATCACCGGCCGGCACCGCTTGGCCGCGCGCATGGTGTGCCGCAGTGCTGCCTTAGTGTTGCCCCGTCGCTTAGCAACAGTGCTCGCTCGCCGCCTCCACGTCTGATTGAGAGATCTGCATCGCCTCGACAAGATGCGGAGAGCTAGAAGACCAACAAAATAACGTCAGCAGTGCAACAGAGGCTCTTTAATTATTCTCGTTTCAGATATTTACCTTTTCCTCTTCTTTTTTTTTTTCTCTTTGTAATTCGCACACCCTTTCAAACCAATACGCTCTTTTCTCTTCACTCTCTTTTGGTAATCTCTCGCACACTGGTGAAACGGTGCGAGAGGAGTTGTTATGAAACGCTCAAGTTCGATAAACGTTGCACTTGCCGACATAGGCTGTGGCGTCGACCCGTGATATCAACGCTCAATGGTTTTTTTTTGTTGCTCTTGTGCGTTCCATTTGAATCACTTTGGTATATTCCATCTTTTTTTTTTCTTTGATCACAAAACAAGTGCGTATCACTCTCTTTTTCTTCTTTTTTCTTTTTTCTTTTTCTTTTCTTTTCCCACACACTCTCTTCTTTTGTTATCGCTTGGTTCCCCTCTTTTCCTTGGCTAAATAATCCTTTTTTTTTTCCTTTTCTCTCCACGACTTCGGCCCAGCGGCTCAAGCAGTGAGAAACCTTCCACTGCAATGAAGTCATTCGCGTACACACATCTCCCCATGTTCACCGTCCGTGGTCGTGTCACCCAGGTGAGATCCACCAGTGCTTTTGTTGTATCGCCCTCACTCCGAAGAATTGCACTGTTCATTTCACTGCGTTTGCGCTCTGTTCTCTGTTTTTGTTTTTGTTTTTCGTTGTTTCTCCTTTGATGCGCCTCATTTGCTTGCGTTCGCACAATGCCGCAAGCGCGGTGACAGTGTGGCTCTTATGGCTATCACCAAGCACTACCGTTTTTTTTTTGTCGTGTGTGTGTGTGTGTCTTTCGACCGCACTCAAAGCTCACATAATACGTCACTCGTGCCATGGGCTACCTCTCTACTTGTGTTGGAAAAGAAAATGTAAAGGTAGAGAAGAAAAAGGGACTACGCTTGAGTAAGACTAGTTTTATGCACCGCCATCTACTTGATCATTCTGTGCGGAGACGCGTGTCTTGTGTTCCCACATAACTTCCCTTCTTGATGTGTTATATCTTTCGTCATGCTTGTTGCTTTTTTTTCCCTATTTCTCTTTTAGTGGAGACATCGCCTTCCTCGTCAGACGATCCTCCCGTGTCACAGCGACGGCGTAGACGCATGCCGTGTACACAGGAGCGAATGACCAGGCAGCGGGCAGATCAGAAAAGAGAAGAAGACAACAACCATGAAAGAATCCCTCTGCTACGTACTTGACAACAACAAAAACAAAGAGTGCGGCCGTGTCTTCACGCACACAACCATCAGAATTTGTTCAGAACGCACGCGTCAAGACGACCTTGCGGATCAACAGACAGCACCACGCCGAGTGTCGCCTAGGGTTAACCCTATTGTACCATCTTCATTTGAAGCGCGTGCTGAATGACTGTATCGTCGTTGCTTTTCGATGTGCACATCGCTCGGGGAACACACTTGTGTGCTTTTCACCTCTAGAGTTTCCGAGCATCGTGTGCCCACGTTATCGGCTTGACATTTTTTTTTTTTTTGACTATATGATTGTTCTCCTCGCATCTTCTTTTTTTGTTTTTGTTTTTGGACACCACCAACCTGTCTGCGTGCAAGCGTGTGAATTACGGGTCTCTTGATGACTGTTGTGATGTTCTCCATCACAACTTTGACAACCATACAAACTGGCAACCGCAACAACCAAGTACCTAGGGCACACGCGAAAACGGGTGATGAGATCCTGTATCTACCTATCATTCGCACTGCGCGTTTGTTTCGTTTTGCAACCAACGCTCATCACTGGACGTCCCAGAACACAGTCTGTCATGGACGACGCTGCTGTCTGCCCACGCGCTTATTCGGGTGAGTGTCTGTTGTCAAGAAGCAAAAAAAAAAAAAAAAGTGTGGTTTGCATTCGCAACTGTTGTGAACGGGTCCTCTACTCTCGTCAAACTAATCGTTACGAACCACATCATCTCCTCTCCTCTCCTCTCTCTTTTCCGCTCCTCTGCCTGTCCTCTCATGAGCGAAGGAACTGGCTTGACTGACAAACTTCCGACTTCCGTGTACTTGTCGTTGTCGTTGTCTACCTTTTTTTCTTGTTTTGTTGTTGCGGTTGCTCTCGCTTGTTCGGCATCCGACTTTTTGACTCTTTTACCAATCATGCTTCGTCGAATCACCTGCACACCGCGCTTCGTCACCGCGTCCACGCAGTCGGCCGTGAAGCTGACCCGCTCCCACCTTGGCGCGCGTCGCTTCTGTAGCAGCAAGGCGGAGGGTGCGGCGGGAGCGAAGGTGGAGAAGGAGGCGGCCGAGGCGGGAGCGCAACAGGTGAAGGCATCTGCCCCGCGCCAACCACAGCGAAAAGATTGGCGTACGCACAAGGAGATCGTCTACGTGAAGGGCGTGCCCGCTCGCGGTAGCCTCTTCAAGTTACCATGGTCTGAGCAGTTCCTCATCTGCTGCATCTTTGCCGTCGCGGGCACAGGGGCGGTCTATCTAGTGCGTCCTCAAATTCGCTACTTGTGCCACCACGGCTTTCTCGGCTTGACGGACGACGCCGGATGGGTCAATGGCCCGTGGCTGTACCGCATCCTGTACGTCTTGATCATGTTCCCCGCGTACTCGCTCATCCTGTTCGTCACCGGGGGCATCTTCGGCCGCCGCATTTGGTTCTCGTTCATGATTCACAAGATGTGGAGCCGCTTCCTGACGAAGAAGGCCAGCACGCGCTTCGCGTACATTCTGGATATCCAGCACTATTAGGAATGGCTGGGGGTCTCTCTCTCTCTCTCTTTTTTTTTTCCCGATTTGTGACATGAGAACAACCGTTGTGTGCTCGCTCTCAGAAGAAACGAAAGAAAAAGGGACAGTGAACGGAACAAGTACACAAGAGGGTGTGGACCACTGTTTCCAAGGTAGGACGGGTTGGCCTCACTAGTTCCAAGCGCTTTCCTTGTCCTCTTCCTCTACTTCCCTCTCTCCGTGCGTTTCCACTGTGTGTGTGTGTGGACTCGCTTACATCGCCATGGCGCACACGACAGCTGCCTGCGTCAGCATCCTGGGGGAGCTAGGAAAAGAAAAGAAAAAAAAGGGCTTTGAATGACGACAGCGTCAACAAAAACAGAAGAGATACGTGCCGTTTGTCTCTCTCACATACTGGTTTCACGCAGGCGACATCAGTAAAACAACAACAACAACAACCACCGAATGAGATTCGAGGAGGCGTGGACCACACGAAAGCCTTCGTCGTGGACGGTCGCGAATGGAGGCATACTGGGGGTTGCGTGGGACGCTATTGGCCTCCGCTCCTGCACACGTGGCCCACACCCACCGAGAGGGAGCACAAATGGACACGCGTACGGCCAAGGACAATTGCCGCCACATGTGTGTCAGTGGAGCCGCAGCGGGAGGGGTAGGGTGCCTTGTCGCTGATTGAGTGGTCTTCACCGCATAGCAATGCCTGAGGAGTACGACTGCCCTCTGTCGCGTTCCTTTTATGTTCTCACCTCTCTGTTTCAACGTCCGCTCTTGTCTTTGTTCATCTCCTCTCGTTCCCCTTCCTCTTCCCGCATGTCTCCCTCCAATGCTTTTAATGTACTGGCTCCTGCGAATGGGTCGACAGTGAACCGCGGTCTGCTCTCAGCATCTACACACACTGACGACACAGCGTGCGCGGACGGATTTCAGCGCACACACACCCACACGCACACCGACACTTCAATCGTTTCGTGCCTTTCTTTCTCCGTCTTTTTTTTTTCTGTTTTTTTTTTTGTTGTTGTTGTTCTTTACACTCTTTAGACGACACGTTAGCCATGGACAACTCGGGAAGTGCAAATGGTGAGTACGACATGGGAAGGCTGGCAGATACCTTTGGCCGCGGCACGCCCGCAGGCGCCGCCATCTACAAGTGTTACGTGAAGCCGTCCAAGCCGAGCACGTACGACCCTGAAATCGCCGCACTGCTGGCGAAGCGCCGGCAAGAGCGCGAGGCTAGGGAAGCAGCCATGCTCAAGCCCAAAGCGATTCCCAAGTCCCAAGCACCCGTCAACCGCCCGCGTGTAGGACAGTCTCCAAAGCCCACTGATGAGGACCTAGCCCGCTGGCGGCTCGCACAAATTCCGCACAGACGAACACAGCAGGAAATTGATCGCGATGCGCGGCTGCGTGCGCCACTGCCTGCGCCGACATACCAGCGCGCTCCCATCACAGAGGAGGAGAAGGACCGCCTCGCCGATGTGATGACATACGGCCAAGAACTGCCGAAGCCTCAGCGGCTCACCGGCGCCAACAAAGCCCGTTATAACCAACTGAACAGGCGCGCGCAGCTCAAGGAACAGTTCGACGTGCTTCAGCAAAAGGCGATGGATGTCAAGGCCGAGCTCGCTGCCGTGCGTGGGCAAGGTCAATTTGAGGCCGCGTCATCTTCGCGACCGACGGGCTCGACAGCGCCGACCACGGCAGAAGAGGCGCCGATTGGTCTGCAGCTCCGCGGCTCACGCCTGGTGAAGAACAGTCACGGCCTGACTGTTGTGGAGCAACGCCAGCGTGAGCAGGCACTGACCGACGAACTCGCCGGCATCATTCTCGAGATGCAAGCGGTGGATGCCGAGATTGGAAGACTGCCAATGGGGGCGTAGACACGGCCGAAAAACACGGGCTTCCGTCTCTCCGGCTTTTGATTCGCCCGTCACTGTTTTTTTTTTTTTTTCACGTGCTCGCCTAGCTTTGGTCTGCCCCGCCACTGGAAGCCCGCAGCCGGTATGCCGTGTGGATGTCTTTTGATCGTCATGTACATGTCCCCTCCCTCTTTCGTTTTTTTTTTCCCCCTCTGCCGCGGTAAACTAGACGCCTGTGACGTTGCGCAACGCCACATCTGCACTCCGAACCACTTGAGACAAACGTACAGTAAAAAGCGATCAATAAGAGTGAGAGCGCGTGAGTTGTCGCTGAGGCTAACCGAAAGGCACCCAAACAGGTCCCGAATGGGCATGATAACACACGTGCGCAGACGTCGCCGTAGGTAGCGTGACATGAGTACAACTGCGGTTGCCACAAGGTGTGGGAGCATGTGCGCAACTCAGCAGCTGCCGGACAGCAGCACACTTTTTGCGTTCATTCGCCGTTACCCATGAGCTTGTTCTTGGTCGTGCGAACCTCTTCACTGTGACGAAGTGGCCTCTGCCTGATGAATGGCTCACAAAAAAATAATATTAAAACACGATCACGCACACACACACACACACGCATTCTGCATCTTCTCCTGGTTCTGGCGGCTTGTATCCTTGAAAGCAGAAGTACGCGTTTTTTTTTTCTTTTTTTCTTTTTCTCTTTTAGACTCTTCCAGCCTGCGCACGTGCTCGCTGGGGTGACGGGGGAAGGTTTTGGTCAAAAGGATTTGAAACGCCGTCCCGACCGCTGACCAAGAACCTTTCTCTCTCCTCTCCAGAGCAACGGAGCACGGAGGACAACAACAACAACATTGAACTGTACTGATAGATGTCCCAACTCTCAACGAGCTCGGCGGTGACAGAGCGCGACCGCCCGACACAATCTTCAGTTCACTCAGGTCGCCGTACCAGAATCGAAACGCACCATGCTGAAGGCGTGCATCTTTCGTATTCCTGCACACAACAGCGGGTGTTCGTCCCCGACGCGGACGGTGCACCGGGACTGTGTTCGTCATCCTCTCGCGGCGGTTGTCGTCCACACACGCGCCACCCGGCAAGCGACGAGGAACTCGAGGCTGCAACACCCACTCGATCAACGCGCATTACGGGCAGTGCCTCGTCCCCGGACTCACCAGGACGGACGCGTGGACACGTCTGCTCTAAACGCACGTCGGACGGGGAGGCGGCAGGGACGGTGTCCGTCGCACGACACTACGAAGCGACACAGCCACTAGCCTCTTCCCCTCCCCCTCGTCCATCGTGCTCTGTGCCCACCTCGGGCCACGCTGCTGACGACACGCAGAGCGAGCAGGAGGGGGAACGACTGGCGTCGCACGATTGCGCCCCTTGGGCACAGCCACGACTCGATGGGAAGACGGCAGCCACGATCGACCTGCAGCACCCCATCGTGCATTTTCTTTCGTCTGCACAACTTCAAGGTTTCAGCGAGCACCTGCTCGGTGTACACGGTCTCCATAATATGGAGGACCTCCTTGCGGTCGCCCGCAGCGAGGATGAGGCTGGCGCGCTCCTCGGCACGGGCGCCTCTCGCCAACACAAACTTGACTTCTGGAAAGGACTTCAACGCTGGCTCCGAGATACGGCACGCGACGAGAAGCGCCAGGCCAAGGAAGCGCTCAAGCTGCAGCGCGCGGCAGCGACGAGGCACGGACGTCGGCGCCGAACAGAAGATGCGCACAAGGTGAGCCTGTCCGCTGTGCCGGTGGGGAGACCAAGCACCTTCCTAACGGCTTGCCGCTTAAGCACCACTGGCCACGCCGATACCACAGGGGACGTCTTTTCAATTGACCGACTCTGCGATGAGCTGCTCTCCTCGACACAAGAGCGCTACGCCCACTGCCCTGTGCAGGCGTGCTCGCCGCAGCGGAGCCACGATGCGCCAGAGGACGAGGAGGATGGGAGCGACTGTTCCACTCGGGTGGCGTCCGCCTCGCAGCTGATGCGCGCGCTGACGCTATCGGGCGATGACATTGCCGCTCTGCGTGCAAGGCGACACCTTCGCGAGTCACCATCGCCACATGGACAGCTTCCGGCGGCGCGATCTCCGCGCACAGAGCCAGTGATTGTGGACGTCGATGCGGAGGACTCAGCCGACGAGGATGAGGCGAGTGAAAAGGAAGCGGTCGTGTTGGCAGCGCAGCCAGAGCGAAGCAGCAGTGCAGATTCAGCTGATCGTGATCAGGCCGGGGTCGTAGCGGACACACTACCACGTGCGTCTGCCGCGTTGTCGGTCTCCCAACGCGCGTCCGATGTGCTCAGCTCACTCGCAGGTGAGATGTGCCTGGCTGACGTGGCCGGGCTGGCACGGCCCGCTTCCGACGTCGCGGTCGGCACACCGCAGCCCGTTCCTGCGCTGCACTGCCCGCACGAGGCCGTGAACCTCTGCGGACTGTACCGTCGCACGGCTTCTTTGGCTCTTCCGGAGGTGGCGTCGTCGCACACAGAGCACGGCCTTGCTGAACCCGTCGCGATGCCTTCCGCACAGCTGCGAACACGAACACCATCGTCCTCCGAGATGGGTGATGATGTGTGCGCGCCGGCGGCAGGCGTCGACGACCGTGTACAGCCCGTAGCAGCAGTATTGCTCAGCACCGAGCCCAGCCTGGAGCAGGAGGTGCAGACGCTACGGGACGCTCTCGAGGCCGCGGTCACCAAGCTCGTGGACACGTACAACACTTCCGTGGCCCGCGTTACGCAGCGGTATCCTGGCACACACACACCGAGTCTCTTTTCGCTGCAAGCGGTGCTCACACCGATGGACAAATCAACGGAGATGACGCTGGAAGCCAGTGCTCTCGCCCGCAGGGCGGACGCCGCGCCCATGTTGTTCTCGCGGCTCTCGCATCCGCAGGAAGCACACCTGAGCCCGAACGCACCAGGAAAATCACCACCGACGACGCGCCGCGCGCTGTGGTCTGTGCAGACGAATGATCAACGGGGTTGCCATGGCGCCAGCCAAGATGAGCTGATCGAACCCGTGACTCCGTGTTCAACCCCACACGCTGAAGAAGACGGGATGCAGGACGAGGCCATCATGAGTCAGAACAGGGATGATGCCGACCGCCACGCAGCCGCACAACCGCCGCGACAAGGGGAGTGCTCCGTGCGCACTTCGCACACTAGCCGCTTCGTCCCATCGCTGGACCCAAGTGAAGGCGTTGCGGCCGGCGCACCTGCTGAACCCTTTCTGCACAGCGTTTTCGATCCAGAGCGCACCGTGTTCTTGTCGGCACCTACACGCGAGACGGAGACCACCCACCGCTCTCCACCCCCACGATTCCCACTACAATCGCCTCTAGAGGCTCCCGCATCGCTGCTGCCGGACGCCGAATCGCCATCACGGCACAGCAGCGACACCTTCTGGGAAACGTTCGGCCTTGACGCCATCACCGACAACCATCTCCAGACCACCCTGTCCACAACGCATCCGACAGTCACTTCGATACCGATCGACGTGGACGAAGAAGCGTCTTCCACGGCCTCGTTTAGCGACGAGGAGGCGATGCCCGCGGCGGGTATGGTTTCTGGCGACGTGGACCCGTCACCCAGGTCATCACCGTTCGTAGAAACGATGCACATCGCATCCGCGGCACACCTGGCCGATGAAACCCAGACGATCACCGATACGCGGCAGACTGATGTGGCAACCCCCCATATTCACGAGGACCGCGAGGATGCCGTGCAGTGGCTGCTGGCCACCGCGCTCCACGACGACACGCTGCTGGCCCTTGCGTCTTCCGCACTGCGCCAGCGATGCGCCTGGCTTGGCCTCCGCGTACCCTCGCGCGACGTCGAGGCAGAGAGCGTCAGTGTACACTCGGGTCCGTCGAACAGTCTCTCAGTCTCTCCCTCGCCGACGGCAACAGAGGCTACGGCCACGACGGCGGAGCTGAGCTCCATTCCATTGGATCAGTTTGGTATTGACTCGCTAAACGAGACCGCTGGTCTGACGACTGCCATGGGGCAGCCGACACAGCTCGACATTCCGAGCGAAACGCTCCTCGCCGGTGAATCTTTGAGCCGCTCACCGAGCCCCCCTCCACCGCTCTCTACCACACCAACGGGTCGCGAAGCGCGCCTCAATGACCCGCGCGCCGCGGCAGACGCAACGCGTGCCGCCCCCCTCTCGGCTTCCCAGACGTCAGTGGCGCCCCGTCGGCACCGTAAGCGCCGTGCGCGCGATGTGGACCTCTGTGAGGACGACGAGCTCCGCGCGCAGCTTCGGCTGGCGGCCGTGCGAGCCCGTTTCCAGCGGTTGGTCTGTCCCGCTCTCCTGCATCGTGTGCCACGCTTTTCGGGTCTCCCGTACCACCGTCCACGATATGCGAAGTCGACGTATGCGATGACGCCGCCCACAAGCCCGCCCGACGGCGCCTTTCCCTCCTCCCCGCCGCCGCCGTCGTGGGCGAAGGAGCAGGACCATGCAGAAATGTGGCGCTGCGTGCTGGCAGCCTTGGCGGCGGACTCTGTTGAGCACGTGGAGGCCCACGCGCTGCCGTCACCAGCGCCTGCACAAGGTGATGGTGTCCGTGGATTCGACGGTGCGCTACGCAGGGATGCACGCGTCGGTGGTGGCGCGGCGGCTGTACCAATGCTCAGCACGATGGATAGGCTCTTGCTGCTTGAGCCACTGGACTGTGATGCGGTGACCGCGCTCGTACACCGCGACTTTGAGCACGTTGCTCGGACGCGTGTGCGCCAGCTCCTCGTGGACAGCGGCGTATCCATTAACGTCACAGTGCCAAGTGTAACCTCGCTGGCAACCGCACCGCAGTCACCATCCGCAAGTGCCGTGATAGCGGACGACGCAGAAGCGTCACCAGCGCGCACGCAGAGCACCGCGCCTGACGCTGGGCCCGCGTCACCGGAAGAGGCGCGTCGTGCGAACGCTCGACACTACTTCGCCACGCGAGGCATGCCCGTGCGTGGCGGACGCCAGGGCTTGTGGAGAGGCCGCGGTCGCGGCGGCAGGCGTCGCGGAGGCGGATGAGAGGCGTCTTGATTGTCGTTATTATTTTTTTCTTTTATTTTTATTTCCTCTCAAACGCATTTACTTACACCTTGCTGCACACGAAAGAGGTTAGACAATATCACAAGACACATACACACACACACACACACACACAAACGGCTTGACTAACGTACCGCACGCCCTGCGCAGAGGGCGACGAGGGACACTTTGTCCGTATCAACGCACTGCAGCATCATCACGTGTCTGTGAGCGTGTACCCGCTAGTTTCTGTTGTTCTCCTCAGTTGCGGTCGTATCCCTCATCTACTCCCGGTCACACTCCACCTGGCCCCCCCCTCCACCCGTTTGCTTATCGATCCTCCATTTCCATCCCTTTCTGCTATGCGGTGCACTTCCGTGGCGCTCTCCTTTAGCCTTTTTTTCCCCCAGACACAACACGGAGCAACAAAGCTAAGCGTCGAAAACGCCCGTCCTCTGTGCGTTCATCACAGCCACGTGTGCGTACTCGTGTGAGCATAAATACATAATTTTCTTCACGTATTGAGTTCCTCTTCAAGTAAACCGACAAAGCGCAACACCTTGTATCTATCAATCTATTCAAAGCAACTCCTGTGGCCCTCGCATTCATGTACTCTACGCGCATCCCGGAAGATTTCAAGGCTTTCCGTTCCCCAAGTGAGGACGCCGCCTCCTGTGCGCACAACGCGCGACTCAGCTCCAGCGGTGATGCAGCGGCCGTGGTGTTTCACAAGGGGAATAACCCTGAGCATCAAGAGGCGGCCGCGACAACGGCCATCCTCGCCCAATCGGAGGTGGCGGCATCAGCGATTACCCGCTTCCCGGCAACGGCTGTCCCGCGCAAGTCGAACAGTGCGGGTAACGCGTCCAAGAAGAACAGCTCTTGTGCCATCCCAGCACCGCCTGCGTCGCGCTACGCCGCCGAGTCGCAGCGCCCGCTCGTGACGTACACCCCCCAGCCGCCCACGCCCGCGACCGCTCACGGTAGAGCGGCTGGCGCCGTGACGAAGGCAGCGACCAAGAACAAGCCGGTCACACACAATGGGATGCTGGTTCCTCGCAATCCGTTCTGTTTCTCCGGCCTGTACGAGGACGTCGACTACAAGGTGGACACGTTGTTCGCGCCACCTGTCCCTGCGAACGCATTCCCAGCGCGTGTTCGCCCCCCTCGCCGCCCTGGTCCTACCTGGAAGAACAATCTGGACGAGGCCGGAGCACGCGAGCACGCGGCGCAGATGAAAATCAGCAAGATCTGGCGTGGCGTGCTGCTCCGCCGTGAGTTGAGCCGCTCACGCACATTCGATGCCGTCCTCAACGCACGCGCGACAAAAATACAATGCTGGTGGCGATGTGTGAAGGCCATTCATACGCGTCAGCAGCTCGCGGCGCTCAAACAGCAGTGGATTGATGAGCGTGGCCAGAGCTACGTGCGGGCGCGCCTCACCGGTATGGCGAACATGATGACCTGGCAGCGCCGTCGGTATGAGCAGGCCGCCTCTCTTTTGCAAGAGACCACCCGCTGGCATCAGCGCTGGTGCGAGCGACAGCGCCTGGCCGCGGAGGGCTGCCCGAAAGAACAATTGCCAGAAGAGCTGCCGGCTCCCGTCCAGGAGAAGACCAAGATATTCTTCCCGTGGCGCCGCAATCCAAAGACAGACCAGGCCCTCGCTGTGCACCCGGAAGCGGGGGACAGCCCTGATCCGAATCGCGCGGCCGCCACACACACACTTTCCGAGGCGGAGGTCGCTGCGGCCAACGAGAAGATGCGCGCGCGTGAGCTCGCGCTAACTTTACCGGCCGAAGAGATCGTGTCACGGACGCAGTGGAAACAGGACGGCCTCCGCAAACACGACTTCGACTTCAACGCGGGCGTGTTGCAGCGCGCCATCAAACGCCACATGGACTCCCGTCATGTGCGCTCAGAGAAGCTCACAAGCGAGTACATGAACAAGGTCTACCGCATAATCTCCCGATCGTTCCGCATCCACGCGATGAAGTCCAAGGTAGCTGAGCATCGCAGGAAGCGCGACGCCGCCGTGGAGGCCAAGGCAGCGAAGTACATTAAGGAAAAGCTTGCACGTATCAAAGAGGAAGGTGTGTGGGGCCGCAGTCTGCAAGAGGCCGCCGCGCTCACCATTCAACAGTGCTGGTTCTGGTACAGATACCACCGCTTCAACGTGAGCCCCGGCCAACCAATCAAGGAAAGCACCCCCGCCATTCGTGTCGCGCGGATCGGCAGCGCGCAGCCTGCTCGGCGCAGTCACACGGTCCCTCCTTCCAGCTATAAGGCTGGCTTTTTGCGGCACAAAGGCTTGTTTGGCGGTGATTTGCCTGTCTCCCCACCGTACCACCTGATGGATGAGCACATAGAGCGTGAACAAAATCTTCGCCGCGCTGAGATGCCGGCGTGGCAGCGGAAGTAACGTCGGATTGGAGAGCGTGACAGCGGCGACACGATTGGGATCAAAAGGCACGTGGAGAGGAAGTACAGAAACGCACGTCAACAGCTCAGACAGTGTCGAATGTCAAAATGAGGAATGAAGTCGCACTTCCCTCTTTCTTTTTCCTTTTCTCTTGTGCCACCCATGTTAATATGAAGCAATCGTGATTGTGTTTTAGCCGCAAATCGTAAAGTTGTTGGGAAAAAATGTAAAATAATCACCAGACACTATCATGTCGCGTTCTTTTCCGTCTTCTTTTTTTTTTTTTGTCGTCGCTTCTGACTGTGTGTTAAACAATAGTCTGAAGCGTACTCTCTCTCTCTCTTCCAGTAGTTTCCTTTTCTTTCTTCTTTTTTTTGTCACGTTGTGGAGTTTACTCGGTGACAGCATGCATCCTATCTTTATTCAAACACAAAAGTACAAGTAAAAAACAGATAGTCAACACACACACACACACACACGAGGCAGACAGGGTACAGACCACATTAGGCGATCTGGAAGTGCCCGCAGAATAGTGCTGCCGCTCCCACTCCCCGTCTTCCCAAGGCGTAGGATCACACTGCCACGGCCACGCGTTTACATGAGTTGCGGTACTGGTCATCGTTGGCTTCGCGAGAGCGCGATTGACTTGTATCTATCCTCTGCTGTGGAGGCCCAGGCCTCCCGGAAACGACGATCTCTTCGCCATGTCCCAGTATACCGTGTTGAATGCGTGCGTACCACACACCCTTTGCATGAAATTGGAAACCAAGATGTCGTCGCAGCATGTACATCTAGCCTCAACACATCACTCTTGTCCTTCACACCTTGTTCGGCACTCTCCTTTTGGCTTTAAAAAAATTTTCGAACAAATAGGTTTTACCTCACCTGTAGGGCGTTTCAGTATCCCTTGTCAATAGGCCAACGAAACACAACTGGTGAACGACCCTTTCCAATCGCACAGAATAAGAGAGAACCGGAAGAGTGAGTGCTCCGCCTCTAACCCACTTGACCACAAAAACACTCATCAAACGCAATCCCGCACTGTAACAGCCACCGTGGCTCGCAGGCTGCCCAACCGTTATCTTTCTTTTCATTATTGTTTCTGGTATCCACTCATTTCTTTTGTTCTTGTCCTCAATTGCCGTTTCGCCGTTTCTCTTTGTAGCATTTCCCCTTTTTTTTTCTTTGTCCCTTCTAGAGAAGACCGCATCAGAGGTGCGTTCTAAGCCGAAAAAGAGAAAACAAGCTGCGGAACTTTTCATTCAGCGACGACTAAATAGCAGAGCGCTGCGTCAAGCACATCCTTCACCTGTTTTCTTTTTCTTGTTTCTGACCGCTCACGCTAAAAGACAAAGGACATAGAGCGTGCACGTTCAGCTACTCGATCAACCAACTGTAGCGTACGTCAACGCATCATCTTTTTTTTTTTTCCTTTCTTTCGTTTGTTTGGCTCACCGCCCGGCCGTCGAAAGCGCTGGTGACCCACTGCGCTTTCTGTTTCGTTCCCTTGTTTACTTATTGATTCGCTTTTTCTTCTCGCTAGTCAAAGATACCATCTGGAGCGTCCACACAGTCGATGTCTTCGTCACCGGAAACCGTTGGTCGCGCGCTGTCCCGGTCTTCTCCGCGGAAGCCGGGCCTGACCACGCGACTGTCCGGTGGTCGTGGCACGCACAGTGTGAGTGCCGGCCGTCTGGAGCCGCTCACCGTACCTGACAGCAGCACGTCTGCGTCCGCCTCCCCGCTCTTAGCACGCTCCTTGTCGCGACCCAAGAAGGAAAGCGCCATTCGCCCCATTGCGCCTCCGCGTGGCCCTGGGAGCGCGTCGCTGCCTCGCATGCTGAAGCTCACGCCCAGCCCTTCACCTCCACCTTCGGTCCCTCTAGAGCAGTCCGCGGCTGTGGAGCGACAGCAAGCCTTGGAGCGCAAGGCAGCGCTCTTGACCGCGCAGATTAAATCACGACAACAAAAGCAACAGCAGCAGCAAAAGGAGATGGGGGAGACGCGCGCGGGACACCTCCTCGCTGTGCTGCCAGAAAGAACAAGTCCTGCATCGGTCTCACTGTGCGCAGAGGCGCTTTCTGCCACAACGAACAGCGAGTTAGCCTCGTCACACTCCGCGAATAATGTTCTCACGCTCGATCCAACACTGCATGAACCGCGTACCAACGCCCGCCCTGCGAGCAGCTCGGCGCGATCGCACACGAGTCACCTGAGTGAGAGTCATGAAACGGACGACGCCCAAGACGCGCCACTGTATCGAGGCCACATATTAACAGACGAACTTCTCAAGGACTGGACCGGCTGGGAGGACCTACCTCTCGTGCTCAGCGCAGAGTTTCGACTTGACGCGACCAAGATGATCGGCCTCGACCAGCTCGGTGTTAAATTGCCCCAGCTCACCTCGCTCAAGCTTGGCAAGTCGCGGGTGCCACAGATTCGGCTTCTCGGCACAAAGTTCACGCAGCTGAAGTACCTCTGGCTCAACAACTGCCAGCTTGAGGGCCTCCGCGGTATCGGGAGCTGCGCACCTCGTCTCGAAGAGCTCTATGCCTCTTTCAATCGCCTGACGGACCTTACCCCTCTTTTAGACGTCAGTGAAACCCTTCGCGTGCTCGATGTTGAGGGGAACGATGTGGCAGACGTCAAAATGCTGTCCCTCGTCCTGCCCTCTCTGCGGCAGGTGACGTCGCTGACCCTGCAGTTGAACCCTGTGGAGTCCTCGCCGCACGTGCAGGCACGTCTGAGAGAGATGCGCGCGGCTGAAGACAGCCAACCCGACATCACTCAGACCAAAGTACCCATCGTCGACGACGTCGCGCGAAGGAATGACACGCCGATCGCAGACCGCGACTCTCGCTTGGGCGACAGCTTCGCGAGTGGAAGCGGGAGTGATCACTGCGGGAGTGGTGATGGCGAGGGTGATATCACCGCGGGCGAAAAGCAGCTCTTTGCGCTGCGCGAGTGGATTGCCCTGCTGATGCCACAACTGGAGTACTTCGATGACATCGCCGTGGCAATCGACGAGGACGGCGGCAGTCAGGGCAGCAGAGTTGAGGAGGTCTGGGAGACTTCAGCGACGACTCCGACAGCGGTGGCCACCGAGGCTCCTGCTGCCCTCTCACAGGCGTCTGACTCGCCTCGCACGGCGGCGTCACCGCCCGCGGTGCCGAGCTCACCCGTCTTCCGCCACGCCTCACTTCGCGGACCCGCTGGTTCCACCTCACGCGCCAAGATTCGCTCAACGTACGTCGACCCCATGGACCACGCGCTGGCAGAGGAGCTTCGCTTGGTGCGCGAGTGCATCCGTGAGGCGGAATTCGACGCGCTCGATCAGACCCTCGAGACGATCAACGGCGCTGTGTACTCGCGACCATCAACGTCCTGCCAAGGCGCGGTGCCACGGTCAAGACCCGGATCACGGGTGTGTATGACGAGTAGCGGCCGTCTCGGTCAGCCTGCGGGGCGTCTTGGGACTACCGACACCAGTGACTCGGCCTCCAACTTGACCACGGGTGACGTCTGCGCAGGTAGTGCCATCGCCAGCCTGCGACGCCGTCTCTCACCCGCTGTGACGCCCCTGCAGCACAAAGTGCCCCCCACGGGTACCTCAAACGCCCGCCTCTCCGGGTCTTTACCGTCAAGTGCACGTGCCGTAAGTCCGCTGGGGATGGGCTCACACCGT
The DNA here is from genome assembly GCA_030849045.1 of Wallacemonas rigidus. NCBI lineage: Eukaryota > Euglenozoa > Kinetoplastea > Trypanosomatida > Trypanosomatidae > Wallacemonas > Wallacemonas rigidus. Next base: position 83,807 of record JASAOL010000578.1, on the reverse strand, counting down.
GAGCTGCCCACACCGCTGCCGACCCAGCTGAGCGCGCCACCGGCACTGCACGTCGACCGCTCCACAACGAAGCCGACGCGCGATGGCCTGTCAGAAGACCCACAAAGGGTTGAGGATCTCGGATTTGACGGAGGCGAACTGGACAAAATGGCCCTCTTTGACGACGACGAGGAGGGTGAGTGGGAACAATTCAAATCCGCACTGCTCGCCGACGAGGGCTACAGTCGTCGTCCGCCGTCGCGTCGACCGTGCGACAGTTCGGGCAAGACAGCGACCACTTCAGCCTTACAGACGCCGCAGCGCGGGGCTCTGTCGACGGCATTCATGACCAACCAATCACCTGCAGGTGGTGCGTACGACGACAGCGATCATCAGAAGCGGTATCAACAACTCAAAGCTCGCATGGCCGCCGCCGCCTCTGCGGGCACCTCTGAAGCGACCGTGGCGATCACTGCCGAGTCGCAGCAACACAATGCCAAAGAATCGGATGAGGAGGCGGTGAGTAGTGCGGTGGCCTCTCTCAACGACGATCAAGGTCTCAGCTCGGCCCTGTCACGTCCCTCATCCGGTGCGCAGACGTTACGCATCGGCTCCGCATCGCTTTCGCAGCAGCACATGCTCTCCGCTCTCGGCGGCACCACGACAGCGATGGCACGCCCAGCACGCAGCTCGCTGCACGTTGTGCCCATGAGCGGAAGCTCGCGGCGTCTGAGCGTTCCGCGCTCCGCTGGTTCCCAAGACCGCCCGGCCTCCGGTACGAAATCCATCGGCCACGATGACAGCGATGACGGCTTTGAAGGCACCCTGAAGTTAGAGCTAATGCACGCACGGGCGAGGCTCGCTCGGTCGTACGCACCGTGCGCTGGAGAGGACGTCTTGCCGCGCGAACAAGCGCCGTCCGAGCAGCGTGTAGGCCAGTTCCAAGAAGGAACCGAAGAGCCGCGCGAATGACCTTCACCTCCCCGTGAAGGGCACACATCTGGGTCACGCCACCAACGTGAGTGCGAGCAGAGCCGAAGCACACCATATCGCTCAGATGTCCTTCTCCCCCCGCCCCTCACGCCCTGTTTTCTCCATATCTCTGGTTTGCTTTGCTTTTCCCCAGCACATTATATATGCCAAACCCCGTTTAGAACTCGTTTAGAAAAATGTGAGCAGACTCTCCTCTCCTTTCCTTTTTTTCCTTTTTTTTTTCCTTTGTGTGCTCGACATGATGTCTGGTGCGCACGGTCAATAAAAGTCGCTCTGTCGAGTGCAGAGGCCATGCCTTTCCTTCCGTTTATCCGTCTCGAAGTGGCCTACTCTTCCCAGCGTCTCTACCTTCGTTTTTTTTTTTACCAGTTTTCTCTTTCAGCGTTATTGTTGTCGCACGCGTCGTGAGCTGGAAGCCTAGGTGCCATTCACCTCAATGATGTAACGTCTCTCTCGCCGCGGCTAATCAAAAACACGAAGTGCGAGGGCACTCTTTTTTTTTTTTTCATTTTCATTTACCTTTGCGCGTGTGTGCGTCAGTGCGTCTGTTTCATCGCGGGTGTCGCTGCGAAACGTCTCTCTCACTCTCAGACATGCGACTCCCGGCTGTGGACCTCTCTCTCTCTCACGTCAATACTAAATTGCTGTGTCTTATCATTTTCTTTCTCTTCGAAGACTGGTGTGTGGCGATGTCACTGATTTTTGTTGCTTTCTTCACACTTTTTGTTTTTTGTTTTGAACCCTCGTTCTCTCGTCTTTTTCGCTTTTCACTCTCTCATGGCGTTGTGCGTCTTCGTGCGTACTCCAGAACACCGATTTCACCATTTCCCCCACACGCTTAACATACACATACAAATCCCCAGATATGTATACCCAGAATACCCTCTCACGTCTCATCTCCAGCAGCGAAGCGAGGACAACGAAAAATCGGTTTTTTTTCTAATTTTCTTTTCGTTGTTTTCATAGAGTTTTTTTTTTCTTCAACGCCCCGTTCTGTTTGATCCGCTCTTCGGTTTTCGTCTCGGCATTCCCAGTTCTCGTTTGTGATGTCACACATTGTGCCCACCTTTGACCTTGCCACTACGTCGCAAGCGACTATACAATCAACAGAAAAGAAACGCACACACACACACACACACCATGCAAACAACGAAGAACAAAAGAGAGTTCTGTCCGCACTTCCGGAGGGGTGCTACGCACACCGTGGTGCGAATGTGAGGTGTGCACATGCTGCGAACAGAAGAAGGTGACAGCTGCTCGGTTGTCTAGCACTCGCACATCAAACGCAACCAAGGCCTGCCACGCCGCAAGCAGTGCCGCCATCTCCCCCCCCCCCCACAACAACACGAGAGACAGCGTCGTGCTGACGTTTGTCTCGGCTCTACTCTGTCTGGTGCATTGATCAACCGCAGAGAGCGTCACCTGCTGTTACATTCGGCGTGAAAGCGCGAGACCTGTGTGATCTCCCTTAAATTTCGCTTCGTGACGTCCCTCTTGACTCTCGCCTCGCCCCCACGTCTATGCACCTCTCTCGTCACCCCCGACCCTGATCCTTCCGTTCTCGCTTTTGGTGAAGCGCGCTGCACAACAAAAAAAAAACCACAACAGCCTTGCTGATAGCCTTCCCTCGTGCCCACACTGTTGCGGCCCTCGCTATCTGCAGTTTAAGACTTTCCGTTGCGGATCTGTGTACCTGTACCTGTACCCCTCTCACCTTCATTCGTGCGCTTCACACATGCCTTGCGAAGGGTGTGGTATGAACGCGGCGGCCATGCAGTGCCCCACGTGTAAGAAGCTGGGCCTGCCACCGAGCTTCTTTTGCTCACAAGGCTGCTTCAAGGAACACTGGAGCGATCACAAGCTCAAGCACACCGACCCGAAGAACGCGGTGGCCAATATTCCCACGATGACGGAAGCGGATGTGCGCAACTTCAACTTCACAGGACCGCTGCGTCCCGGCAAGATCACCGCCCGTCGTGCGGTGCCGCCGGAAATCGAGCGTCCAGACTACGCCGACCGCAATGACGGCTCGTCCCCGTGCGAGGAGCGTGAGCGTGGCAGCAACAAGATTCCCGTTTTCAACCTGAAGCATCTCCACGACGACTACCACGATGAGTCTGTACGCGCACGCTCCGATATTCTAAAGATGAAGCGTGTGTGCGCGCTCTCGCGCGAGGTGCTCGACATCGCTTGCGAAGCTGTGAAGCCTGGCGTGACGACCGACGAGATTGACCGTATTGTGCACGAGGCGACAATCGCGCGCGGCATGTACCCGTCTCCTCTCAACTACTACAACTTCCCCAAGTCGGTCTGCACGAGCGTCAACGAGGTCATCTGTCACGGCATTCCCGACAGCCGCCCTCTTGAAGAGGGCGATATTGTAAATCTCGACGTCTCGTGCTACCTCGACGGCTTCCACGGCGATCTCAACGAGACCGTTTTCGTGGGCACGCCGGATGAGGATTCTGTCCGCATCGTGCACACAGCCTACGCCTGCATGATGGCGGGCATTCGCATCACCAAGCCAGGCACCCTGTACCGGTACGTCGGTGACGCGATCGAGGACCGCGCCGATAAGTCGAACTGCGGCGTTGTGCGCACCTACACTGGCCACGGTGTCGGCAAGCTCTTCCACGCGGCCCCGAGCGTGTGCCACTACCGCGATAGCAAGAGCCCCGGTATGATGAAGGCCGGGCACGTCTTCACGGTGGAGCCGATGATTAACCTAGGTACGTGGCGAGACGTCACGTGGCCGGACAACTGGACCAGCACCACAAAAGACGGCAAGCGTACCGCACAGTTTGAACACACGCTTGTCTGCACAGACGACGGCTACGAGCTGCTCACCGATTGGCACGACGGCGTTCCATTCTACCAGAAGCAGCTCAAGGCGCTGGGTATCCCTATTCCTGCCGTGGAAGACTGGGAGGTCAAGATCTAATGGAGGACCGCAAAGTGATCTGCCAAAGACAAAGATCCAATAACTAAAAAGAAAAACTTGAAGAAGGAACGGGAAGCGAAGATTCAACAACGGTGGAGGACATGCTCTCATGTGTCTGGAGCTCTTCTCTCTCTCTCTTAGTCAGCGAATCGCACACACGCAGTCACTGACACTGAGGAGACCGCGCGGTGTCGCACTTCTCGTTCGCTCTTTTTTCTTCTCTTGCGGCCGCTCCTGTCGCTCGTTGCTTTTACCATGGGTCACCAAGTACACGGGAACACACACACAAAAAAAAACAAAACGAGTGTGAATATGCGAGCTGTGGAGCCGCGAAAGGCGTCCGTGTCCGATCACACGTGCCGATCACGTCGTGTGTTCGCACATCGATATTTCTGCGTGAGCAGCGACAGCTGGGCTTCTGCCACTTCACGTTACGAACGGTGCCATGCGCCAGTCAAGACACCGTTGTCCTCCCACGTACGCATCACAGAGCGCTCAAACGTTAGCACAGGCTCTCACCTCGCGAACTTGCTCTCACTTCCTGCTGCACATACGTCTTTGTCTCATCTCGATGCCAACCGTCTTCTTCTCCGCATACGCCTCTCGACAACCGCACTTCCGCTTGCTCTCGGCTCCCTTACAACACTTCTTTCACAACCATACCAACAAACACACACAAACACACACACACACACACACGAACAGAAACGCTCTGTTCGTCTCTGCCACAGTATCATTTGAGACTTTTATTGTTGTTGTTCCAGTCATCCCACTGACGCGCGAATAGAATGCAGCGCGAGGTGATCAAATGGCTGCAGACGCTGGATTTGTCCACACCTGTCAAGAACCCAAATAGGGACCTCGCCAATGGTGTGGCCGCCGCAGAAATCGTCTCGCGCTATGCGAAGGCCACTCAACTGTCGATGCACAGTTTGACGACAGGTGCGTCTGCGGAGAGTCGGCGTCACAACTGGCAGCTCGTCGCGACGGCACTGCGCACTATGGGCTGCACCACCGTGGACGCCAGACTTTTGGATGAAGTGCTGCGGCTTCAGCCAAACGCAGGTGTGGCGGTGCTGGAGAATATGTATGAATTTTTGACACAGCGACAACTCCCTATGCGCAGCCTCAACACGGCAGAGCATGTGCGACCGTATATCACACCGAAAACAGCACCGCGCGCTACTGATTTTCTCGCTGCGACCCTGGGCATGAGCGACGATGTGGGGACCGCGGAGGCCGATGCCACCAAGTCGACGATGCGCAACGCTCTATCTTCGACTGGCGCCTCTCCCGCAGGCGTGCGCTTGCCTGCGCTCAACAGCGCCCACACACAAACGGCCACGCAGCGTGCACTCGGCCTTCCACACCGTAGTCCTCCTGCCGAAGATGACGCGAATGGCGAAGAAGCCGCGCGTGAGGCGGTTCAACGTGTACAGACGCAGTTGGCCTTAACAGCCAACCACGAACTCGCAACAGGTCATGCCGCGGTCACGCGCCAGCCCCGCTACGCGCAGCCTACGGCGAACTCGCTGCTGCGTCCTGCCAACGATGATAGACAGAACGTGAGCCTCGCCAAGGCCAAGTTTTCACCCGACGCGAGGCACACCAAAGATCGGAACGAGCAGATCCTATCGGAGCACAATGCGGTGAAGGGTTGGAAAGGTCAGGACGCAGCCTACCAAACCCGGAAAGCGGCCCGAGACGATGCCAAGCGACTCCAAATGAAGACGAACGACGCCGGTGTGGTTGACCGTGAGCTTTTGCTGACGACACTGCTGAGGGGCCCATACTCGACAGCACGCGTGGGCGGCGCTGGCCGACGCCGAGAAGGCCGCGGCCGCCGAGGTCAATCCACGAGCTACGGCAGTCAGTCGTTCGACACACGCAGTCGGCCAAGTGGTGCGGGGGCGGGTGGTGGCTCTGCTCGCACGTCCGCCCACGGGCGTGGTGGCGGCGATGTCGGTGGTAGTGAGCCCGCCTCTCAGCATGTCCAAAAGATTCAGGTCAACGTCCTTGGCGCCGGTCTCCTGCAGGCCCTGGAGCGCAGTGGGGCCATGCACTCCAACCGCTTTGTCGCCGATGAACGGTCAGTCGACCTCTTTCGCCAGTGTGCGTTCAGCGTGCGGAAGGGCATTTCCTGTCTTCTCCACGATGTACTCGCGGCCCAGCATGAACTTGTACCTCTTGTCGAGCGCTGTGCGCAGTGCGGCGAGGGTGACGTTCTGGAGGACCTGCTGCTGGCGGTCATGTGCCACCGCGACGAACTTCAGACCGAAACGCTCCGCGCCTGCTGGGCGAGTCTGCAGCAGAACGTGGTCGGCATCGCCGCCGCCATTTGTGAGCGACCGGAGGAGTACCACGCCATCCTCACGGCCCTGCACTTCGCGTTTTCACTCGAGTCTGCGCAGGTGCCACTGCTGCACGTCACAGCGGACACGGACGACGAGGGCAGTGAGGCCAGCAGCCACGATCACAGCCTTCACAGCGGAGCCGAGGTGCCCGTAGCACCGTCCACAGAAGGTCACGGCAGAGACGCACTCGCGAGGGCGGGCACCGGTCACCGTCGCGGGTTCCCACAGCCACTTTCAGCGAGCGCGCCGTCTCCTGCCGTTCCCACACGCCACCGTAGTCAGAGCGTGGGCGAGGCGCTTCTGGCTGCCACGCGCCGCAATTCTCTGGCGCGTGCGCGGCACATGGTTGGCGACACTGGCGACGACCACACAGTCAACACCTCCTTCCAGCCTACGCAGGGTGGTAGAGTCGACAGCCTTGCCTTCGCGCAGACCAGCGGTCGCGACGCCGTGGGCGTGACCCGCCAACGCGCGGTGCGCCTGGACCGCGCGTCACTCCACCTCGCCAGCACTTTTGTCTTCCTCAGTGATCTTGGCAGCGCCGTGCACGATCGCGATCCCATGCTCGCCGAGACACTCCTCACGGAGTTCTTCCTGCCCGCAGCGGAGACCGCCCTCCTGCCACATGGCTCCACGGCGATGGTAGAGGCTGTTTCGCGTGTGCTGACGGCTCACCTCTGCGGCGCCGCCGATACCCTTGCGGCTTCTCTCACAGACTCCACTAGCCCTGCGAACCGCAACGACCAATCCAAGCGTCCGAATGGTCTCGACGCCAGTCTCAGCCGCTACACCTACGCAGTGTCATTTCTCTTTGACACGCTGCAGCCCTACCTGATTGGGGTCCGGTCCGTCTACTCGGACAGTGACCTGCGCGCTTCGCAACGCCACTGTGAAGCGTTCCACCTGTACGTCTATCACACCGTTCGGCAACTCACGAGTCTCGTTCTCGATGCCCGCGCGCTGGTGGAGGAGACAGCGCAGGATGCCGCAGGCCGCAGTGAGGCCCTGTCCACCGCGTCCACGGAGCCAGAGACGTCCCCTGTGGTGGCATTCACCATGGCGGTGCAGAACCTGACGGACAGCCTGTTCGCGCAGCTGCAAGGCACACTCGCCACGTGTCTGTCGCAGTCCGGAGAGGTGTCGCGCACGGTAGCAGTGTCCCTTCTGGCGCAGCTCGCGACCCTCATTGAGGACGCCCCTGCCACGATGGCCGAGGTGACAGCCGCCGACGGTGCGAAGCGGTCTTTACTACAGTGGACCCGCCGCTGGCTCGTTGACCCGATTCTGCAACAAGGTGTGGTGGCCTTGTTTCCCAGCGGGCTTTCGGCGTCCGGCTGGGAGCTGAAGGTGGTCACACTTGAACTTCTCACGCTGGTGCACCGTAAGATGTTCACGTGGCGTGTTTCCCTCGCGGAGCGCGCGTCACAAACGAGCGCAGCGGCCTTGGCGCCACTGGCCTCCACAACTTACGATTTGTGTCTGTCCCCACCTCGTTTGGAGCGTGCCACGGTGGCCGTGCTCAAGCTCTTCGATCGTACGCCGCCTCTTCAGCGTCAGCTCGCTCTCACCGTGGTGGGCCGCCATCTCCTTCCCGATACGCAGCCGCGCCTGGCGCTGCAGTGGCTGGAGTGCCTTCTCGGTTTTTCGCCCACATACTTCAAGGCGTGCCTGCTGCCGTACGAGTCGCGACCACGCCAGATGCGCCGACTCACCGCAGCTCCTCGTGAGAGTGTGGCACCGGGCAGAGAGGCGCACCGTGCGACGGTCATGACGCTCGCGTCGAGTGGGCCGGGTGCGCTGCCCATCGCGGCCACGGACAAGGGGTTTGACGTCCGTACATGGGGCGGCGAGGAGGGTCTGCCGGTGGACATGTCCTCGATTCAGATGCTGCTTGGCCGCGTCGAGCCCGAGTATGTGGTCGCCCCGCTCAACCAGACTTGGGACACAAGTAGCGTCGTACAGACAGCGTTACGTCACATGAACCGCCTCTCACGGGACCAGGTGCTGGCCATTGTCGCGGCGGCTCTGCTCAGCCCACAGCCCGTGGAGGTGCAGCGGGAGCAGCTGGCGCACAACGTCGCCCAACTGACTTCTGCCACTACCGTCACCGAGCTGTCATCGCACGAAGACCAGACGGCAGAGAAGATAGCGCTCGACTTGTACGACGAGAAGAAGGACAAGGATACGGGCGACGAGACCGCGGCGTGGGCGACGACGTTGCGTAACCTGGTTGGCGCAAGCCGTGATCATGACGACGAGAGTGCTGAGGACGCGGCGAAGACCACATCCATGACGAGTGCGGGGAATAACACCCCCGTGGACCCTTCCGATGCGGCCGCGATGGCGCGGCATTTCTGGTTAGCCACGCTACAGACATTATTGCCGCTTATTGATGAGACACTGTGCGGTGCGGCTGAAGAGGAAGCGAGCAGCACCGGTACCGAGATGGCTGGCGAGACGCAGCAGACCGCAGCCGCCGTTCTCTTCACCCTGTTTCAGCGGTACGCGGACGGCGCGTATGTGCAAGGCGACATGGACGGCCACACACTACTCCAGCGCTCCATGGATTGGGCCGCCACTGTCTGAGCTTTCTGTCTTGTTTTTGTCCGTCTTTGTTTGGTGTACATAGAACAAGCAACGCGTGTGAAATTTTGGAGGAGAGGAATAAAGAAAGAGCACGCACGAGAATATGTAAATGAGCAACCTCCTTTTTTTTCCCCCAGTCGGTCTCGTGTTTTTGCTACCATCTTCTCACGCATCCGCTGCTTCGTTTCCCCTTTTCTGGCGCATCCCCAACTGTATGTTTGCGACAGTCGCGTTCACTACGCAAGCACACCACGAAGTCGATCTATACCAGGTCTCCCACGGATTGCCGTGCACGTGCTGACCACTATCAAATCTCGATTTCCAGTGTCCCGGCTATTTCGCACCCATTTCGCGTGGCGTTGACGATGCCGGACGTGGTCACCCTGTGACTGCCACACCTGTTCCTGTCTCTGGCGATGTCTTGGCATCACGATCTCCACATCTTTGCCACGTTGCGGTGGAGGCACCGGCATCAAACAGTGCGGGTACACGAAGAGCTGCCACCGACACGCAGTCGCTCCCGAGCGTGCCGACGTGAATCGTTGCTTCCGTCCACTGCTCACCATCCAGCTTTCAAATCCTCCCTTCACGCCTCTCCTTTTTTTTTTTTTGCTGTTGCTCTACTCTCCTCGGGTTGTGGTACGGACACTCGACTCGCCAAGTAAACAAGCATAGTGCTTCTCTCTCTCTCTCTCAACCCACTTCTCTCATACGAACGCTCTCAACAACTTCCGTGCCTTTCCCCGTATAGTTTTCTCAAGACAGCGCACGGACAGACACACGCCGGGGGGACAGATACAACCCAAACACCAGGACATACATCTCTGGTTCACTCTTTCCTTAACTCGTCGTGATGTTCGGTGGAAGCTTTCTAAAGACCTGTGTGGTCGCTCTGCTGACGCTCTGCTTCTTCGCGACGCAGGCGCTCGCGGCGACACCGTCCATGGAGTGTCAGACTGTCTGGACCCAACCCAGCAGCAACAATGACCTCATCGTCTGCCTTAAAAACACCGATCGCATTCGCAGTCAGTGGCGGTACTACTTGTGGGCCGGCTTCTCAGTCATCCTGTTCCTGTTCAGCATCTTTGGTCTCATTGTGGTCTTCTGCTACCGCTGCTGCGGTTGCTGCTGCTGCACAAACTGCTGCTACTACTGGGTGAACCCGCAGACGGAAGGGAAGCGCCGCCGCAGCCGCTGCGCGCTTTGGGTGTGGATCATCTTCACCATCCTCTGCGCCTGCGCTGTGTGCGTCCTGATCATCTACGGTGCTGACCTTCTCATGAAGTCGGCGGATAAGACGCTCGACAACATCCAGTTCGGCTCCCTCGGCTACTTCGTCGATCTGAAGAACGACATCACGGAGCTGCTCGAGGATCCGAGCGGTGCCCCGGCGCCGGTTGACCTGTCCGCGTTCGACGATGTCACGAGCCAGGTGAATGACACACTTACCACAGTGCGCTCTGATTACTTCAAGTACTTCAAGATCGCACGCATTGTGTCGTACTGCGTCGGCGCGGTCGGCGTGGCCCTGATGCTGATCATCCTCATCTTCGCCTTCTGCCGCTGCAAGGGCTGCTGCTGCCCTGTCGCCTACTCCGGCTTCTACTTCTTCTTTGCCATTATCTTCTCGCTGCTGTCGATCGTGTTCACCATAATCTGGTACGCGGTGACTGTTGCCTGCGGTGAGGTGTACCGCCAGTTCAGCCGCGAACCTGGTCTGAGCCAGTGGTACCTCGTGCCGTGGTGCGAAAGTCAGTTCGACTTCACCAACCTCCGTGACGAGGTCGCGGCGCAGGAAACGTCAGGTGCCGAGGACGCCTGCACGGAGCTTCTCAAGTACTGCGATGCGACAGGTGTGCCGTACGACTACAACACGGCGCCTGAGAAGATTTTCACCTGCGGTGAGATCGACGGCACTCAGGTCACGGCTGGCAGCCAGTGCACGACGCTGGATGACGTGACTGCAGCCATCTTCACCACGTTCGCTAAGCCCGAACTGACGACGTTGCTGTGCTCCAACACGACCGGCTGGGACTACCTGGAGAAGTGCACGCTGACGGAGTGCACGGAGCGCTGCCAGGACTACGAGTTCCCTGACATTCCGGCCAAGACGCACTCGCAGACTGTGGTGGCCGCTGCACAGTACGCCGCAAACGCATCGATCGCGCTCGCCCTCGTGCGCCCACTGCTGGAGTGTAATTTCATCATTGATCGGCTCACCTCTGCGCTGGAGCAGGACGACCCCGCCGGTACGGGCGCGTTCTCCTTCACGGCCGAAACGCGCAGCGAGTGCTCGAACATGCACGTGGCTTCCATCATGCTGGGCTGTGGCTTCTTCGTGGGCGCCATCATGTTCTTGATGGGTATCTACGTGCTGCACCGCGGCAGCTGGATCTGGGCCGACGCTGAGCACCGCCGGCGCCGCAGGGACGAAGAGAAGGAGAGCCCGTCCGGCGAGCCCAAGACCCCGGGGCAGTTCTAAGACTTTTTCTTTTGTTTTCCCCCGCTTCTTCTCGCCGTTCACCTTCTTGTCACCTGAGACCTTCTCGCAAGCCGAACGATGGAAAAGGCGTTTAGACGGCAGGAAGTGTACGAAACGAGCGTAAAAAAGCGTCCAAAAAATTTTAAAAAACGGGACCTTTTCTGACTTATGAAGCAACGTGTGTGAACAAAACAACAACAACAACAACACAGAACGTATGTATAGCGTGCTTCAGTTTGTTTTTGTCTCTTTTCTCTTTTCCTTTTTTTTCCTCTTTTACCTCGTCAAAGCATAAATACACACCAATAAAAGGAAAAAAATGATGTCATTGCTTGACCTCGTGTTTTTTTTGTTTTTATGTTTCAATCTTCAGCCCGTCACGCTCTGCTTTTTTTTTTTTTTTGGCTGTGGCGTCTTTTCTCTCTCGCGAAATGTGCTCTCACACACTGGCACCTCCTCCCGACCCGCTTCTCCTGTTTTTTTTCTTCTCTTTCCTTCCGTTGCGAGGCGCGGACGAATGAACAGCGACCAATGTTGATCAGTACATATTCACGGTTATAAACTCGTGTTTTGTCCTTCTTTCTGACTGTCTCTCTCTCTCTCTCTCTCTTTTTTTTTTTCGATTCCTGTTGCTTTGACAAGTTGATTTTATTCTTGGGTTTTTTCCTCCCTCTCTTTCTGTTATTTTTCCTCTCCCCCTTTCCCCCCCAAACCCACTGCCGTCTCATGTACTGTTCGCTTTTTCCCTTGTTGTCGTGTCGACGTGTTCGCGCTGAACACGCGCGATGATTGAGGTGGCCTTTCTTTTGCGTTCTCTCCTCTGGTGGAGCGCTCGTTTTCTCGGTCGTAGCAGTCCCCCCCCCCCCAACACATGCACATTGATTATTACACGCACATACACACACACACACAACACCAGAGAGCTGCTGAACACGTTGTACGCGTTTGTGTTTTTCCCTTTTCTTGTGACTGAGTGTACGTGTGCTGCTTGTTGCTCTCTAGAGGGCGCATGTGTGGACCGGGGACGGCTTCTTCTGAGGACCGTGCGCCTGATTCACGGACGTCAAGGTCAACGGAAAGGGAAACTTTCTTTCACACCCGCGGGACGCAACATAGCACTCGGCAGCGAAAACCTCAGAGTCGCCGCTTTCCGAAACGTATCGCTTTCTCTCGCAAGATCGAGGAAGAAGGGGAAAACGCGACGGAGGTTTGGCGCCATTGTTGTGTATACAGACACCGACACTGGTATAGCGCGCGTAGAACACAAGGTAACTTGCAGCACACCGTGACATGAATGGGCGACACTGAACATGGGCGTCTCTTGATGAGTATGGCGCACATGGCACGCAATGATCGACGAGAAGAAGGAAACAAAGGAGAGGGGATTGACCAGAGGCCTCGACGTAGACGAGCGTCACGGGTTCGCATGACGATAATGGCTTCAAAGATTACATCTCTTCGACACCTCTGTGTGTCTGCGCCTTCTCGCCTTCTCGCATTTATCCCCCCTTTTTTTTTTACTTTGATCTTTCGTCGTTTTTCTTTGCACTGTGTGGTTCTTCTGCAGCGTGGGTAAGCTGCAAGCGGGTGTTGGTTATCTGTGTTGGTGCGAAATGAAGCGAGCTCAGGCTGTACGGTACGGAAAGCTCAAGGGCCACAATGAGTGTCAGAACAGGAAAAACATTGATCTATATACACATATATATACACACAGACACGAGCCCAGTCGTTCTTCGCGTTTTTCCCCCTTGTATCTTTTTTCTCTTTTTTTTTTCTCTTTCCTATCTTTTCTGCTCCTCGCCGATCGAGACGCGCTCATCAGGGCGGAATGGTGGATTTTTTTCTTCTCTTGTGACCGGGGCGGCGCGGAGTGCGAGAGACCGTGAAGAGATCATCGACCCCTATCGAAACGACGCACGTCAGTAGAGGTGCGCTGTTTTGTGTCCTCGACGTTTTCTTTTTGTGGTTAAACCCGCCACCTTGTGTCGTTCTACTCCTCGACGCCTACGTCTCCGATCACTGCGACGCGTGGCTACCCGGTGAGAAGAGGATGTGAACATGGAGTACGGTTCCTTCAAAACGTGTGTAGCTGTCAATCGCATGAGTGACCGTGAAATTGGCACTCTTTTCCGCGAGACGCATTTAAATTGGTAAATCAAAACAAGGCGGAAAATTAATAATAGTAAACAAGAATTCAGGGGGTAAGCGTGTTCACAACGCACGCCATTACCCATCCGTCACTCTCGGGTCTGTTGAGGCGTGTGCCTTGCGACGGAGTCCGACTTGGTGCATCTGACGATGACTGCTCTCTAGTCCGACAAGGTGCACCGCACCTCTTTCGCGGTTGCGACATCGCCCCCACGCGCGACTAGACGCTCATGACAGCGCTTCGGAGTGAGCTGGTGGACTGCCCACAGAATCCACAGCGTCCCCACCTTTTTTTGTTCCGCGTCTTCTGAACACCGCACTCGACCATCGCCCTCGCACCTCCCCCATCCCTTCTATCTCTCTCTCCTTCATGCAACAACGTACCGTTACTGTTTGTCTCCCAGCAGAGACGGTCTCTTTGCGGTTTGCACGTCTCCGTGTGGTACTGTGCTGGTGAGCTGTTGCTGGTCCCCATACCCTCTTTGTTCGCCGGTGCCAGCGTCGCCGAGCCGCGTGCTTCTATTCGATCTTTGAAATTCCTTTCCATTTTCTTTTTCTTGTTTTGACGCGTGTGTCAATTCCACACCACCCGATGAGCTTCTTGAAAGATCACATCGGACGTCGGATACCGGCGCCGCCGGGGCCCTCTCCGTGTCCACCAGGATTCCCCGAAGAAATGCCTGACACGCACTCCGCTCAGGACGCAGCCGTTGCCGTCATGACGCGCTTCCTTCGAGCGTGTTGTGTGCGTCGCCGTGCTGTCACGCAGCTTCTTGTGCGGGCGTGTGCGGCGCACCAGGAGACACCGCGCGACACGAGCGATGATGTGACCGCGACACGTGGTATAAGCCCCGTTCGGTTTCCGTTCGTACGCCTCACCCACTTTGCCCTGGTGCGTGCGCGTCAGCACCGTCTTCTGATCCGCACGGTCGCCAGGGACAGTGACGAGGAAGCGCTTCACAAGGTGGTTTCGCGTCTATTCGACTACGTCACCGAAGAAGTCGTCGCCTTGACACAAACGGATGTCGCTCTAGCAGTCGGCGCATGTGCAGAAACCAGTGTGCGCAGTGTACTTGAGGTGTGCGCCGTCGTCTTCTACACTCACGCCGTGGTCACCACCGCACTGGCCACCCCATCAACACTCGTCGCGCAGACACCGTATAGAGTGGTGGGATTCGTCAACCGTGCGTTCCTCAAGTGCACCCAGCTCCTGCGCAGACTGATTGATCCGGACACGGGTCTCCTGTCTGTGAATTGTGTGCAACGCCCGGCCGCTGCCGCCCTACTTGTCGCCCTGCTGGGCCGCCAGACACCGTCCAGTCAGCCGCACGCTCTGTGGCCCTTGTTGATGCCCACGTCCGTGCGGTGCCGCGCGACGGTCCTGTGCAAACTTCCAGACGCCCCACCCTTGGCGGCGAAGCCGATGCCGAAATCACCCAAAGGCGGACCATCGCACACCCAAGACGGGCTGTGTGACGGTGGACACCGCGGTGTTGCCGTTCACACACCGCTTCTCGCCTTCATTCGGACATGCTTCATCGATCGTTTTGTGTCTTGCCCTGACTGTGTAGACGGCGGCGGTAACGCTGCTGAAGGCCCGCTGCCGAACGCCCCCTCGACGGTGTGCAGCGATGCGGTCCTCACGCTGCTCCGTCAGCTTCACCAGTCTCTCCTTTCTCTTGTACGTGAAGGTTCCATGCGGCCCGCTGACGGCCGCCAACCAACGGACATGTCGCTGGACCTCTGTGTCAACGCACTACGTGCACGACTGTTCTTGACCGATCACTTCCTCGTTCCGCTCACGGGTGCTCTAGGTGGCGATCCCGACAGGCGCTATTGCAACAGCCCCATCCTCGCGCCTTTCCTCGCGGGCGGGTGTGGCACGCAGGTGTCCGCGCCACCTACCACCACCGAAGCGACCAAAGGCTCCATTTCCGCCTGTTTGCGCCAAACGCTGCTCGACCGTCTCACCCGAAGCCGCGCGGCGGCGGCCAGGCTGACGAGAGTCTCCGAGACACTCCAAAACGCCTACACGACGCAGTGGCTCGCACAGATTTCTCGCGGCCGGCCTGATCAGGACCGTGCGAACTCTGCGCGGCATTTTTTTGAGGTGCACCTCAATCCATTCGAACGAGATGGTCAGTTGTTGGTGCGATTGTCTGTCGCCAATCTTCTGGTGCGTGTCGCCCTGAAGCCGCAGATATCCTCGTCTCCGTCGAGCTGTGAAACGGATGTGGAGCGTGTGTGCCGCCTGGCGCGCCAGCAGTGGAAACCGCCCTTTGTCCATGTCGACCGTACACGCGCCGACGCGAAGTGTGCTCAGCCACCGTCCATAGCGGAACCGTGGCAGCGCGCTGAGGTGGAGCTGCTGCGCCTCGCACACACCCAAAGATGCTGTCCGGCGCGCACGCCCTCCGACCGTCATCGCGCCGCCACAGCCGAGGACGCATCACTGCCATTCACTTCGATCGAGCACGCCTCGTGGCTCACGTCGCTCGCCGCACTGCTGAAACTCTCAGTCTGCTTATGGCGGACGGCGCTGACGGAGGCTGTGGCGCTCCCCGCATCAACAAAACAAACGGCACTGGTTACTCTCAGCGCTGACTGGCTGCACGGACCCCTGTACGACTGGCGGCTGACAGCACTCACACAGTCTACTATGTCGGTGCGGGCGAGTAGTGAGGCACCCGCACCCCCCACACCGTCAGCCGGACCCGAAGCAGCCGAAGAGCGGCGGCTCACGGACGTGCGAGAAGAGGAAGAGCCCGACTTTTTTCTCTTCTTTCGCCCGGATGTGCTGCAGTCGGTCGTGACGCGCCTGGGATCGGTCGCTGTGAACGTGGCGAACGCGGCGATGAGTGATGCATTGAGACCCTGCTTTCGAGTTCTTTGGGACCACCCCGTCTCCCTGCTCTTGTCGACACCACTGGACGCACCCTCCTTTGTGGCGGCGCTCACACCGGAAGAACAACAGCTCGTCGCGGCAATTGTCGCGACGCAGTCGGGCTGGAGCGGCACCTACACACTGACTCTGGAGGCCTCTGCGGACGCCCGCACCCGAATATCGACGGCGGCGACTAGCGATGCAAAGAAAGACGCAGGACCAAAGTCGGGCAGTGCCCTAAGCACCCTCGCACTGCTGGCGACACGACTGCGGGATACCTTCCGCTTGTCCTCTCGCAGCGGCGACGCGGCGCGCTGTGCAGACGAGATGGCTGCACTTGAGGTGTGTCAGACCCGCTTCACCGACGACGCCCACGACATTGTGGAAAGCCTGCGACGGCTGGGACATCAGGGCGGCGGTGTCTGTCGTGGTGGTGCCGCTCGTGGTGCCACCGACCGTCGGTCACGTCCCTCACAGCCATCACAGGCGATGTTCCTGACAGCAAAAGCTGAGCCGTCCATTCTGGCGATGCGCACGCTGTCACAGCTACGCACATATCAGCCACACGTCTGGACACCGATCGCCTCCTTCATCCTCCAGCTGTCCATCTTGGGTGCCAAGGAAATAGCGGTTTCGTATCTGCTTCATGGCGAGTTGTCGATCGCGGGATTTCTCCACCACTGCTGCGGAGGTGAGCCAGCGCGGGATGCGCAACCGCCCTCAGCACACGCACCGGCGCAGACCCAGCAGCTACAGCAGCGACCGCAGCTCATGTACACCTTTCCTGATGGAGGCACCGTTGTTGTCTACCCACCATCTGCCACCGCTGAGCTCGCGGACGCCTCTTCGCCCTCGCTTCGCACCTCGTCCTCAAGGCCGCCTGGACCGCCGCCGTGCGCATGGCTGAGTGTGGTCCACTCGCCATCCACCACGGCGCTTTTGGAGTTGTACATGCAGGTGCTCGCGCCGCGCTCAAACACCCCGACGACCCCGATGCGTGAAATGGCCGAACTCTGGAGTGTCTGCTGGCCAGCGGTTCAAGCCGTGCACGGGGTCCATGTGGCGTACAGCACCCTCGGCAGCATGCTTGTCAGTGTGCTCATGCTGCAAGACGATGCCGGCGTCCAGCGAGGTACTGTGTTGCCGCTCTCTGTTCTGCGCACCGCGACGTATCTCAGCAACTTCTATGTGCTGACCCGCATACTCATCCTGAACAGCAGACCGGTCGCCTCGAGGAGGCCCGCTGCGGCCGCGGCCAGTGTGGATTGGGCGCGCCTCCTACACGCACTTGAACAAGAGGACGCGTACGGGACGTGCACACACTTCGCGCAATCGCTGAAGCTGCTTTCACACCGCTCCGTGCGCGTCGAGGGCCTCTCGCACATGCTTTCAACCTTCTCGCCGAGCCTACAAGCGATTGGCAGTGTGGCGAAGCTGGCGGAAGGGGACGTGGTATCTGGGCAGTGCCTCTTCTCG
The DNA here is from genome assembly GCA_030849045.1 of Wallacemonas rigidus. NCBI lineage: Eukaryota > Euglenozoa > Kinetoplastea > Trypanosomatida > Trypanosomatidae > Wallacemonas > Wallacemonas rigidus. Next base: position 65,964 of record JASAOL010000578.1, on the reverse strand, counting down.
CTACCGCATCTCTTCCCGTTTTCGACGCGCGTGGCTGTACTCCGCGGACGGATCAAGCAGTGCGCTGAACTGTACAGCACCTCTACCGTGCACGTCTACCGCACGTTCACGGGTCGGACAGTCACGTTTCGCGTTGCCGAAAAGTTTCACCTCAGCATTCGCCGCGCGCACCTGCTGGATGATGCGTTGACTCAGGTGCAACGCGCGCAGAGGACAATGGCCGGCAGCCGACTCCTCTACAGCACCTGGCACGTGACCTTTATTGGCGCTGGCGGTATCCCTGAGGCGGGCATCGACGTGGGCGGGCTCTTCAAGGAATTTTGGGAACTCTGTGTGAATGCGTTGCTCAATGTCGATCGCGGTCTGTTTATCTCCACAGCATCCGAAGACGGTGGGTCCGAGGATGTCGTGCTCGCCGGCCGGCTGTACCCGAATCCACACGCAGCGGCGCTCGTCGGGTCGGCTGAGGCCGCGGAAGCCCTGTTTAGCTTTACCGGCCTCTTGCTCGCCAAAGGGATTAGTGAGGGGCTGGTGATGCCCAACACGTTCGCAACCTTTTTCCTGTCCAACCTTGTGGGCAGCGGCGTGTGTCTGGAGGATCTCGGCGACCTTGACCCGGTCGCGTACCGCAGCTTACGCCGACTGCGCGACATGAGCAACGTCGAGGATGCGTGTCTTTTCTTCACGTACGAGGACGAGAGTCTGGGCACGCGCACGGTGTATGACTTGGTTCCAAACGGCCGCCACATCCCCGTCACCAATGCAAACGTCGTGCGCTACCTTCACATGTACGCCCACCACCGACTATCTGTGAGCACGCGCCTCGCGACGGACGCCTTCCGTGAAGGGCTGACGATGCTACTCGCAGCCCCAGCCAACGGCGCCGCTCTGGTCTCCTCACGAGCCCCGGAGGTCGATGACGGTCTTCGGCTCTTGCGTCTTTTCAGTGCCGTCGAGGTCCGACAGCTCTTTTCCGGCGCAGAAACCGATGGCACAGGTGCGGCTTTCGATGTGGCCGACCTCGAGCACCACACCGTCTGCCAAGGCGCCAGTCGCAGGGTGGCCCGTCACCTCTTTGATGTGTTGCGGGAGCTCAACTGTCAGGATCAAGGCCTGTTTCTGCGGTTCTGCACCGGGTCCTCGAGGCCCCCGCTGATGGGATTCCAGGCGATGCAGCCACCCTTCACTATCACAGGTGCTGACGTCGGGCCGCAGTCGCAGCAGCACGCAGATGGCGCAGACAGCAACGGCCTCCGTGGGCCCCTCGCCTTCTTTGGTCGTCTTTTTCGCTCATCGGAAACACGCGACAACGACAGTGGTGGTAGTAGTGGTGGTGGTGGTCATCGTAGCGCCGTGCGCTTGCCGACGGCCTCCACCTGCTTCAACGCGCTGCACCTACCTGAGTATGAGTCGAAGGCGGTCCTGAAGGAGAGGTTGCTTGTGGCGATCCGCTCGGACTCTGGCTTTGGCCTCTCGTGAGAGGGCCAGCCACTTGTATGAAAACGCGGGGTTCAACCGACGTATCGACCGGTGTACCAAAGCGACCGTGCGCGCGCCGACTTTTGGTGTCTTTACGCTCACTTGCATTCGTTCACCAGCTTGCTTATTTTTCCTTTTTTTTTTTTTGAAATTTCTCGCTTCACAACCCAGTCGTGTGGTGACACTTTTACTGTATGCGGCATTGTCAGACGATACCGACGCTCTCCATTCCCCAAATCGAGTCGAGTGTCGTGCGGGCCCTGCGTGGTCCATGACCGACTTCGAATGTGTTCCGCTGTTTCTCTTGCCCTCTGAAAATGGACCCCCCTGATTCACTCCACCTCACTCGCCTGCGCGCTCTCTCCATCTACGTAAGTCTCATTATATTTTCTCTGTGTTTAACTTGTTGCTCTGACTCCACACGTGGGCCGGACGCCGCAGTTTTAGCATCGGTGCTGCCTGTCCTCTCTCATTCATTTTTTTTTGCCCTTTTTCTTTGAATACTTGTGTTGAGTGTCGCTCAGTCCCGCTGTCGTGTATTTATATTTTTTCGTTGTGCTCCCCGGTGCTGCATTCTTGACGACTTCACTCGCCCAAAAGGCGCGTTTTTTAATCATTTTTTCCCATAGACACCGCGCACGCTGAGAAACGACTCTCTCTCTTAGGTCTTTCCCTCTGATTTTTTTCTTCATTTAGTTAGGCGCGCGCGCAGCTCAACCGCAACGTTTTCTCTTCCAATAGTTTTCTCGTATCGAGCACCCTCTGCTTGGTCTCTCCGTCGGTGACTGCACCCACGCACGCAAGCAAAGGCGCGAGTGGAAGTACCGCACACAAACACACACACATACACATACACGCTAATCCGATAATGCAGTATCGCGACAGCAGCAGCAGCAGCAGCTTAGAGGAGGAGTGCGCGCACCGCACTGCGCTGGAGCCTGGCGAGCAGTCGGTTCCTGCTTTCCGCACAGGCGACAGCGGACACAGCAACCGTCATGCATCCGATACGGGCAGTGCGCTGACACCTACCACGGGTCCGTCCGCACGTGTGGGTACCGTAAAGACAAGCATTCCTGCACACGTGGCGACGAAACTGCACACAAAACTCGCCCGGCACAGCGACGAGGACGAAGACGGCGAAGATGACGGTGCCGCTGCTGAACATGCTCAGCGAAGTGCTCACGCGTCAACGGACGGCGCGGGCTTCAACAGCACTGTCTTTCTTACTCGGCCAAGTGCAACCGCGGTGCGGAAGTTCCACGTGCTCGACTCTGGCGACGATGATGACCGCAGCGAGTCCCCTCAAATTCAGCACGTGCCAGATACGCCCTCACGTAACAAGGGACTGCGCGACGGGCAGAACGTTTCTGTCAAGGCTGGAAGTGAGCCAGCGGCCACTGGGTCGTCTTCCTCCGCTTCGTCGTCGAGTGTACCGGAAGTGCGTCCTCCTGCACCAGCACGCGTACAAACGCTCATGGTCAAGCGGATGCTACCTCCCACTCCATCGCTCTCTTCATCCTCGTCAGACTCTGTGGACGAGGTTCCAGTCAAGCGGACCGTTATGGCGAGTAATGAAGACGACACTGGCACCGACAACCGCACAGCCGAGCACTTTCAGCGCCAGGCGGATGAATCAGAAAGACGAGGCGGTGATGGTCACGTGGACCGGATGGCTGACGCCGCGGACGGTACTGACACAATGCCTGAACGCCGTACGGTACCTGACGCGCCGCCTCAGTTGACCTCCGGGACGGTCCAGCATGACGCCTCCTCACACTTGGCCTCTGCACCCGCTACGGCGGGAACTGCGGGGACAGTGGAAAGGCTGATGCCACCATCGCCTGACCCATCGTCAGCGGTGAGCCAGACATCACGGACACTCGACACCGTGACGGATGGGGCGACCACCCTACCGGCGCCTGGACCTGCAGGTACGGTGGAGACGCTGACAGCGCAGGCTCAGCCCTCGCGGCGCACCTCTGCATCTGCGGCTCGCATGCTTCCGCCGCCATCGACCGAATCGTCGTCGTCGTCGTCGGTTGCACCCGTGACGAGACGGGTGCCCCCGCCCCCCGCTCCACAGTTGCTGCCACCTACGTTTGCGGATGAAATCGGTATGTCGGGCGGCGCCGGACAGCGTTGCGATGACGATGCGTGGGAAGACGATGAAGAGGTGGATGAAGAAGATGGCGTGGTATTTCAGGACAACCCGCACGGCCAGCCCGGCGTGGAGGAAAGCGAGGCGGAGGAGTCCACCAACCCGTTAGAGCGTGACTTCCCACTCCAGGCATGCGACCCAGACATGTTCGCTGACATGGCCCTGCAAGACAGCACGGCATTCTCCGCTCTCTACGAATGTGAAGAGGTCGCCGCTGACGAGGATGACGTCGTGCTGGTAAGCCAGTTGAAAGTGCTCGATTTGTTTGCAGGCGCGTGGGCGGGACCGGCGGCGTGCTCCACGAACGCCGCGGGAGAAGCTGATGCTACCGCACCTGTGCGACTCGTGCGCGCTGCGGAGCGCGAGGAGCTCAATGAGGCCCAGTCTGACATGCAGCGCGCAGCGAGCTGGATGATGCGCGCACAGCTGTGCCTCGCTGACGCGGGCCTGACTGCGCCGTGTGGCCCGGACGGGTCCCGATGTTGTTGCGGAGTGGCGCGGCTCTCCGTTGACCGCGAGGCACGGCTCATCGGAGAGCTCGAGATGGAGCCGTGCATGCTGCCACTTAGTACAATCATCGCGTTCGCTAGCGCACCCCCGTCCGCGTGCCAAGTCGTGGCCCTCATCGGCACTCTCACGATGAAGGTTGCGATGATGCATGAGCGCGGTCTTGTGCACGGCGCGCTGCACGGCAGCAATGTACTGTGCTCTGCAGATGACGGCCACATGACGCTGACACAACCGTGTGGTGTGCTCGCTCAGCTGGCACTCCCAGCCGATGCCTCTTTTCTCTCACCGCGTCAAGCCGCGCGCCTTTGGTTGCTTGTCGCGGATATCTGGGAGGGTCCTGAGGCCGCGCCACCAAAGAACGCATCTCCTTCGTGCTCGCGAGCAGGGCGGTTAGGGAAGCCAATGGAGGATCTCGACAGCGCTGAAAAACTGCGGGCGCACATGCGGAGACTATTTACTGCATCCGAAGAGGAAGAAGAGGAAAAGAAGGCGGCTTATTCGAACGGCGGATTGAACACGCGCGACGAGCAGCGAGGTGTGACGCTGCCCTGGCTGGGTCGCGTCGTGCCCGAGGACGACGTGTACGCGCTGGGTCTGCTAGCCCTCGCTGTACTTGTGGGTGTCCCGGCTTTTCATGCGGTGGCGGCGAACGTCGTCCTTCCTTCCTTGGCGCGCTTTGCGGACGAGGCGGCGGCAGTGGCTGACACCAACGCCCTCGCTGTCTGGGTGAGGGAGACGCTTCTCGATCCAGTTCTTTGCACAGACGTCTTCTGCGCGCGTGCAGCACTAGCGTCCTATGAGGACGACTTCATTGGCCTCGTTTCCGAATTTATCACCGACTGCTTGAGCTGTGGCTTCGACCGACAGTCGAAGGTCACCAGTCCTTCTCCTCTGACTCGCGAGACACGACGCCAGTACCGTGACGCCGTCTCACTCCTCCAGCATCCCTTTTTTCAACAGCACCTGCCAGACTTCACGGTGGGCCCTGAGGCGATGTCGGCGGATCAGAGTGCTCTGAACACTGTTGCAGAACAGCTTGACGCCATTCATCGCTATGTCTATCCGGTGTGCGCACTGGTAGAGAGCGTTCAGTTCCAGTGTGGCAGCACGCCATACCTCGTTCGCGCCCACCGCAATGCTGTGTTCGCTTCCCGTCGACAGGCGCTGCTCACGCTACCTCCTTCACCATCTACGCAAACCCCACGGCCGGCACCGTCCGCGGCGTCCGTCATGTGGCCTTCGTTGGCGGGGTGCACCCGCGGCTGGGTTCCGCCGCATCCGTCTGTGACTGGCTGTGATGCGGCCCTGAACGCCCGCCACGTTGCCACTGCACGAGAGCGCACCGCCCCGCTCGCCTTGGAGTTGTACTTCCCACTAGGCCAGCCTCTCGCAGACGCCGATGCGAGTGTTGCGGCGGCGCAGAAGCTGAAACTCGAGGCGGCCAAAGACTGTGCGGTGCTTCTCAACGCGCACACGATCGTGTTCGAGTCCCTGGACAGCGCCGTCGTGCGCTTGAACGGTGACGAGCTCGCCCCACTCCGGCACGTCGTTGACAAGCTGATTTTGCGCCACCTGCACAACTGCCGCGTTGAAATTCTCACACACTTTCGGTACATTGTGCTCGATGACGTGACGGATAGCGACGTCATTCTTGGTCCCTGCTTCGCCTGCCTCGTTCGCCACGTACACCTCTGCCCGACCGTGGCCGTGGCCTGCACGTACATGGTGTTGGAGGACGTCTCGGACTGCGGCGTCCAATTCGCCGGGCTACTCTCACCAACCGCCAAGGAGGGCACTGTGCGCGATGTCCGCTTGCAGCCGTACAGTGTTGCTTACGCGGGCCTCACAGAAGACTACGCTGCGGTAGGCCTCGCCCCCGAGCATATGGCAACGCTGCCGTTCTTTGATGCTTCCATCGGCGAGCCTGTTCGGCGCCACCTGCGCTACATGCAGATCGGTGAGCGAACGGCGCAGGACTTTCCGTATGCCATGCCACTCATCGCCACTACCAAAAGATTCGCCCACCGCGACGATGGCGAGAGTGACGTGTACGTGCTGTACAATGAGCTGCGCGGAGAGGATGTCTTCATCACCGATGTCATCGGCACCTCGCATGGGGACACCGCGTCAGCGGAGACGGCTGCCGCGACGCGCGCGAGCGCACGAACGAGCGTGGCCGCCACCTTTGCGGCTCTCGCGCGCCTCGGACGACGCCGTTGTGAGGAAACAGACGGAACGCAGCCTGCGATTGATCCGCTGAAAACGCCCTCCTCGGCGCCTGACAGCGTCAGGCGTCCACTCATTTTCATTCTGGATGCAGTGGGCAACGTGGAGATTGAGCGCTGCCGGCACTGCACAATTTTCGTCGTGGGCGCCACCGGTAGTGCCGAGGTGCGCCACTGCCAGGACGTGGACCTCTTCCTCATGGCAAAGGAGTCCGTGTTAACGAACTGCCAAGACATGCGTGTCTTCGCGTTCGTGACGGAGTTCATGGCGGTGATGCAGTGCCAGCGTGTTGTTCTCGACCCGCTTATCCTACAGTGCCCGTACTTCGACGCCATACTGGAATCTGTGCTCCACGCCAGCAGCGGCGGTGCCGCAGGAAGCGAGGACGAGATGGCAAAGTGGCAGAAGCTGCTCTCCGCCTACGACGCGGCCGATATGGAGGCGCTTAACGTGGTACTACAGGGCAACGGCCGCACCATCGAGATGAGCGGATGTGACCAAGTAGAGGTACACGATGTTGAGTGGCTAGCAATGCACCCCAGCTCGGCTCTCACCTCCATCACCGTTGATGTGCCCGCGCTTGAGGAGGCCGAGCAGGAGGAGGAGGAGGAGGATCTGAGCGCAGGCACGGCCACAAGACCGTCCGTCACAACGTGCGCCTTCTTTGCCCGCTACTGTCATCGGTATCGCACGACGCCTAAGGCCTTCTTTGCGCACCGGACGTTCGCCGATGTCCTCGCGGTCCCGCCGCGCATGGTGTCTACCTCCGCAGTGCCTATCGTGAAGATGCACAACCTATTGGACACGTCCGTGCTGCGCCTGCGTGGCGGCCTGCATCTCCGTCATCCTCGCCCCCACGGTGAGGAGGGCGGGAAGGACGGCGCCGTGCTGTCTGCACCACCAGACCTGATTCTCGAGCAGATCCATCTCGGCGAGGTACACATTGCCGAGCCTGTAGGCAACGTCCTCATTCGCCAGTGCACGGGGCCACTCGAGATCGCACTCTGTTGTGCACAGAACGTTCTTCTTGAGGCGTGCGTCAACGTGACTGTGCGCGTCGCTTGCCGCACACTCACCGCACAGGACTGTCACCACTGTCACCTCGCCGCACACGTCAACACGGCTCCTCACTACCTTCGGTGCGGCTCCATGCTCACGTCCACGGCGAGTCTGACGACGGATGGCATGGAAACGTGCCTGAGTCGTAGCGGCATTGAGCTGGACGTGAACCGCTTCCGTGACATCGTGGTGTGGCCAAGCAGCGTTCACACTGCCCTCGACGACACGACCACGTACTCAACAGCGGCCCCGCACGCCGGCACAGACGGTACGCTGCACCAGTACTGCACGGAGACCCGCGTGAGCCTATCGCCTGGCCTATCCACCAGCGACGATGGCGACACGCTACGCGTAGAGAGCCTTGAAGACTGTTTTGAACTGCTCTGCCGCCCTGTGCATGTCGTGCCGCCGCTGCCTGGGCTGTGTGTGGGCGTGCGAGAGGTGGCCTTCGTCGACACGTTCGAAGCCCGTGTGAATCACGAGGCACAGCACCGCGTACCGCTCGACAGCGTGCTCATGGCTGCGCTTGCCTTCCTAACAGAGCAGGCCGACCTGCACACGGTCGACGTGCCCGCTGCGGAGAAACAGCTGCTGCACGAAGAGGACGCGCCAGTGAGCGAGACTGTGTCCCCACAGTCGCGAGCTGCGCCGGGTGACGAATTGCCACCGGCGCCGGAAAACGCCTCGGGGGACGAGAAGGACCTCCACGGGGAGCGCACACGCGGTGAAGACGAAGGGGCGCCGTACGCTCTGAGGGAAGATACTGCGCGGCCCGCTGCGCCGCTTGCCTCTGCCGGCGACCGCTACGAGGACTGCAGAGCCTCCACGAGTGCGGACGGTGCCATGGCGCCCGTCCTCCCCCACTCAGACAGCAGTGAGCCCACACCGCACGCTGACCACCACTTTGTTCCAGTCGCACAGCTGATAAGCAGCGGCGCCGGTGACAGCGACGCGATGCAGCGGATACGCGACGCCGCCGCGCAGGTCGAAGGTTCGCCTCAGCTTGTTGACGCTGGCCTTCTTGTTCAACATGTGCATCAGCCGCACAGGACGAACGACGCGGATGCCAACGACGACGACGACGGCCGTGCCAGTCGTCCGTTTCCACCGCTTGCTCCGGAGAACGATCGATCGTGCACAGTCAACGCGGTCCCCGCAGAGTCACTCCGCGGTGATACCAGCGTCGACGTCTTTGCGGACGAGGACGTACGCGGTTCTGCGCCGCACAGGTTGGCGAGCCTGCCCGTTGACGACAGCCTCGCGCCACCTCAAGAAAGTGTGTTGACGGCGGGGCTGTCCATCGCCTCTCCCTTGGCTATCCTACGAGCGCCGGTGCAGGCATCCTTGAATGCAGGCAGCGCCGCCATGCTGCCTCGAATGACCTCCCTGTCACCACAGAGCATCGCGGCAGATGCGAGTGTTGGCCGTGGTGAGACCCTCGAGTCCCCAGAAGCGAGCGCCCCCGAGCCGGTCGCCTTGGAAGTGGCGGCCGACGACGTCAACCAGGTCGAAAGCTCAGATGAGAACGTAAACCTCGGAGACACCGCCCGGGAAGTGAGCTTTTCGTCTTCATCCCCATCCTACGAGCGTGTCCGCGGGGAAGCTGGCGCCGGTGCGGCACGGCAGAACGGCAACCCCCAAATGAAACCCAAAACGTTTCTTCATCTCGACGCAAGTCGCGAAATAGACAACGAAACTGATGCCGTGCATTCCTTGACGCCCTTCGGCTCCGTCATTGATATCCCGTACGTGGACGACGAGGTCTTGGGTGAAAGCCTGCTCACTGCCGTCGCCGCTGACGACGAGACTAAGGCAGCGCTTCGCGAAACGATACAGGACGTACGATCTGCAAGGCTGACTTATCAAGAAGTGGTCAAGGAGGCCGGCGAGTCGTTCGATGCACGCGTTGAGCGTGCGCTGCGCGTCATGCTCGCTCAAGCAACTTATCACTGAGGAGGCGTTGATCGTAGGACTCTCTTGATCGTCTATGTTCTCGTTCTTTCCCGTGCGATCGTGCTCTCTTCACCTTGTTCTTGTAGCTCTGCGGAACACGAAGGAACTGCGTGCCGGTGCCGGTGCGGTCGCACGCGCCAGTGCCTTTTGGTGTCGGTGTAGCCATATCTACAGCAATGCCTTCGAGAAGTCTTTTTTTTTTTTTGGCGACGTTGGCTGCTCACTAGATTGACGGTTTCCCATATGTTCTTTTTCTTTTTCTTTTTTCTGCGCGTGTGCCTTTTCGTAGGCCGCCGCTCCTTGACGTGCTTCAAACAGTCATGTCCCGGTTGTGACCCTGAATGCACTACTTTGTGCCGCAGAGCCGTTGTAATCGCGGTGAGCGGGGGCGCTCGCGCCAGCGGCTGGCAGACTGCAAGGGGAGCTTTCGCCCTGTCAAAGAGTTTCTCACGGCCTCTCTTGCCTTTCTCGTTTCACGACGTGTGCGTCGTCATCTCCGCTATGGAAGCTCGTCTTCGTCGCAGCGAAGAGCGCGTCTTCGAGATCTCTCTCGGCATACCACACGCCGATCCTCCCTTCTGTCCCTGTCTCTGTCACTCTCACCTACGCCTACACCTACACCCACACATGTGTTCTGTGATACTCATGAACTGTTGAGTGCGTGGTTCATCGCTCAGAAATTTCGGGGAGCGTCTGTAAAACCCAACATCCCTGTGTAGCTCTTTTTCCTTTTTCTTATTTTCCTTAATATTGTTTCTTTTCCTTCTTGCACCACTTGCCGTCGCTGTTTTTCTTTTTTTTTTTTCAATCGTCGTTGAAAAAGGTTTACATATAGAAGAAAAAAGAAAAAGAAATCGTTTCACGCATATATATAAATAAATATAAATATTCTGTTTCTCTGTCCCGTTACATCTATATCTACTTTTTTTTTCTTTTTTTTTTCTGTTTCGCCTTATCTTTCTCTGTTCGCGAAGCTACAGTGAGCTCAATTTTTTTTTTTTTTTGTGTGTGTGTGATTACACCCCTTCTCTGTGAAGGCTGCACCAAAAAGTGTGGCAAACGCTTCGCTGAACACAGCGGCTTCTTCTTTTTCATTGTAGACTGTGCGCGATTTTGACCCATTCACCCACTTTGTTTTTTTTCTCTGTGACCCTCTCTCTTTCTCTCTGTGTTTGTGACCAATTTTTTGTTTCTCGCCATCCTTTTGCAATTAGCGTGAGGTCACCTACAGACGTTCACACTGTCCCACACCCCAAGTCGCTACTCACACGCACTCGCCACACCGCTACACGGGGGAACGCACGCTGCACATCAACGCTCGTCTCCAACGCGACAAAATCTGCAAACGTTGCGTTGTTCTGCTTGTGCATCCTTTTTCTTCTTTTCGTTCCCCACCTGCACAGATTACTTTTTTTTTTCCATCCCGCTGTGCCTCTCCACTTGAGGGAACAAGAGCGAACAAAAGGCTCTCATCCACGTAGAAGTGCGTGTCGACTCGCACAAAGCAGCGTTGATTGCTGATTTGTCTCTCGGGCGGCTTCCTCTCGTCACTCCGTTGGCGGTCAGGCCCGTCAGCACACAAGGAAGCGTTTGTAGCACTAGAACCGCGCGTTCACATCCCCTGTTGAAGTGTAAACACCCCTGTATACATCGTTCAGCCCCGTGCTCGGCTCGCGTTGTGTGTTGCTGCCGCCCCGTCCCCCTCCCCTTCCCGTCTTTGTCCTCGTCACACTTCGACGATATTAGCGCTGTCCTCCAGCATGTATCGGAATGAAGCGGACGTCACGCGAGCGAGCAGCACCGCGACTTCTAGCGGGCCTGTTGCTCGCGGTGTCTCCATGGAAGTCGCTCCTGCGTCTTCACGGCCACGGACCTCACTCGCGGCCAACCCACCGCCCGTGCTGTTCGTGGGGCCGCTCGACTCGAAGTGTCCTGAATCCTTCGGGCGCGGCAGCCTATCGCTGACTAGACTTTCGAGCCATCCGCCGTCTGAGACGCCACAGCGTGCGTCCTCCACGCTCTCGACGGCAAGCGTACGTAGTGGGGCCTCGCATCACCGCGCGTCTTTCTCAGCACTCCTGTCCAGACCTGAAACGGAGTACAGCACTCAGTCCGCGGACTGTGCCGCGCCGACCATATGTACTGTGCGTCCTCTACACACATCAACGAGTATCGTGTCGGCCAAGGTGAGCTCGAGCGCGGCTGCGGCGGGCACTGGTGAGACGTTCACGGCGGAGTCGTGCCGCGATGCCGCCGCCCACACCGAGAGACTTGCGCCGAACAAACGAGATGCCCAACGTGCCGACAGCCCCTCGAGCCAGCCAGACCGTCTGCCAGCGCATGAAGTCACCGTTGCTGTACCTGCGTCTGAATATGAGCAGTTCATGGTGTGGAAGCGCTCACAGCAGGGCGAGTCGCCGCACCGGACACGAGCTCTCGCCGTCGCCAGTGACATGCAGGGTCCGCCGACGAATGAGGACGGTGGGGCAGGTGGTCTTGGTGAGCACTCGAGCGGTGTCCCGTCATCGTACCTGCATCACTCAGAGGGTTCGGGCGATTCCCCGGCAACAGCGACGACACCAGCTCTGCACGCAGGTAGTCGTGTGGGTACACAGGGCACACAACCGCTATCGCGGCCTGAGCAGACTTCATCCTCCGGCGACGCTCTTCAACTCACAGGCCGTGCGCAGAGCTTAAAGGACAGCCCACACACCTTCATTGACACTGGCGCTTCTCGCCAAATCGTCTATCTCGTGTCCGTGGGCAACGTGGATCCCGTCACGCTGGCACAGGAGCCGTGGGCTCGCCGAGAAATGTCGAACGCGAGCCATTCGCCGGAGGTGGCGTCGAACCTCACGCGCTCTCGCATGTCGGGCAACACGCCACTCGACCTTGAGCCCGGCGTAGGCATGGACAGGTCTACAATGCTCGGTGCCAGCGCTGTGGCTGGTGGAAGTGGTGGAGCGCACAGTCGCACGGAAACACCGAGAGTCGACACGTGCCGCAGCCCCGAGCCCTTGATGCACGGACGCGCCTCGCCGCGCTCCCAGCCCCAACTCACTGCGGTGAGCCACACGCCACTGCTCGACACCGCCTCTCTCAGTGACGGCGCGCGCAGCCACCGATCACGCTCCGATACACTTCTGTTGTCCCACTCTGGTGGTTCGTCCTTCAGCTCTGCTCGTGTGGTGCCGTCGTTCTTCCGCGCGAGCCTTGTGGCTGCCATGAGCGAAGGCCATGGAGAGCTCGCGTCCGCGCTTGACCAGCCGATGACAGCGCAGACGTATTCTCTCCATCACACTCAAGACAGCTACGACTCGGCTCGTTCTTTCGGCGGGGGCAGTCATCTCGGAGCCAGTGCGTCCGTCACAGATGCTGTCGGCAGCAGTTCGGGCAGCAGCGTCTTCCTGCCACTCGCCATGCGTGCCGTGTCCAATTGCCACAGCCGCAGCGCTAGTTATGACGTCGGTGGCAGTCGAGGCCAGGCCGATGGCACACCAACGCATGCCGATCAGAGCGACCGCGTGCGAAGTGCCGAGCACGACGATACGCAGGCGCCCAGCGGTAACCACACGGACGCGGACGTGCCGGAGGCCTTGCGTCATTTGATGTCCAGCAGCGCTTGCGTGCGGTCCACCAAGGCGTTACCGCCCGTGCCAGCGGACGTCTCTACTGCCAATGGCCTCGACCTGAAAGAGCTTCATCGTCTGCATCGACGCGTCTCTCAGCACCCAGCCGAGCATCAAACGCGTGTGTACCACAGGCTCTTAGTAGACGAGGACACCCATGAACGATTCCACATCTTGAACGAAAAATACGTCGTGTATCCGCTGCAGATTGGCCGTGGCTCCTACGCACGCGTCAAGCTGGCCTACAGCCTGGCGGATGAGTGCTTCTACGCGCTGAAAATTATGGATCGCCGTCGACTGCGGCGTCTACAGCGCGGAGACGCCGTGCAGACACAGGAGGCGAGCTTGCTGTGGAGCCTGCGCCATCGGAACATTGTGGCGCTACGCGAAGTCCTCAACGACCCGGACATGCGTCACGTGCTGTTGGTGTTGGAGCTGGCCGAGGGTGGTGAGGTCATGTCTTTGCACAATGACGGTCGCATCAGCCCGTTCGAGGACGGCCTCACCTCGTTTCCGGAAACTCAGAGTCAGATTATCCTGTACGGCATCGTGAATGCGCTGATGTTCGCGCACAAAGCGGGCGTAGCGCATCGGGATGTGAAGCCAGCGAACGTGCTGCTGACTGCCGAGGGTGAGGTGAAGCTGTCCGACTTTGGCGCGTCTGTCTTGATTGAGGAGGAACGCCTTATGAGAGTGCTGCGGCAAGGCTCTGTCGCGTTTCTTGCACCGGAGCTTCTTCTCGCACCGGAAGTGGTCGCCGCGCCGCGAAGCTTCGCCAGCTCCACGCGGACATCGACCTTCGCGACGTCGCGGGCCTTCACAACCATGTCAGGCCGTGGTTCCGTGCAGGAGGAGAGCACCAGCACACCAACGACAACCATGATGAGCTCTGTCCCCCACGACGAGACCACAGACGATGCCGCGCGTGCACCAGGTGATTTGACGTCAATATTGCTCAAGTCGCAGAGTCCAGCTACCGCTCGGACCTCCACGGCGTCCGCAGCCGCCTCGAGCTCTGCGGCCAGGTCGGACGCGGTGCTGCACACACCGTCCGATGTGGCGCCCAGCCTCGCAGGCACGGGTGCCGGTGCGAACCAGAGTGGTGTTATGCCAACACCGAACTCGCCTCAGCGCATGGGCTCGTGCTCGGGCAACACCTCGACGACCGCCGCACCGGGACCAATCGGCAAGCCCCCACTCAACGCCTCTCGACGAGGGCAGCTCGGCGGACAGCTGCCGTGGGGCAGCCTCTCCGGCACCACCAGCGCGCGCAATCAGACATGTTCGCGGTCACAGAGCGGCAGTTTCAGCTGGCAGCCAAGCCATCCGAGTTTCTGCAGTCGTTCCACCGCGGGTGGGATGCTCGGGACGCACGACCTTCTGTCGGCGCACGGCGCATGCGATGATCGTGTGCCCTTCGACGCGACCAACCCTGAGTGGATGGCGGACGACGAGCACGGCGGTCTCGGAAGCGCGATCAGTGGCATGATGGGAGGGACCGGTGGCGCGCCTCTGGTGGACCTCTTCAAGGCCGATGTCTTCTCCCTCGGTGTGACGGCCTTCGCCCTGCTGATGGGCCGTTTGCCGTGGCTCGCGGGTGATGCGACACACCAGTTTGCTGCGATTCGCGAATCGCCGGACCCGTTCCTGAGCGCCTACCAAGACGCGTACGGTCCGCAGTACGAGTCGCCGCCAAGTTACCAGGGCAGCTTCCACTGCGCGCACACCCCGAGCTCTCATGCGATTGCACAGCCGATCCGCCGCGGCACCCGCGGTAGCAGCAGTGCCAGTTTGAGCTCCGGCGTGCCGTCCACGCCGTCAGCGCACCTGCTGAGCACGACGCTCAGCACCCCCTTGGCCGCGGCCATGCACGCCCAGCCCGGATCGCTGGACCTACCCCCGCAAGTGCCGCTGACCACACGCCAGCGCACGATCGGCACGCTCAGTGATGTCTGTGGGCACGGCTCGGCCTCGCGCGGCACGCAGCCGTCTCTGACAGGCGTGAGCAGCGATGGCACCAAGAGTACGTCGTTCCCTGGACAGTTCGCACACAGTGGCAGTGACCGCATCAACGCCGTCGCGCCGCCTTCGCTGTCGACGCTGAATTCCACCGTGAGCAACTCGATGTGGATGGACGATATCGAGCTGCCGCGGTCTGCGATGCCGGAGGAGTTCCACCCCGACCGTCGGGGGAGCGCGCAGCAGCCCCAACAATGGCCACCGCAAGCACAACAGCAATCGCTTCAACCGCAGCAGGACTCTACGCAGCGGAGCGGCCTTCCCGTCTCGCGCTCCCAACCGCCCGCTGAGGCGGCGAGGCTTCCCTTTGTACCGCCGACAGCCTCTGGCACGACAGACCCAAGAACGTTCACGTCCACCACCATGGACGCGGTCAACGGGCCCCATGCACGTAGCGTTCGCGGGTCAACTGCTCTCAGCGCGCCGAGCACACCCACGGAGCGCCTGGAATCTGCCATCGACACCCGTCACCGCTCCATCACGGTGTTCTCCAGCTCACCTTCGCTTGGCTCACCAAAGGCCGGGTCTAAAACGCACGCCCCCGAGGAGTTGCAAGCCATCGCCCGTGCGGAGGTCGGCTCGGAGGGACACCTGAGTGAAAAAAGCGGTACCGGGTCGCTCTCGCCATCCCCCCAGTCACCGCGTGCAGTGCACACGCCGGGCGTCTCGGAGAAGATGCACAACGCGGCGCGGGCACAGACGACGGGCTATTGTGACTCACACAGCAGCGTGAACTCCGTCGAAGGGGTCCTGCGCGACCTCCTTAGCAGCCATTCGAGTCTGGCTAGTTTCGAAGCCGACGAGGCGGAGCGGGTGGTGCTCTTGGATGGTGTGCGACGGCGCCCGTACGCAGTAGAAGAGACACTCGATTTGCCCGCTGACAGTACCCACGGTGTGATCAGCGCTATTGCCGTTGACTTTGTGCGTGCGTGCCTCCATCCTGATCCCCTGCAGCGACGCTCCATTTTCGAGCTCTTTGACCATCCGTGGATGCAGCAGGTCCTGGAGAACGCGCGACGCCGCCGCACCTCTGATGTCGCCGCGACAGCTGACGGTTATGAGGACGACGAAGATGATGCTGTCCCAAGCGAGCAGCTTGACGCGTCCTTGCCCAGCTCTAGCGCCTTTGGTCGCGGCAGCCGCAGCCGCAGCGAGACCGCCAGCGACGACGAACACAACGTGGCGCCGTACTGGAGACAGCCATCCGCCCCTCTGGTCGCGCCGTCGCCCTTGACCGCACCACGAACAGAAAAAGATGGCGCAGATACCCACATGACGGGGGACGCAGCCATTTCCTCTGATGGAGCCGGTGACGGGCGCCTCGTGCAAAGGTTGTGCGCGCCGCTGGCCGATAGCTGTCTGGTCTTCGACGGTGGGGAGGATCAACGGACGATGGGTCTGGGCGACGGCGGCGTCCCCACACTGACAGAGCATCTGCTGCACTATAATGTGGTTGCCTCACGGAGCACTAGCATCGCATCCTCCGACGCTACCCTATCTCGGCAGCGTGTTGACTGGCAGTCGAGCGTCACCGCGGACCAAGAAACGGAGGGGCCAGCTCGCGCAGCGAGCCCGTCGCTCCACGAGAGTTTGACCACTGGAGCCCATCTACACTCGAGCCTGATCAGCCCCTTGACAGCGGGCAGTCTCGGTGCCAGTCTCAACCCCGACTTCATCGCCTCGCTCAACAACACCTTGCGCAACTCGCTGACCAGTCACGGCTACGCACCACCGTCCTCTTCTGTGCCGCGATTCCGTCGGTGCCACTCGGTCCCCGCAGCTGTGACTGCCCACCCGGACCAGACCACCTCGCCTGTCACTGTGTCGAGCTCGTCTTTAGCAGCCACAGGCAGCTACCAAAACAACAACTTCATGCCCAACAATAGTCGCTCCCGTGTGGATCTCACACCGACCCGCAGTGGGGTGCGTGCCAGCTCCGACGAAAACATCCGCGACACGCCGACGAGTGCGACCCTATCGTGCTCGCAGGCCACGTCCTCCGGTCTTCACGCCGCGACGGAGGTTGATTTGGAGGAGCACGGCAGCCGTCACATACTTTCCGTTACGCCCACGACGGCTGGCACTGGCACTGGCACTGGCGCCGAGGAGTCCGTCAGCGGTGCGGCCGTACCCAGTCTGTCATTGAGCTCGGCATCCGACCGCCAGACCATGGACAGCGCTCAGCGACCCCTGTGTCATACATGGCTCCGGCTTTCGTCGAGGCCCGTTTCGGCGGCTTTGCGGCGCTTCCTCGACTACACGGACGCAGAGTGCGATGACAGCGCTGCGCCATCGGAGGCCACTCACGCGCCTACCCTGTCGTCACTGCCCCTACACCCTGCACCGGCATCTCACTCCGTAGAGGAATAACAGCGCGCGGCTCGCACCGCTGCTGTTGTACTAGTTTCGTGCCGTCGTCAGTTCGGCTCCGCGGAAGCCGTGGAGTCGACCTACATCAGAGAGCTCCCTCTCCTCTTCCACGCACAAAAGCACACGCGCGCGTGTACAGACGCGGTAAACACTTCCGGACGTGCCGTTCTCTCTGTGCATCCAAGGGGGTGACAGCCTGTGACCGCAGGGTTGTTAACGCGTTTTCTTGTTGCTGGGCACCCTCCCAAAGTCATTTTCGTCCTATTTTTTCCTTTTCTTCTTGTGTACATCGCGTGCGTCTCATGCGGATGTGCGTTCGTGTAGGTAGCACCACAGGTGCGCAAGCGACTCTCACGCAGGCACAAGCCGGTGTATATCACTAAAATTCATGCCGAACGTCTCTCTGCGTCCGGCAGATCAACAGGTGCCACTCCCTTTGCAACGCTGCGGCACGCGGAAATGTGAGCGAACGGGGCTAGCGGACATCGGTTTCTCCCAAGTCTTGTTTGCTGTCTTCGAGACATGGATTGAGTGAAAAAGGGAATGAGTTATGTATCACAGTTACGTATTGCATAACAATACAAGCGATAGGTGACTGTACCTGTAGCCTTCGCCTTTACCGCGTTCTGTGTCTCTCGTCTGAACCGTCTCTGGTGCCCTTCGAGTGAGATTGGAATGCTGGTTCGTGTGCGAGACATCCGACGAGGAGCAGTTCGTGTGTCTCCCGCTCGCGCTCGCCTCTCACCAGCTTCAAAGTGTAAAATGTTATGCGCTTCATTGTCTTCTCGTCTTCGCGTGCGTTATTTCGCCTTGTGCGAACTGCAATGGCCTCATTTTAAACTTTTTCTTTTTTTTTTCCGCTTTCATTCCCCCCTCTCCTCTTGCAAGCATGTGTGACCCTTTGTCCCCCAATCGTTGGCTTGTTTCAAGTGTGCTCTCTCCCCTCTTTGTCTTCTTTCGGTGTCTTTACCGTTCACATCCCGAATGCAAAACCGTGATCAGTAGGCGTCTACCTGCGCAACCCATGTCCACAGACACGCACGCACGAACCGACTGATTCTTGACCGATGTGAAGCGAGATAAACCAAACACATACAAAAATTGAAAACACGATGACGTGCATTCCCAGCAGCGGCGGCAATGACATGCGGTGCTCAGAGTCATGAGTCATTGTAAAAACGAGAGGCACGCAGGTGACCACACGACACACCTTTCCGATTTTCTCCACGCGCGTCTTTTTTTTTTGTGCTTTTCTTTTGTGCGCACGCGTGCCGATACGACACCAAAACGCATCCATGGTGCTTCCTTAGCCAGTTTCTTGTGTGTGTGTGTTTAACTCTATTTTATTTGAACGAGGGTTTTCTGCGTGTCTCCTTTTTTTTTTCGTGTTTTCGCTGTTGCTGTTGTCTCTCTGATCTTGACCATCAACATGTGCAGTAACGGAGCTGCTACATCTTCTCTTCCTTCTTCTTTGTTTTTCTTTTTATGAGCTCGACCCATCACGGACGCTGTGTGGGCGTCCGCAAAACCTTCCACCACGTCAACAAGTACAAGAAGAAGAAAAAAAAAAAAAGAGAGGGAACAGAAACCGCTGTGCGGCATTGGAACAGAGAGATTAAGAGAGACGCCGCAACACTGAGGTCAAACAACGTGAGCCGCACCGTTGCTGTGAAGTCACGCTGCTCTCCTTTTTTACAGTGCTTAGCTGTCTGAGCGAGGAAGGCGCACCCCTCAAAAGAGCACATCACCCACCCAGACACACACCGCGCACTGCTGTGGTTGTTGTCGTCGTCGGTACTTCTGGGAGTGTCATGGCGTTTCCTGCATTCCGATTACGTCCACCATTCTTGTCGCAAGCATTTATTCCTCCCTCACTATCCTCTGTCTCTCCACCGTTCCGTGACTCTTTTTTTTTTCCTTTCCTTTGTGAAGTCACCTAAGCAACCAGCGTTAACAAAGGTCCGTACTCGCTGTTACAGGAGCTCTCTGCCAAAACGCAAAAAGAAAAAAATAATTGTACCTATTCGTATATTTGTGTCAAACGACTTGTGCTTGAGTGAATTGCAGTCGCATCGAAAGAGTCAAACAATACGTTAACAATCGACATTGCCTTGCGCCTTTCCGTGCTTCCTTTTGTTTGGTTTTTGTTTTTTTCCCTTTCCTCTCGCTTCTCTTCCATCTGAGGAAGTCTCTGAGACTGAGTGCCATCTCTTTTTTTTTTTTCCAGCTACCCCTCCACTCGCAACTGTAAACGAGATTGAGTCACTAGCCTCACTCTTCCGGTAAGACGACGCACACGCTTTCTGACACTATTTTCGACACACGTTTGTCTCGTTCACGTCGTGTCCTCCCTTGTTTCTTCTTCTTTTTTTTCTCTCTCAACGGTCTGCGTCCCAGCCCCTTCTTTTCCCCTCGCGTGTCCTACTTCCTCAGGCGCGCTCGACGAAAAACTGTGTGGCGCGCTTTTCTTCGTCTCTCGCGGATCGCCAACTCACGCCCAGGGCTTGTCTCGGGGGAGCGTAGAAGGATAACCGTGTTTTCCGTCGTTTTGTTAGATACACACACAAAAAAAAAATCGTAGTCAACATTGTCGTTATTTTTCTCTTCCTCTATTGTGGAGTATCGTGTCGTCGTTTCTTCCGTTTTTATTGCTGATATCTCGCGAAAGCCAACATCAACCTCCAAAGCACCTCCGTCTTCTCCACGCGAACACACAGCGCTACAGCTTGAGGAGACGCACAGTGCATCTGCCGCCACATCACACCAACGTTTCACGCAATGTATCCAAAACGCAACACGCAAGCGCCGGGAAGCGCTGATCGCACGGATGAGAGCTACTCGCCCATGCAGGTCATGGCCCGTTGCCTACGCGACGCCCGCACAGCGGGGGCTTCTCACAGTAAGTCTACCTCGCTGGACATGACGGCTGAGTCAACGAACTGGTGCGCTCCGGATGGCCAACAGGGCTACCCTGGTGGCGGTTGGAGTCCCGGTCAGACGCTTCACACAGCGACGACCGGCACACACTACCGCACCTCCAGTCAGTTCTCGTCCAGCAATGGACGGCTACCCGGTGATGCATCCGCGTCACTGTCCTCGTACGCTGCGCCCGCAGCACCAACCCCACACGCGTACCCGTCCGATCGCTCCAGCCCCTTGCAGATTCCGTGTCCAAACGCCGCGATCACGACGACACAACTGAACGCGGTGGTGCCTGCAGGCAGTTGTGGCTCCATGGGGAGTGGCGGGGCGAACAGTTTGAGTGGCACCGCAGCCACACTTCCGACCGGTGGTGGCCTACAGCGGTCAACGACGCCGGTGAGCGACGGACTTGTTCAGGAGAAGCGTTATGCTCACCTCTTTGAGGAGCACCGCAAAGTGCACCAGGTGGTGCGCGAAAAGGCGCTGGAGATTGAGCGGCTGGCTGCGGAGAAGAAGCGTCTACAGTCGGAAGCGGATTACTACCGCGTTGAACTCGCCGCTCAACGTCGGCGCTTTCAGAAGTACGTCCGCGCCGCGCGCTCAGACGTGACGCGGCTCGTGACACTCGTGTCTGTTCTGCTACCGACTGACGAAGGGAACGAAAAAACGCAAGCTCGCGCTAACTCTTCTGAAAACGCAAGCGGGCAGCGCGATAAAGTCAAACAACTGCAGACTGCCTACGAGGAGGTCCAGCGACGGCTCGCGGCAGCAGCAGACCAGCCGTCGCAGCCGATGGTTGACGGCATCGTGCCCGAGTCTGACCGCTGGCTGTTGGACACCCTCAACTTACTCTCCGTGGATGTCCTGTCCGAGGCGTCGATGAGTTTGTCGGACATTCAAACGGACGCCTCCACCCCCACCATCGTGGCGGCAGCCACCGCCGCGTCCGTCACCGATGAAGCCGGATTGGCGGCGCCGCCATCTGGAGACGTTTTCGCTGAGCACCAAAGCCGTCCGGATGCCGTCCAAGAGGCATGCGAGGGTGCGCTAAGGGCAGTTGAGGGTCTCGCGCACTACATGAGCGTGCTGGACTTTGGTTTCCCAGCTACGTCTCTTGGGTCTTTGTCAACATCGCAGATGCCACTCTCGATCGCTGTGACGGTCGGCGGCTGTGCCAAGGAGTCGTCTCACAGCCGCTCGGGGCGGCCGGTGGTCCCCGTCCTCCAGGACCTGACCACCGCCTAAACCGGTGACGATGCCGCGTTGGCGTGTCTCTTTATCCGCACACGCACTCGTGGCAATCTGTTGTCCCCCACTGCAGCAGGATACCACCGACAAGTAGCGCGAAGTGGTATCTATTGTTCTTGTTTGTTTGTTTTTTTTTTCCCTGAAACTTCCTCTTCTCTCTATCTGTCTGCGATGCGTGTCTCTGCAGGCACATGTGGATAGTGGAGTACCGTTTCCACTTCCCAGAGATCCTCTTGTTTTGGTGCACACCTTCTGCTTCGTGTTGCCCCCCCCCCCCCCTCCTCCCACCCACCCATCCCACTCTCCGCTGTTTGTGTCTGTCTGTATTCCTTTTTGGCGGCGGTTTCGTTTCATCGCTTCAACAAGCGATGGTGGAAAGGCTGCCTTCGAGGCACTTGT
Organism: Wallacemonas rigidus; assembly: GCA_030849045.1. Taxonomy (NCBI): domain Eukaryota; phylum Euglenozoa; class Kinetoplastea; order Trypanosomatida; family Trypanosomatidae; genus Wallacemonas; species Wallacemonas rigidus. Next base: position 43,992 of record JASAOL010000578.1, on the reverse strand, counting down.
TGGTACGCGTTGTGGCGCTCTCTTCCTCCCCCTTTTTTTATTGGCCCCCTCCTTCCTTGAACGCACATGTTTTTTTTTTTTTTCTCCCGGACGATGGCCGACAGGAGAACCCCCTGAGCATCGCCTGGTTCCTGATATGCGTGCGCGGACCACGCTTTCAAATTCCGTGAGTTCGCTTTTCGTTTCTCTCTCAGCTCTTTTTTTTTTTTTTTCTTGGCTTACTTGTGATTCCCGCGTTGAGCGAATGAGAAGGTCACACAATACGATTCGGGTTGTAGCCACAGCGCTCCACTTGTTCAGTGAAAAGGCGTAAGTGGTAAGCAGCCTCGACTGCCGAAACGGTTACTGATCTTTTTTTCCATCATAGATACTAGTTCCCTTTTCCTTTTGTGGCTTCTTTTTGATATAATACGGTCGTTAACCTCACTTGTGTTTTTCCCCATCCAATTTTTTCCTTCGGCATGCTAACTTCCTATCCTTTTTGTTCTTCGTTCGTCAGAGCCCTGTTTCTTGATGATCGTCACTAGCAGCTATGAAAGGTGCCCAGATGAACGTCTCTACACTCTTGTTGCTTCTTGTTTCTTGTTTCTTTTTTTTTTTTTTCTCTCTCTCTCTCGCTTTGCGGCTGGCGCTTCGACCAAGTGCCCGCACGGTAGTCCGTGAGCCTAAAATTTTTTTTTGTTTTTTCCTGTCGTCATCGCTTCTCTCCATCGTCCATTCACGTTCCATATCAGTGCGCACACTTTTCTCCTTTGCTTTTTTTTTTTGTTTCCTGTTGCTGTTGTAGCACTCTTAACGTACCACAACGCCGCAACACTTCCAGGTTCTGCGTGATCTTGAGTGTCGTGCCAACTCCCCAAGAACACAACGTTGGTACGTGGCAAACTCCCCCTCCCCTCTCTCTTTTTCCCCCTGCTTCCAAAAATCATAATCTCTTCTCTCGTATGTGTGTGCGCAGCAAAACATTGGAGTGACTTGTGTCACGAATGAGGCGTTCTAAACGCTCGACTATCTCGCGTTTTTCTTTCTTCTTGCTCCGTCTGCGACGTCTTCGTTTGCATCTTTCTGCACCGCCTTGATGTTTTGTCCACGTTTTTTTTTTCTTTTCGTTCTACGTTTTCGACGCATCAGTGACCGGTAGCCATGACGTCTTTGGTTCTCCGACGTTCGTAGGAAAAGAGGACATCTGGGAGAAGAAAGACTGCAGGCTTTGCACGAGTGGCTCCCCGTTGTCCGCGCCTTACTGTGATCGGCGCCAGGAACCTTTGGGGCGCTCTGGCTTGCGATCACGCGGTTCGCACACGCGCTGGCACCGACCCTTCTCCCCTGATGCGTCAAGCCCTCTTGGGTTGTTGCAGCCACATTAATCGTACGTGCCGGTGCTCGTCTTCCCTCGCGAACCGCAGTCCCTGATCGTATGGTAGGGCGTGTGCGGGCCCTTGATGACAGTGTTGCGAGGACTCAGTGTGGTGCAGGCTCGGGTGCCGCGCAGTATGCTTCCGCATTTCGTTATCGTGCGAAACGGCCGTACTCAAGAATGCCGTGGAGGAGGTGTCCACCTCGACTTGTGTAGATACACACACGGTCCCACCAGGTGCACGTTGTTATCCCTGGTGGTTTTGTGACTCGTGGTGACATTTTTCTTTTTTTTTTTCTTCCCGATTCCCCTCCTTCTTGTCGTCTTCTGTTCTCGTCTTTTCGTATAGGCACAAGGAGCGAGGAGAGAGCGATGTCAACACCTGTGCGCGCGCCGCAGCTGTTTAACGGTACAGCGTCACTCTGTGTGTTCCGCTGCCTTTGTCGCCTTTCTCACCATTTGCTTTTGTCACGCTGGAAGGTGAACCGACGCGAGGTACAGCATCTCCCTGACGAAAAGCCAAAAGTAAAAGTAGCATCGTTCTCCATATTTGTGTCTTTTTTTTTTTTCTTCTTTTTTTCTTCTTCTTCTCTTGCTTTCTTCGGTGACCGGCCACACTGGACAAATCAATGTTTGCACTCGCTACCCACCACGTCGCACTGTGTCCTTCACTCAGTGAGGTAATGGTACTTTTTTTTGGGGGGGATCAACAAATGAGCGTGCGCTGCCCAAACTCTGCGGCCGACGCCCGCGGTCAGGAAAGCCGTGGGCGTCCGTTGCGGAGGCCCTCGGTCCTTTCAGCTGATCTCCCCACATTGTGTGTCACGCCGGAGAACAGGTGCCAGCTGTTTTCTTTGAACCCTCTCACAGAGAGGGCGAAGGGCCTGTTCTGACAGTACAATGGTTTCGACCTGCAGTAGTTGAAGTCAGGTCTGTCGCTGCTCAGCTGTATACCGGCGCGCAGGTTCGCCAGACGACGCACACCTCTCTACTCATCCTATGTCTGTCCTCATCCTCTGTCTGTCCTCTCCGTCCATTCCTGACTATCATTGCGGCACTGCTCCTTCTTCGTCCACACCCATTGGTGTTCACGCCTTTCTGTTCCGTACCGCGCCACCGCTGTAGGAAGCAAGGCTATCGTATTTTTTCTACCGCTTTCCCGCTCATACCGACACACACACACAGAGACACACACACACAGGCACCGCTCACTTCATTCGGGTTCGTTGTTTCCTATCCTAGACCATCCTAGCGCCAATGTTCACACTCGTCAAGTCCGTACTGGTGGTTGCCTGGTGCTTAGTGATGTCCGTCAACGCCAAGAGCACCACCTACGTGGCGCCCGATCCAACAGTCGGGCTCTCTTCCACCAATGAGGTCTACCTCATTGGCGTCGTCTCCACCGCACTGGTTGTGCTGGCGACGTACATGGCTGTCAAGTCCATGACGGACATCAACTACGACGACGATACGCTCCTCATGGTTGAGGTCCCCGAAGACGATCACCACCAGGAGGAGTAAAAGCTGGAGGATGTGCCGTAGCGAGTTGCGTGACGGTCTCTACACCAACGTGGGCGACGCGTCTTCCAACGTTTTCGTTTTGGCTTTGGTCCGACACGCACGTTCTTTGGTGGGTGAGTGGTGGCGCAGAGCCAGCTTTTGGTGTTATTGCTGTGTATTTCCAGTCGCTCGGATTTTCTTGTTTGTTCTTGCGTCGCTGTATATCGCTAGTTGAGTGTTATGTTGAAGTGCGTGTGTACCCAGGAAATGTCTTCGTACCTGACAAGGCAGGGATGAAAAGTACGAATAAAAGCGATCACGTGCAGATGGGCAGCGTTTAAAGGGGGAAAAAAGTACGCCCATGTGAAGTTGTGACTCATCAGTCCGTTGGCTCTCGCGAATGCGGCTGACAAAGGATGGTGACGCCACGGGTTAAGGAAGGACCGGGCATTGCCTATGCACAAAAAAGGGGGGGGCACGGACCGACTCGGTGCTGCTGCTGCTGCCGGGATCCAAATGTTGCACCGGTGCGCGAATCCGCTGGTTCTGTGGCGGTCCCGCTCGCCCCCAGGAGAGCGATGTGACGCACCGACGCTGTCCACCTCTCTTCTCCTGCCCTCCCTCTCTTCTTGTTCGCGTAAACGGAATCCCCGGAAACACGTACGTGACAACTCCTTCTCCATGAATACGTGATGCGCGCTTTTCCCAGAAATTCGTACTCTCTCTCTCGCACCTGTTTCACCTCTGTGCCTCGATCGCGCTCGCGCGCTTTTCTGACATTTTTTTCCCCTCACGGCGGCTGATTCGACGCTCACATTGATCACTTCTATAGGAACGGATAGCTGTGGAACATCAGATTGCCTTTCACTTGTATCGATCAGTGCCTTGCGCGGATATCTCCCCTGTTTTTTTTTCCCTTTTGCGGTCAAGAATCACATTTCCGCTCTTCTCGCGAAGGCACGTCTCAAACGATCATTCCTCATCGTGGTTTTTCCCATCTGTTCCTTATTTTTTTTTTTTGTGTGTGTGTCATTCCTATCGACGCTACTCGCCGTCTCTCGTTTGTACTTTTCCCGCTGTTGTTCGCGCGTTCTCAACACAACCGGCTGTGTCACGATGCACGTCGAGGTCAAGGTCACCTTGCAGAGCGCCAATGACTACTACACAGTCATGAGCGCGCTCGAAAATCGCCACATTGGTGAAGAAACGTATCGCGACTGCTTTTTCGACTTCCGAAACGGCACCCTAGCGGAGCTCAACTCCGTTCTCCGCCTGCGCACACCGTGCTTGAAAGCGGGCGAAGAAGCGTCCCCGCTGCTCGCCTCTGCGGCTGGCGGCGCATGTCACGTCGTTCCAGGCGTCAGTGCCGTCGCCCCGTCCGGTAGTTTTGAGGAGTTCCTCCAGTCGGGGTGCGGGCCTGATGCGCTTAACGAGGAGGCCCGACTTGACACCGCACAGTCGGCCTATCTCTCGACAGGCGGGGCCTCCGCCGACTCCGGTACGGCACAAACAGCGCTGTTGGCCGCGACGTTTGCCGGTGCACACGACGTCGTGCTGCTGCCTGGCCAATCAGGGAAACTCGTGCTCAAGCAGCGCAACACAGTCGAGCGCGGACAACAAATGAGCTTCGTCATGGAGGACAACGCTGTGCCGGCGGATGTGGTGGTGGCTATGGTAGGAGGCGGTGAGAACCCGTTCGATGTGCTTTGTCGGTATGCAGAGAGCTCGCCAAGCAGCAGTCAGGCGCGTGAGATCGTACATCAGCTACGTGCTGTCACCCAGCAGCGCCGCGATCAAGAGACCAGTGAACACGGCCCCATCGCCTCCGGCGCGCGCCACTCTAGTACCCAAAGCGGCCTTCGTGACGGCTACGAGTACGTTCGCTACGCCGCGGCTTCGGCGACGCCACCACGCAGCCAGGAGTCTCGCGAGCGCGAGATCGACAGTCTCACGTGTGCGCTCGTGTGCACCGGCTCGTACGTGACCACGCGCTCCACCTTCCGGTACCTGTGCAGTGGCGCCGCCCAGCTTCAGCACGGTATGTCGCCCGATGAGCGCGCCATGTGGGAAGATCTGCGGCTCCGTCTCGATGCAACGGTGTACCCGTTTGGGGAGCAGTTCGAGGTGGAAATCCCGAAAATACCCGCGGCGTTTCTCGACGACGTCACCCGCGAGGTGTTCAGCTTCCTGCGCTACCTCAACGTTCGTTTCCACCCCGCGTCCCAGGGCAAGTACGCACGCTTCATCCAAGGCGTCCGCAGTCTTCACGCGCGACGGGAGGGCACCCAGGATATCAAGATCCGTCTCAGTAGCGTGAACGGCTACGACGAAGTGAAGCGAAACCTAGAAAGCATCGCGCAGCCCGCACTGGCCGCGGCGCCCTCGCCGTCGACCTCCGGCTCCGACGTGACCAGCAGCCTGACAGCGACCCTGGCGATGGTCACACAAACGAGCTTGACTAATGACCAGCGTCGGGTGACGAACTTGGACGTAGACCAAACGTATCGAGAGCGCTCAGCCTCCGCCGCAGATACGGTTGAGGAGGAGAAGCAGGTCAACTACTTTTTTGACGGCCCCAACCAGGAACTCCGAGCGCAGCACTGCTTTCTCCGTCTGCGTTGCGTTAACAACGGCAGCAAGTACGTGCTCGTGCTCAAGGAAAACCAGTCCTTCACGGGTGGCCAGCAGGATACGCTCACACAAAAGACACCTCTCTCGAGTGACGTGGCCACCGTCCTCATCACAGATCCGTGCGAGTTCCTGCAGCAGCACCATGAAAATAACGCCATCGCGAGTACACTGTGGCACCGCTTTGAGCTGCGGCAGCTCAGCGGCGTGGCGTACTTCACGACCATGCGTCTCAAGGTGCCGTGGCGTGCGGCGCACTCTCAGCGCTACGTGCCGGAGCGCAGCAGTACCCAAATGCTCTCCGCCGCCCCACCGACTGTGCAACTCTCAGCCGGACCAGACGCGTCCTTGACCAGCGCGGCAGCGGAGGCAGTGGTGCCCCCGCTCATCATACACTTGGATCGCACACAATTCGAGTTACCCCACGCCGCTGTTGGTGTACCAGGCTTCACGCAGCACGTTCAGGCGGACTTCGCGACTGGCCGGCGCACGTACGAGATGTACGAGGTGGAGGTGACGAACCTCGCTCCCTCGACGGCGCCGTCGCAGGTGCTTCAGGAGCTGACGGATGTGCTAGACTGGCTTGGTGTCGAGTGGCAGTACGGCACGCAGAGCAAGCTCGACCAGTTCTACGCGTTGCTAGACTCGTCGGCGGCGCAGGCGAACGCGCGTAACATGAGTGCGGCAGCCATGCTCTTTGACCGATGGGGCATGCAAGGCCGTCAGTAGCCCTCATAGACGGGTGGTGCGTGTCGACAAGGGTACACAACGTGATCGCAAGTCTGGCCGAGACGCGTTGTCGTCGCGAAGGCCTCACACGGCGCCCCTAGAGTTGCTTTCCAACTCGTCCACCGTGCCTTTCCTGTTCCGTGCCATCGCATTCGCTTTGGTGCTATCCTTTCCTCCGAGTCCGCATGTCCCTCGCTAACCTATTTCCACAGAACACCGTTGACAACTGTGCAACTGTGTGACCGCGAAGACGACGTGGTGAACACGCTTTTCCTCTCTTGTGTCGCACTTCTCGCTCAGCGACACGCGTGCGGAAACGCGCCAGTCGAAACATTTTAGAAAACGTGATCCTATACTCGAGCCAAAGGCTGTATAGACGAAAGAACCTGCAACCACAAGAAAAACTAAACACCCAAAACCGACGAACACGTCAGAGAACGCCGTGCATCTCCATCTGACGCAACACCTGCAATAGCGAACGAAAACGAAACAACAAATATGTAAATAAGCGGACTCCGATAGGTATCTGGGTCGGTGCTTTAGGGTAGTCAGTGAATTGAGCACTTCCAAGGCTAGTGGAGTAGTACCCTCCTCAGAGAGAGAGAGGCCAGCGCCTCAACAGCGCGTCATCGCACAACAACGCGAAACAAAAAAAAAAAACACAGAACAAGTGCTGCGCACTACTGTGTTACCATCTGGCTGATTCCTCCGCGCTGCAAGACTCTGCTCCCCGTCTCTGCATGTGTGGGTGTGTGTGCTATCTTGGCAGCCCCTTCAACGGTTTTTTTTTTCCCCTGAATTGTCAATGATGTCCCCTTTCCTCCTTCTTTTTCTCGACGTCCCTTTCCCACCCGCCGCATCTCTGCTCTCGGCTTGAACAGCATTCCTTTTTCTCCTTTCTTTATTCCACACTCACTTCCCTTTCACACTTCACCTTTTTTTTTTTTTCTTTTTTCATCCAAAGAGAAACAAATGGCCGGTCTCACCAAGAAGATGGTGGCGAAGCGCCCCAGCAAGAGCGTTGCCAGCCGAAAGATCCACAAGGAGGGCCGCATCGTGGCCAAGAAGGAGTCCAAGGCGTCAGGTCAGAAGCGTCAGCACCGCTGGCGTCCGGGCACTGTCGCGCTGCGTGAGATTCAGAAGTACCAAAAGTCCACGAACATGCTCATCCAGCGCGCGCCTTTCCGTCGCCTTGTGCGGGAGATCGTGTCCAACTTCAAGGAGACCATGCGCATGCGCAGCACCGCCCTGGAGGCGATTCAGGAGGCCACCGAGCACTACATCGTCTCCCTCATCGGCGACGCCAACCTGTGCACGATCCACGCTAAGCGCGTGACACTCTTCCCCAAGGACCTCCAGCTCGCTATCCGCCTGCGCGGTGAGCGCGCTTAGGGCTCTGCTGGCTCGAGCCGGCGCCGCTGGTGATCTTGTGATGAGGGGTTTCCTTCGTGTTGCTTCCCCCTTTTCCTTTGTTTCTTTTCATACCCCCTTCTTTTTGTTTTGTTTCGTTTTTTCTATCTCGCCCGTTGACCGTCTGTCCCCGTCGCCTGCCGACACCTCTGTTCCCGGCTTGTCCTCTTTTTTTTTTTTTTGGCCCTGCCAGTGATGTCCCGCGCTCCCTAGAGTATTTTCTGTTTTCCCGACTATTTTACCTCAAACATGGAGGGGGGTAGCCGTATCGCCGCTACACGTTGGAAGCCGAGCCATAGTGCCTCCTCTTCTTTAGTGCGCTACGTGACTGTCTTTTCTCATGATGCATGCAAAAACAAAACGCACAACAACGAAAAAAAATTACACGAACACTCATTGCGTCGCTGAGTGCCGGTGATACCTCATCCACCGTGCACGTGCTACGCGTACGGAAAAGCGCTTCGGCGCCGTCACACAGAGCGGCACCGTCGCAAGGGAGAGAAGTGTGGACAACATGAAGGTTCACGCCTCGCGGCGAAGAGGTAAACAGCACGATAAGAAAGAAACCTGAGGGCAGTGGCTCTCTGTCACCTCCTCACCCTCTTCTTTGTCAGGTATTTGCGTTTCGCAAGACACTCGGTGGCGTTGACACTTACCAAAAACCGCTTGTGCGACTAATCAAGTTGGTATGGTGCGCGCCTCAGACGTCGTTGTCGCTCTTGTACTCCAAGCCACACACACACACACACAACGTTTGGCCTCCTTGCTTCTCGCCTACTCATCTCGTTTTCTCTTCGCTCACACACACACACACTTTTTCTCATGCTTCACTCACAGCGTTGGCAGTAATTTGAGTGAGATCTTTCAGTTCGTCACGCTTCCCCTTTGTGTGTTCCATCAGTTATCGTTCATTTCCCCCCCCCCCTCTCTCCCTCACTTGGAATTCCGGCTTGAGACGGCACGTGCTGTGCGCTTCGCCTTCCAAGTTCTTAGTTTTTGGACACACACATACACGGGAGCAAGCGACACTCTTCTGCTTTACCAAGTCTTCCCGTGAACCACATCACACACACATGGCTTCCGCTCACGTGCACAGCCGCCCCGCCGCCCGCGCTGTCGGCGCTGTGCTGGCTGTTCTGGTTCTGGTCCTTCTCTGCGTTCCCGCCCACGCCGCTCCCGCCGCACCTCTCAAGTGGGCTGTGCTGGCCGACCTGCAGCGCACTAGCATGACGCACGGTGGACTTGTCTACGCGCTGAGCCGCTACGTGACCAATCAGCTCAGCGAACCGGGAAAAACGCTGTTTGCCAGCAAACCAACGGTACTCGACAGCAACGGCAATGTCATTCGTGCCCTTACTCTCGTTCAGCAGGTCGTACAGGATCCTACCACGTTCCCCGATGTCTTGTTCGTCGCGGAGACCGCAGACGTCTCGGCCTCGGTCACAGATATGCTGCGCTACAACGATACAACAGCAAACATTCTGCTCGTCTCTGTGCACGCCTCGAACTTGGAGGTGTGCGATCCGTCCATCAACGCACGCACGGTGTGCATGGTGCCACGCGACCTTCTCAACGTGCGGGGCCTGCTGGAAGTGTCCGCGTCGACACTCAAGTGGGACTCGATCGCGGTGGTTTATGCCCGCTCTGGCTATGGCACGGGCGTGCAGAGGGCTATCACACAGCAAGTGCAGTCTGTGGACCAAACGCCCACCGTCGTCGCGGAGGCGTTCATGGGGTCTGTCGCGAACGATACCGAGGATGACGCCCTTGTCGCGGATCTGTACATGCGTGGTGCGCAGGGTGTGGCGTGTTTCCTCCAGGAAGCGGCCCTCATCCGGCTGCGCGCAGCGGTGAAGCGCGCGGGGCTTTCGTCCAAGCTGTTCCTCATCGCTTCTCGTGAGGCGGCTAATATGCTCGCATCCATGCCCGGCAGCTACTCGCCGCGGGTGCCTGGTTGGGGTGCGGTCTTCATGCCAACGTACACGTCCGCCCCTCTGATGCGCAGCTACGGCTACTTTGCAGTCTCCAACACAGGCGACAAAGCCGACGCGCAGATCGACGAGTACGGTGCGTTCATCGTGAGCCACCTCTTCGATGGTCTGCGCATGGTGTCCGAAGCCAACGGCCCCACGAGTATGGCAGCTCTGCGTGATGTCAGCTTCACAAAAGGCTTCACCGGCTCCGTTGCTTTCGACCCGATCTACTACCAACGCGTGCAGGCCACCTTCTCACTCGCGATGGGTGTCTATGGCGTGGACGACCCGCTGCTCAAGTGGTATGTGCCGGGCTATTCGGTGCCTGCTGAACTCACGGTACTGTACCCCGCACCGCTGGCAGCGCTCGTGCCCGTCTCGGACTTGCACGCCGCCACCGTTTGTATGATGTCCTCCGCGTCCTGCAGTGAGTTTGAGCGGATGTGGGCCCTCTACGCGACCCTCGCGATCCACAACAACGAGGTCACGTCGGCCACGGAGAGCGGGAAGATCAACTTTATTGTGAAGCCTATCAACACGGGTGTCAGCGGCGTCAGTGGGCTCTCCACGCTCATTCCTGTCGCGCGCACCTGCACCTTTCTTTCCGGTGCGGGTCGCGAGAACATCGACGTCGCCCTCACGCCCGTCGTGAACGAGTTCAAGATGGTTCAAGTCGACTACAATGTGGCAAACGACGTCTTTACGGAGAACACCTATACCTACCCGTACTTCTCGCGCACCATCACGGCCGACTCCGTCAACGCCCACGCGTACGCAGATATCTGCTTGCACTTCGCATGGGAGCGCGTGCTGCTTGTCGCGACGAGCGATCAGTTCGGCGCTTCTGCGATCGATGCTGTGACCTCTGCCATGGCCCGCCGAAACGTCTACGTTGAACAGGCGTACCAGATCGACAGCACGATCACCAAGCACGCGCTCAGCGGCGTCTTCAACAAGATCTACCTGAAAGATATCAGTCGCATCATCGCTGTGTTGCTGCCATTATCAGGTGAGGAGGCGGCTCTGTTCTTCGCAGTGGCGGCGGAGCTCGACTTTATGAAAAAGTACGTGGTGCTGCTCAGTGCGGATCTCTGCGCGTACGCCGCACGTATGCCCGCCGCACGTGAAGCACTTCAGAGCTCCATCTGTCTGTCGCCACATGTCAACGCCGATGCACTCGCCGCGTTCAACAAGAAGCTCGCGAGCTTGCCGGACGCAGATGTGCTGGCGATGAAAAGGCTCCTCAGCGGCGGCGGTTTTGTCTCACAGGTAGAGACGTGCGCGACCTCAGCGTTGGCGCCGGATGTGGGCTTCGCTGTCGATGCGGGTCGCCTATTCATTCACGCCGTCAATGCTGCCAAGAAGGCCGGTACGTCGCTCTCCACCAGTAGCGCCATGTTGCCATACGTGCGCAACGCCACGGTGATGGACGGCTTGACGGGCCCATTCGCCATCGACCGCAACGGCGACCGACTCAATGCCACGCTGCAGATCGATGTGCAGGTGCCCAACGCCGTGGTGACGGTCGGTACGTGGAACTCTGCCCGCTCTGTGGCACTGGTGACCACATACGAGTCGATCTATTGGCTCACGAATAGTACCACGCCGCCGCCCGACACATTCCGTGATTACTCCTTCGCCCTCAGCGCCATCGCGAACGCCTCGCCTGGTACGATCGTGCTCTCTATCCTTGGTTTCGTCGGTACGATCGTGGTGTTCTTCTTGTGTTACCGGCATTACAGAGTGCAGAAGATGGTGGAGATGACGCTCGAGGGTGATAAAATCCCGGTCACAGAAGATGTGATGCGGCGCCTTCGTGGTGAGCGTCGCGATGATGATGAGTAGCGCGCTTCGCGGCTACCTTTGTCATCTCCCCGTTTACAGCCACGAGAGCGAGAGAAACCATAAAACTGCACATACCAAAAGGAAGACGCGCACAGAAAGCACGGTGGTGGAGAGGCACAAGAAGCTCGCATCTGTTTCGCGGCACGCGGGCTGGTCTGGTACCGCTCGTTTCCAGATCCCGCGCACGTCGTTGTGGCCTCCCGTGTGTCGCCTTGCGGAGTCGCTCCCCTTTGTGTTACCCGTGTTCCCTCTGACTCTATTTAGCCCTTCTATTATCTGTTTCTTCCATTTTTTTTTTATATCTGCACGCGTATACATGGCGTCCGCAGTTCTCTCTATGTGTTATTTACTTCCCCCATGCTGCGCGTGATGGCATGCGCGAGTGTCAGTCAATGGCCACTGTGTTGTGGTGGTGGTGGTTGTAGTGGTCTTCTGCATGTTCGACGCGTGTTGGTTCTGGATGTTCATCCTTGCGGTTTCTCGCAGTATCGGAAAAGAAAACATAAGTGTGCGAAATGAGATGCACTCGATGACGGAGAAGAAGAACAGACCCGCACACCCGCGGCCTCTTGACACCGCGTTGTGATCCTAATGTCGACGCGTGCGTTCTCCAGCTTGCTGACATCATCCGTGCAAGAGAGCGGTTGACGCATTGTTTGCCGGAGCGGTCCGCCCTGTCGTGCGCATTCCCACACTGTGAGTGCTTTCTTCCGTTGGGGGTCGACGGTCGTCGTGTCCTGGTCACCATCACCGTGTGGCGGCGGCTGTTGCTGCGTGACCGTCGCGTGTGTTGGGTTCTGTCTGAATTGTTCTGTGCGCGTGGGGACACACACACACACACTCACAAGACACGTGCTTAGTTCGACACTCTCTCCTCAACAATTACCACCCCGCTTCCCTACGACTCGCCGCACTTTTGTTTCTCTCTCGGAAGTAGTGAAGTTTCTTTTTTGTTCTTTTTCTTCGCTTAAGTTTGTGTTCGGTATCAGGCCTGTCTGAGTCTGAGTCTGTACTCTGTGCGCGTGAGCAGCGGTCCCCCTTTTACCTTTTTTTTTTCTCTTTGACGCTTGCATTTCATCGTGTTCCGTTATGCTCGGACTGTTGAGTGCACGTGACAGTGCACCCGCTGGGTCCGCACCAGAAGCCTCCGTGGCGGCGCTGAACACAGCTGCTCGCAGTGCTCTCTTCGCGACCGCAGAGAGCGCTCACGGTGGCATGGCGACCGCCCTCATGGCCCAGCGCTATGTCTCGGCTATCGACGTGCCCATCAGCACACAGGAAGTCAAGCGCTGGCAGTCCACGCTGGACCTCGTGCCCTCACTCATGGAGAGTGCCTCGCCCGAGTCGGCGTCGCGCTTCTGGAGTCCGGACGCGGTCGCCAGCTTCTCCGCCGCCACTGGACAGCAGGATATGTCTGTGCACAAGTTAGCCCCATTTCCAGCTTTTGTGCTCAGTCGCGTCGTGACGTTACCCATGACCAAGGTCCTACGCACACGTCGGCAGTGGCTGCCCTACCGGCAGCGCTTTCCCGTACACCAAGCCCGCATCGCGCTACTCGATGCTGTGCTCAACCACGAGGCTGTTGCGTTGATTGGTGGCAACGGGACAGGCCGTACTTTACAGCTGCCGCTGATGCTCGCCGAAACTGACGTCTTCAAGCGCCGTCGCACGGTGCTGGTGGTGGCCAATGCCGTGGCTGCGCGACTGACAGTCCGGCGTCTTCGCGAAGAGCGCGGTGAGGACGTGGAGACGTCGAGGACAGTCGGCTGTGTGGTGCCGACGGAGTCCGACGCGACCGAAGGGACAGCCATCTTAGTCACCACGGCAGAGGTTCTCATTCGGCAGCTCCTGTGTGATCCTCTTCTGCAGGGCGTCGGCTGCGTTATTTTTGACGACGTCCATCTCCGCAACGAAGCGACGGAGCTTTGCTTTGCCAGCATGCGCGCTGCGCTCACCGCACTCCGAGCCGCCGCAGCCTCGCGTGCGACCGGTGAGTCCGATTCGGCAGCGCCGGCCCAGGCAGACGCCGCCACCGAGCGGCTGCTGCGCGTTGTGTTGAACTGCCCCGACGAGACGTGCGCCGCGCCACTCCTCGCGTACTTCAAGGCTAACGGTGCCGTGCCATTCGCCCTGCCCGCGCGCACCGGCGCTGGCGCTGTCTCGGCTGAACCTGTCCTGTTGAACGTGGATGAAACCGTTGGTTGGCTGGCAAAGTGTGACAAAGAGGGCAGTTTGCTGTGCACGCAGCCCGAACAGCAGCTCGCGTCTCTGGTGGAGAACGTCGATGTGGTGGCGCGCGTGCTGGCGGCGAGCGAGTCTGATTTCGGCAGCGACGTGAAGCGACGGCAGTATTGGGTGCCTCTCCTGACGGAAGCGCTCGCGCACTTCGACGCGGCAGACCGTAAGCTGCGAGCGGGCACATCAGCGTCGCTGCCGCTGGCCGTCCTCGTGGCGCCGAACCTACACACACAGACCTCATTGGTAACGGAGCTGACGCGTGCTCTCGCACACACCGCTGCGCCGACAGCAGACGAGGAGAAGCAGCGCCCGGCGTTCGTGTTCTATCCACTCCCTAGTGAAGACCGCGCGTGTGTGGAGAAGATTGAGCGCCTTGTGTCTGCCCAGGTGGAGGCCGATCTCGCCACGCAGCGTCTCGTCGTTGTGTGCACACCGGAGCTCGCCCAGACTGCGCTACCATTCAGCCTTCAGATTGGACTTGTTCTGGACTGTGCGCGCGTGGCCTACGCTACGCCCGACCTACACACCATGGCCGATGTGTGGGACCTCGCGTATGCATCCATCCAAAGTCTGCGCTACCGCCGCGCCATCGGGCGTCTGACAGTATCAGAGAGCAGCGGGGCGAGCGCGGACGGTGGTGCGGCCCCGGCTGCTGCTTGTGTCCCGCTGGTGCTCCAGCTCATTCCCAAGCGTGTCCTTCACAGCACACAGCACCGCCGCGAGAACGCCGACCCAACGCATCACCCACTGTTCCGCCTGCCTCTGGCTCGCTACGCACAGCTCTACCAGCTCTTGCAGGCACGCGAGGAGGCGCTGACGTGCCAACTCTCCACGCACGATCCCGCGGTGCGCGCGTATCAGCAGCAGTCCCTCAGCAGCCGCATCGCCCCGCTCGCCGTTTCCCTCTTCGTTGGCGTGCCGCCTATCACATCGAACCGGTACGAGACCTTGCGTCGCACACTGGCACTTGTAGAGGCGCAGCTGGTCGCGGCCGGGCACCTGGAGGTGGCGGCACCGACGCACACACCAGAGGTCACCACGTACGCCCGACTAAAGCCGATGGGCGTGGCCACCACGTGCGTGCCCCTACCCGTGTGTGTGACGCGTTTACTGTGTCTGGGTGCGGCGCTCAACTGCTCACGCGAGGCGGCTTTGATGGCGGCGCTTGTCCTCGTTGGCGATTTGTTCGCGGACGGCAGCCACGTGAGTCGGCCGACGGATATCGACGACGAGGATGCCGTCACGCGGAAGGTCCTGCTAGCCGAGGTGCGGCAGTACTTCTCGGGCGAGAGCAACAGCGATATGGCCGTGAGCGCGAACGTCTACAAAATGTGGTGCGAGTCGCGCGCGTCGGCCACGGCAGTCGCTGCGACAGCCACGGACTCCCCGAGTGAGAGTGAGCAAGCGTTTTTGGACGAGTGCGGCGCTTCGCGAGTCGCGCTGCTCGCCGTCGCGCACCTCCACGCCGCGTTGTACTGTCAGCTCCACCGGCTCTTTCCCATGCCATGTGCTGTCAGCGCAGGTGCCTCGCATGCCAAGGCGAACCAAGACACAGAAATGGAAGCAGAGGAAAACAAGAGTGAGCGGCTTCACGCTGTGACCGTGACGAGCCCCGTGACGGACACGCCTGTCTTGCGCGAGGAACTCGCTCAGTTCGTCCGTCGCTTGCCCGATTCGCCCTGCTCAACAGGTCCTCTCGCCCTGTGCCTCACCGGCGCTCTTTACCCGAGTTGTCTCGTTCCGCAGGCAGACGGCAGCGCTTTTCTGCTTGAGACGACGATCGGCAACCAGCACAGCACGAAGCGTGTAGGCGTGTTCGCAGAAAGCAGTCTCCTGTCAGACGGTCGTCTGGCAGTGGCAGCCGCCGGGAAACCGTTCCTGTACGCCGGCAAGACGGCTGTCGCGGTGACGGTCAAGGCAGCAGCCGAGGCGGGTTCCACTTCGGTGTCCGCAGGCGAGTCGAACGCGTCGTCGCCGGCGACTGTTGCACCCACACAGCAAGACACGGTGCGCTTGTTGAGCGTCGTCAGTCATGTCACAACGTTGCTTCCCGCCGCGTCCATCCTGCTGTGCGGCGAGGGCACCGAGGATGTGCGACCGCTGCCGCCGCGGTGCCGTGGCTGGCGGCCGGCCTTGACGAGCAGCTGGCGGCGCACGCGCCTCAGCCGTACGTTGCCGCCGCCATCGCAGCTGCCGACGCCGTCGATCACGGTGCTGCCGTACGACACCGTACGCGCGGAGCAGGTCATGGTGTCGACCGATGCCACCTTCCATTACGCGATGCGTCAGACGACGTCACGCTGGCTCATGCAACTCCGACGCTCACTACAGCGTCAGCTCGCCTCCTTGACACTCCACCGCGCCGCAGCGGAGGACGACGACACGTGCCTGCAGTTGGCGCAGCAGCTCAAGGAGGCGTGGGCGTGGTACGAAGCGCGAGAGAAGTCGGGCAAGGAGTGGCTGCGAGAGGAACGCGCAGCATTGGCCAAGAGGGCGACGGAAGCGGCCGCGGCCGCGGCTACTGCAGCCGCTAGTGCACGCCGCTCCACGCCATCAGAGGGTGACGAGGAGCGGGACAACGGCGCCGAGGACAATGCGGCGGACGAGGAGGCGCAGCAGCACGTCAATGCTGACCCGGTGGACGTCGCAGAGCAGCAGGCCGCCGCGGCCGCTGAGGTACTTCGCGGCGGACGCAAGCTCTTTGCATTCTACCAGTTTTCCACATCCTCAGGCACTCCGTCTGCCGTGACGGCCCCGAGTGTGTCCGTGGCGCAGACGGCGCGTGCCGCCGCGGCATCCCGAGCTGAGCTTCGTGAAGCGGCTCCCTCACGCACGGTCAAGTGTGCAGATGCGGGGAATGATTTCACTGTCGTGACCGGTGCCGATGCGCATCGTGTGCCGGACACCTATACCGGCAAGCGCCCGACAGCTGACGAGGAGGAAATCATCCGCATGTGTGTCGAGAGTGTCGCCGAGAGTCGCTCCCGGTCGGCGGAAGCCGAGCTGCTCCGAGACAAGCCCAAGGTCTTTGCATTTCTCGACCCTGACAATGAGTTCCACGAGTACTACCTCTACCTACTCCGTCAGCGCGCACCAGATCTTGAAATTCTTGGTGACAACCTGGAGGAGCTCGTGGAGTTTCTGGAGAACTTGGAGGACGAACTCCGCACCGAAGCGGGGCTGCCCACACGCGCGGAGATGGCCGCAGCGGATGAGGAGCAGGACGGCGCCTATGAGGACGGTCAATGGGACGTCATTGACCCGGACGAGTACGCTGGCGATGGCACAGAAGACACGAGTGTGTTCGATACGGGTGTCCAAATGGAGACCGAGGTGCTGCACCTGCAGAAGCCCATCGGCCCCAGCTTTGTGCGACCACCGACGACAGCAGAGACGGCCCCTACCACCACCACCACCACCACCGGTGCCTCAGCCACAGCACCGGCAAGCATCTTCAGCGCGCCGTCCACAAACGCCGCTGCGCCGCTGCCGCCCTCCAATCTCGGCGATCAACCCGGTCAGACGCTGATGGACCGTCTTATGGGCATGATAAATCCCGCGCCGGCGGCGGGGGTGACACCTGCAGAAGACGCGACGACCGCGCTGGCATCGAGTACCCCCACGGCCGCCGATCTTCTTGCTCTTATGGACGCCTGCCTCCCAAGCACGGCTGTCCCTGATCCCACCGCCGCGACCGCAGGTGCGGACGACGGAGACTCACCGGCGGACAACCGCGACGACCCCAGCAGCCGTGCGCCAAATCCACTCGCCCGACCACCCCCTCCGATTCCCGCCAAGGACATTGAGGAGCGCGCGCCGTCCATTATCGTGTACCCGCTGCCCCATCCCAAGTGGGGTAATGTACCCCTGATCCTCGTCAAAGCACTCGGTGAAACGCTAGGCATCCGCGTCGGTCCTGCCAAAGTTGTCGGCACTGTCGCGCGCATCATGGTCCCCAATCGCAACGTGGAGCTGCGAGCCCTCGCCAAAAAGTACTTCACGTGCCTCGGCGAGAAGATCTTCATTTTCAAGAACGACCGCATCATCGACAACCCAGACCCTCAGGCATTTCAGCGTCGACGCGGTAGCATCCACGATGCCAGCGGTGCGGGTGTGCTGCCAGTCGCCATGCCCGACGTCTCTGTTCTCCCAGTTGCGCCACAGCAGCCAGAGGGTGTTCTCGGCGGCCCCGGGCTGTTGCCAATGCCGGCGACCGCGTCTTTTGGCGGTATCCTCGGCGAACGTCCTGCTGCCGGTGGGCCAACGGGTGGCTGGCCGTACGCGCCACAACCGCAGACGCAAAGCTATCCCGAGTACGGCGAGCACTACGCGTCAGCAGAGTCGATTCCGCAGATGAGCAAGGCCCCGCGCACCGAAGAAGCAGTGGACGTACAAGCCGTGCGGCGCGTGGCGACTGTGCCGCTGAGCAAGATTGGTGTGCTGACGGATGACGATGAGGATGAGAGCTCCGACACCTCGAGCAGCTCGAGCAGCAGTGCTGAATCTAGTGATGGCCAATAAGAGTAGCTTCGCTATTGAGGCGTGTACGTCTGGTATGTGTGTGTGTGTGTGAGTCTGTGTGTGCGTATTTGTGTACCCGCAGGAACTCACAATGTTAAGGGAAGAAATTGCAGATGGAAATCGACGCGAGCGCGTTCTTTTCAAAGGAAAAAAAAAGAAAATGAAGCACTGTCGAATTGTTACGTCACTGTGTCACGGCCGTCGTCGCTTCACTACCCTTCTTTAGGGGGTCACGTGTTGTCAGCGTTCTCACCAACGCGGCTGATGTCTGGAGTAAAGATAACACAACATCATCCTCAACTGAGCACGCGTAGTGAGAGAAAGAGAGAGAGCAAAAACGAAAGAGGCGGTGCCCGGTACACCGAGGTCCACAGGAACGGAAGCTTCTGTTCGCACAGGACGTTTGTATGAACGCATGTGACTGACGTGGGAGGGGCCTCACGGTACACGTGCGTGTGTCGAAGTCTTCGCCGCGAGACGGCCGCTCTCCGTCGGCGCACGCATCCGTCTGTTAGAACGGACCGGTCGGGCGGCAAGGTTCGACAGGTGCCTCCCATGACGCGAGTGCCTTCGCCTCACGCCCAACCACGCGGGCCAGATACGAATTTTTCACGTTCCTTGCTTTCCATTTGATGGATCCACCCACTGTCATTCCGCTTCCCGTCGTCCTCTCTCTCTCTCGCTGTCTCGGTCCTACAATCTCTTCCTTCCGTTCTGTTGTTGTCCCCCCCCCCCCCGAAGCGTCGTGTTACACCGCGTCTTTGCTGTGGAAGTCGAGTTAACCCGTGAAGCCTACACACACACATACACATCACAGGGTGAAACGGGTGTGGGTACAGCGACCGGACTCTCTCCACGCTTCGGTGTCTTCCTGCTCTTGTTTTTTTCCCCTCCTTGGTGGCCCCTCCGTCGTCGTCCTTTCACCACATTTTGATCTCCGTCTTTTTCGTGGTGCCATGCCTAGTATTAAGCCCGCCGACAAGGTGCGCATCGGCTACCACCGCGCTGACAACACCGAAACGGAAAGCTCACCCCATACGCACGCCTTCACGGCCGCCAATAGCGGTGCCGTGCCCTCCACGATCCTTCCAGAGAAGCCGCAGTTCTCTAACTTGACGATCGAAAGCGCCGTGGCAGGTCTGCCTCCGGCGTACTTCGCCAAGAAGCACACTGCGCACAACGCCACTGGGCCCAGCGCCGATGCCATCAAGGTTGTGTCCGCGGACGCATCTGATGCCGACGGCTTGACGGCGGAGGGCTTCCCACTCTCCACGCGCCGCGTAGAAACGCTGTCCTTCGACATGGACCACATCAGCCCGCCCATCGCGAACTTGTTTCGCAGACTCATCATGACCGACGTGCCCACACTGGCGTTCGATCGCATCCTCATTGAAGAAAACGACGGCGTCGTACTCGACGAACTCCTCTCGCATCGGCTCGGACTCGTCCCTGTGGCAGGTCCGGTCGCCAAGATGGACTTCATCACCAAGCAATGCCCAGTCACGTTCCAAAACTTGGATGCAACGCGCGTGCTGCTGTTTGAGCTCAACGTGGAAGGTGCGCGTGATGTGGCGGCCACGAGTGTCTTTAGTCGCGATCTCCAGTGGATACCGCTGCCCGGGCAGGAAGCTTGGGTGAACCCCGCTGCCGACGACGACAGAGTCTTTCTCGTCCATCCGGACATCCTCCTGACAAAACTGGGTCCTGGCCAGCGCCTGAAGCTCAAGGCTATCGCTGTGAAGGGAGTCGGCGCGGCGCACGCGAAGTGGTCGCCGGTGTCCAGTTGCTACTACGAAATGAAAACGAGCATCGCCTTCTCCGAACCGATCGTAGGAGCGGACGCGCAGACGTTGGTAAAGGCGTGCCCTATGGGTGTCTTTTCGGTCAATAAGAAGGGAGCCGCTGTCGTAGATGATGTCGCGCGCTGCACGCTCTGCCGAGAGTGCCTCCGTCAAGACGCGTATCCGTCGCTGGCGGAGAAGATTCGCATCGAGAAGGATAAGACGTGCGTCCGCTTCCACCTCGAAAGCGTGGGCCAAATGCACGCCGCGCAGATCTTCCGTCAAGCGTTGAAGCTGTTCGCTGAGCGCTGCCGTGATTTGGCTCAACTGATCATGAGCACAGAAGTCAACGTCACAGACGCCAACGCCGTGCAGATGAGTCATTGAAAGGGCGCCACCGTGATCGCGCGATTCTCCCGGTAGTCCGCGCGCGGGAAGAGGAGAGCTAGTGATGTCGGTGATTGCTCTGGTTGTTGTGGTGGTTGTTGGATTTGGTTTTCCCATATCCGTTTGTTTCATGTCTCCTCCCGCGTCTTTGTTTGCGGACGACACTCTCGCTTAATGATCCCAGGGGTGCTCAGCTTAATCAACGTCTAAGCAGTTTTTTTTTGTTTTTTTTTCTTCGGTTCTACTGTATCTGTGTTTCCTTCTGCCACCCGCTAAGCGCACACCGTCGCGCACTCAACCAACAACTTAAGAAAAATAAAGAAAAAAAAAAACACACTGCATGACAAGGGCAGCCACCAATATGGGGGTGGAAGCCGCGACTACGCCACCAGTGTGTGAATGCGATCAACGTCGCGCGCGTAAGAAGGTAGATGTCGCGTACCGCACAAGAGAGTAGGTATCGGGCCCGCACGCCACACGACACGACACAGCGTGTGCAGCTATCCTCTTTTTAGCTGATTGAAAGGCTATGAAGAGAAGAACGCGCATCGTGAGAAGCGCACCAGTTCGCGCCTCGCACAGCTACGGCAGTGAGCTACCTTTGTTTTTGGTTCCCCTTTCCTTCTTTGACGTTTTCGTGTATCAACGACACACTTCCCTCGCTTTGACGGCTGACGGTACAGTCCCCTCCTCACACACACACACACACACACATCTCCACACCCCTCCTCTTCTTCGTCTTTTGGCTGGTATTGCTCACCCTGACGTGCTTCATTCCACGTGTCGACTTGTTGCGGCGCGCTTACCTGTTGTGCGTGCCCCCATCTGTCGTGTCATATTCGTCTTTTTAAGCGCCCGTGTCGGTTTTCCTTTTTCCCTTTTTGTTTTTACCCAACTAATCCCTCTTTGGCAATGACCAAAGGTAAAGGTAAGATGCCGGGTGCGAGCGGCCTCAGCAAGCACATTCAGCGCAAGGAGCATCATGAGCGTTCGCAGCCCGCACACCGTCAGCACCTGGGCCAGCTGGAGAAGCACAAGGACCACGCGCTGCGTGCGAAAAAGAGGCGTGTGAAGGTTCAGCGCCTCACTCAGATACGCCGTGCCGCGGCACAGCGCAATCCTGATGAGTTCCACATTGGTATGACCAAGGCGATCATGGATGTGGCCAGTGGCAAGATGAAGCGCCGCCGCGCGCGTCAGGACAAGACGGAGCGCGCAGCGGACCTGAAGAAGTCGATTGATCACAACTTACGCAACGTGCAGTATCTGACCTTCAAGGCACAGGAGGATCACAACCGCGCGAGGGATATCCTTCAAGAGGACGCGTCCGCCGCCGTCACGTCCTCCGCCCCGAAAAACCGTCACACGGTCTTCGTGGAGACCGAAGACGAGTTCAAGACGTTCAACCCGCAGGTCTACTTTGACGCCACCTCCGAAATGCTCCGCGAGCACCCCGCCGTTCGCGGCACGATCTCTGTACTGCAGAACACGGTGCTACCCGACGAAGTGCTTCTCAACGGACATCATATGCTCTCCGCCGCACAAAAGCGAAAAGCGCGTGAAAAGATTCAGCAGCAGCTGCTCAAGAGCGGCGCCGCGACAGCGGAAGAGCGGGCGAAGGTACTGGAGCGCGTGAAGGCCAAGGCAGAACTGAAGAAGTACCGCTTCACTGATCTCGTCGACGAGGCCCGTCGACACGCTGCCTCGCAGGAGGGTGCTGGCGCGGAAGATGCAGACGACGCCAGTGCCCTAACGAACGACGTCGAGGCCATCATGAGCTTGCGCCGCGCCAAGGAAGATCAAGAGGCACTCGCCACCGCCCGCCGCATGCGCGAGGCGACCCAACGTGTGGAGCGAAGCAAGAGCTTGACAGCCATCGCCAAGACGCTGCGGTGCCAGAACGAAGGCATTAAGCGTCAGCTAACGCAACGCCGCGACGGACGCTTCAAGCCGAACGTGCAGCGGCGTGCCCGGTAATTGGGCTTCTTTGTACCTCTCTGTGTGTGTGTGTGGCATCGTGCTTGTTCGCGATGTGCGTCCCATAATTTTCTCGAGTAAGTTGCACATCTTTTTTTCTTCTTGTCACTTCTCCGATGCAGCCGATCCAGTGAACCGCCTTCACGTCACGACGTTGGGTACGGAGAGCGGCTCTCGCGTCACTAAAGAAGCAACACACACAAAAATAAAAAATAAAAAGAGAAAACAACGTTCAAGCACACGGAGGTGTGGGTGGGGGGGGGGGTCACCGTTTCAAATAGCGTGAAGTGTATGTCTCTCTGTCTGCGCGTGTGGAGGGGGATGCTTGTGTGTGAGCTGGCCATTCATATGGGGGACCGCCGTCCAGACACGGCGGCGTGCGCGGCCATGTTCGGCACAGCAGCCGTGGACTGCAGCACTGGACGCCTAAACATGCGCGCCGCATGCATGACGACGGCGAGCGCCTTCGACATTTCTCACTCCTCTCCTCTCCAGCGTTGGTGAAACACGAATTAATTATACGCGCGTCCTGCTCCTCCTACCACCTCTTCGCCCCCGCCCCCCACTCTCTTTCTCTCTATGTTGTATCTATTGTCTTGGATGTGATCAGTCGCTGATCTCTATGACAACAAGTCATTACAGCTCATTGACATTGCTTTTTTTTTTCCCCTCTGCATTTGCGCTTTGTAGTCCAATTTACCGTGTTTCGCTTAGGTGCTCTTTGTCCACTCCCCTCTCTTCTTCTCCCCACCTCTCTCGCTCCAAACGGGCCTTCACCCACCCCGGCGGCTGTTTAACCCCCCACCCTTCGCCCTTCCCGCTCCTCCACACCCGCTGGCCATCGTTCTCATCTTCTCTCGCTTGTCGCAGGAGTAACCCAAAGAAAGGAAATAAGTAGGTCTAGTGTGCGTTGCTATCAACACCTCGATCTCTTTTAGACTCTGCGCCATCCACACCACACCGTACGCCCAAGGTAGTCAACGCACGGCAAGGATGTCATCACCCACTCCCAACTCCGCACGCCGTCGCATGTCGACCACACAGATCCCTGTCTCCGCGCGGCGGCCGTCGATAATGAGCAGCGCACCCGCGGCAGGGGCGGCTGCATCGGCGTCTGCGCGTGGTGCCTCCGCCCGGGCTCGCCGCGGCTCGGAGATTGCCGGTTCTGCTCGTGTAGGTGCAGACAGCGGCAGTCAAACAGGACGCCGTGGCACGGCGACGGACTTCACCAGTGCGCTGCAATCGCAAGGTAACGCCATGAAGGTGTACATTCGTGTGCGCCCGTTCAGCGAGCGCGAAACGGCGCAGAAGGTCTCGTGCCACTCCACGGTCACGATCGACCCTGATAACCCTGCCCACATCACTGTGCTGGAGCCCTCCAAGGCGTATCGTCCGTCAGGCGTCTACAAGTTCAGTCGCTGCTTCTGGTCCGTCTTCGAGAAGAACGAGGAGAGCGACGAGCAGACGCGCGGCGCAGTGGAGACCTACCTCAACGGTGGCATGAACATGGGGACGGCCGACCGGCGTCGCCGCTCTCGGGCGGACTCCATGTTCGACCCAGCGACGGGTGCTGCGAGTGAAGGGCCGTCCTACGTTGGAGCGGGCAGCACGGCGACGCTCGCCGATCCGAACGTACCTCACCCGCCGTACTCCGACCAGAGCGATGTGTACAAGTACGTTGGACAGCCGATCTTGGAGACCGTGCTGGACGGCTACAATGGCTGCATTTTCGCGTACGGGCAAACGGGCTCTGGCAAGACCTTCACCATGATGGGATACGTGCCGGGTGTGACGGAGGTGAAGAAAATACGCAGCCGCCGCGAGTCCATGATGCGAAACGATCCCGAATCGGACAGTAAAAGCAGCCTCGACGAAGAGTTGAGTGCTCAGCCGTCGCCCATCACGCCGCAATCCACGCCCGCCGAGGCCATCGACGTGGTGAACACAAGCAACATGGACCCCAACGAGCTCCAAGGCATCATTCCACGCATCTGCAGCGACCTGTTCGAGGCGTTGCGGGCGAAGCGTGGGGAGGACGCCTCCCGCTCGTACCGTATCGAAGTCTCATACTACGAGATTTACAACGAAAAGGTCTATGATCTGATCAAGGCGCAGAAGGATGTCGAGCTCAAGATCCGCAACAACCCCACCACGGGCCCCTATGTCGATGGTATCACGACCCGTGTGGTGCGCAAGGAGGAGGACATCGCGAAGCTCATTCGCAAGGGCGCGCAGGAGCGTCACACGGCGCAGACGACCTACAACGACCGCAGCTCGCGCAGTCACGCTATCCTCAGCATCACCGTCACGCAGCTCTACTTCGACGAGCTCAACCAGACAAGCAAGATCGAAAGTAAGTTGAACTTGGTCGACCTCGCCGGCTCGGAGCGCACGGGGGCTGGTGGCGCCGAGGGTCTTGAAAAGCAGACAGGCATCAAGATTAACCTCTCGCTCACGGTGCTCGGTCGTGTGATTGACTGCCTCGCCGACCTCTCGCAGAACAAGTCGCTCGCTGTGCCGGTCCCGTACCGTGACTCCAACCTCACCTGGCTGCTGAGCGATTCCATTGGCGGGAACAGCCAGACGTCCATGGTTGCCACGATCTCGCCGCACTCGATTAACTACGAGGAAATGAAGCAGACCCTGCGCTACGCGTCGCGTGCGCGGCAGATTATCATCCACGCCCGCCGCAACGAGGACCCGCAGATTGTCCTCATTCGCAACCTTAAGGCCAAGGTTGAGCATCTGACCCAGCTGCTGAAGGAGGCTGGTGGGATGGATTTCACCAAAGAAGAGTACCTGGAGCTGAAGCGCCGTTGTGAGGCTGCCGAGGCCGAGGCAGAGAAAACGTCTTCAGACCTGTCGCGTCTCCGCGCAGAGATGGCTCTCGCCGGCCTCAAGGACCCGACGTCGTCAGCGGCCAACGCTGGCGCGGCCGGTGAAAGCGGCGAGGACGCAGCCAACGCCCCCATGACAGCCGCGGGCCTTCGTGCCACCGTGGAAGCCCTGCAGGAGCAGCTCAACGATGCCAATACCGAGCTTCAGAGCACGCACGCGCAGCTGCTTGACGCCCTCGCGACGAAAGCCGACCCAGTGGAGCTGCAGGCGCTGCAGCGAAAAGTACAGGATGTGGAGCGTAAGTACTACGTCGCTCTGGAGGACCACGCAGACAAGGAGGCGCTCTTGACAAACTTCGACCAGATCCACAGCCGCTGGACCACGGATTTCATCTTCTCCACCTTCGAGGCCAAGGCATCGACCATCTTGAGCGAGTGCCGCAAGCTGCTCCATGCCAACCACGAAGCACTCAACGCGTACGCCCAGAAGGCCGACGTCAACGCGCTCGTGTCTGTCAACGATGTCAACCAGCGCCACGAGGAGGAGGTGCGCGCGCTCATGGCACGCCACCAAGCCGCCTTGGACACCGCGGATGAGGAGCACGCCGTCCGTGAGGCCGAGCTCGAACAGAAGCACAACGACGCCCTCATGGCACTGCGCAACCGTCTTGAGTCGAACCAGCGTATCTTTGATGCCGAGAAGAAGGAGCTTGAAGAGGCACAGGAAAGCATGCGCCTGCACTACGAGGACGAACTGACAAAGGCGCGCGTGAACTACAGTGAGGAAATGCAGCGCCTCCAGGACTCGCTCGTCAGTGGCGGCTCTGACCGTCAGAAGCAGAACGAAGCTCTGCGCCGGCAGCAGCAGCAGTACGAGGAGCTCCTCGCTCAAGCCAAGAAAGATTCCGAGGCCGCACGCCGCAAGCTCACGACGGAAATTGAGAAACTCAAGACGCAGCGCATGAACGACGCGACGCAGCGCAACGAGCAGATCGCAGAAAAGGACCGGCAGATGCGTAAAATCGAACAAGACGCCGCCACCCTGCGCCGCGACAACTTGAGCATCCAGTCCGAGGCGAAGAAAATGCAGCGCGAGACGCAGGAGAAGACGCGGAAGATGCAGACTGTGCAAGACGACATGGTGCGGCTCTCGGCGAACGTTCTGCAGGCGTGGACGGCGGCTGGCCTCGGCACGAGCGGGGACACCGACAAAGATCTCACCGCACGAGTGAGCGCGCTACGCGCCTACCTTCAAGACAACGAGGCGGCCTTGAAGGTTCCACTAGGCGATCGCCTGGCTGCCGCCACGGTGGCCGCCAACAGCGCCAAGCGCGCTAGCGCGAGCTCATCGGCGACGGCAGCGGATGATCCTGACAAGGATTTGGACCAACTGCGCGATGTCGTCTCCCAGCTGCGCCGGCAGGAGGAGGAGCGCAAGAGGGCGGCGCAGAAGATGCAGCGCGAAATGTACGAGCAGGTCTCGCGTGCCCGCGGCTTCCAAGTCGCTAAGGATGACGAAGAGAGTGCAGAGCAGCCTGCCGCCTCGTAAAGACGACACTGAGTGTGCTCTCTGATACTCTCTAATGCTCTCGTTTTCTCACCCACGTGAGTCAGCGTCGTAGCTGTCTCTGAGTGAGCGTGCACGTGTCTGTCATGTTCCACAGGTAGAACCATGTGTCACGGGCCCCACCTGACGAGGCATCAACGCTTTTCTCCTCTTCTTTTTCTTTGTTGTCGCTCGCTCTCTTCTGGTCTCCCTGTCTCTGTGACATCTCCGGTCTCGACAGGTGTTGCCGTTCTTTTTCTGTGTTTTTTTTTGTTTGTGCCTCCAAACTCCCCTTTGCATCTTCCTTCTGTGCGACCGCTGACACGTGCCCTTCTCACAGCTGACTCGCCTACGATTTCGCAACGCGCACTAGCGGTGACAATGGCCTATTTCATGCACGTCCTCCGATTTCGCCGTGCAACGGCTGTTATTGAACAAAAATCGACACACCTAGGCTCACCCGTCCTCGCTGCTTACCATCGGAGGCGGTACATAAGGGACTGGAGTATTTCATTGTTCTCGCTTTTCTCTTTTTTTTTTTTCATGTCTCCCTTTTTTTCACCCTTGGCTTCTTCCTTTTCTTTTTGACCTTTCGTTGTCTTGAACTTTGCTTTCGTGTTTCCTACTTTTTTTTTTTTTTGTCGTTTGTTTGATTTCCGTGCTGTGGCTTCAGGCTGCCTGACCCGTATCCTCCGTCTGTGTATCGCTCTTTTCTTAGTGGCATCCGTTGTACGCGTGTGTACCCGCTTTACCCCTCTTCGTTCGCGCTGGTGTCTGTGTCTGTCTCTCTCTTTCTTTTTTCCGTGGTATTTCACACCTGAAGAAGCTGGAGTGCATCCGATTTGACTCGTTCTAGATCACGTACACAAAGAAGAATCACGACTGTTTTTCCTCGCCATGGTCCCGCTTTTTTTTTTTTTTCATGTCTTTGCAACTTTTTGATCACGCACGAATGTGGACTGTCTTGATGGTGCTCAGTGTTTCGCTCTCCTCCTTGTATTTCTCCTTTTCGAGTTCTTTGACGGCAATAGCTTTCTTTTTCTTTTTAGATCCGATCAAAGCTGAATTGTGAAAGGCAACAACAAGGAAAAGAAAAAAAAAGCCAGCAAGTGTCTACAAAAGATGGACAGAGCGCAGAATGCAGTGCGTGTGCTATGAGCGAGGACCCCTGGCCACCCGCTTATAGCGGGACGCAGCCTGCAGACACAACCGTGCCGTGAACGTCTAGGCTGCTCTTCAGCGTGGGTCCTTGATGAGTGCGCAAGGGTCACATTTGTCTAGTGCCACGCACGCCAGCCTCCATTTCTTTTTTTTTTTTTCTTCTCTCTCTCATGTGTTCTCTTTGGATGAAAATTCCGCCCGCTGAGCTCCTCCTCGGAGTCACCACGGCTGCTGCCGCCTTCGGCGCTCTTCCCCCTCTCACTCCCCACTCAACCTTGTCATTTTTCGCCCTTCTCATACCCGACCTGTGCCCTATCACCTTCCTCGCCGTCTGCGTCACGTCCGTCATTCAATTTAACGTTTCCGAACAGTTTTCTCGTAGTGTTTGTTGTGTGTGTCTCTCTGTCTCTTTAGCTCCTGTTCTTGTTTCTTATTTGCCAAGAAACGCGAAAAGGCCCGCAGTTCATCGGCGTATCCATCACGCATCACGCAGACCACTGTGCGCTATTCACATTGTTGTATCTTTTACTTCTGTATCCCTTTCTTTCATCGTGCGACTCTGTTGCGGTTGCCTTCTACTCACTCGTTCTCCCACTTTTTTTAAATTTTCTGAGCACATCCCTTTACTGGCACGCGATCCCCTCTCTCTCTCTCTCGCTATTCCAGATATTTGCTGTGAATCCGATCGCCTTCTTTTCTGTGCGCAGTGCGCAGTGCCGCCTGTGACGTCGCGTACAGCCTTTCGTACCCGTGTACTTCTTCTCAGATATTCCTTCCGGTTTTTTATTAAATCGTGTTGTTGTCCGCTCGGCTACTGAGCACACAACTTCATCGATCGAATATAAACGCGGAAGCACTTCTCACCAAGAGAACGCGCGACCACTTCTATTGGTGCGTCTCAGCTGTGTCAAGCGTTACTATTAGATCAGCCACGGTGACGGATTACGGCACAGGTGAACCCTATTGAAGTGGCAGACGCACAGGCCGTGCGAGAACCGAGAAACGAACACCACCATGCAAGGCACGCAACTACCATCTGGCCGTCGGCAGAGCCAAGCGGTGCCGATCTCGCCTGGCTCCGCGCGCTCCAAACCGGGGAATGCACTACCATTGGCACCCGCCTCAGCGCGGCGCACGTCCCGACTGTACCAGGACCCTCTCTCCACGCCGCGCGACCACCACAGCGACATGCAGGAGCCGCCCGGCGGCTCCGTGACGAGTGCGCGCTCGTCCCGCACGACGTCTGCGCGTCGGCATTCGACCGTAGAAATCATCAACTCTCTGCATAAGCAAGGTAACGCCATGAAGGTCTACGTCCGCGTCCGCCCCTTCAGTGAGCGCGAGATTGCGGCCAACACCTCTGTGCACTCCACCGTGCGCATCGACCCAGAGAATCCAGCGTACATCACAGTTCTTGACCCCGGCAATGACTACCGGACCACCAAGACGTACAAGTTCACCCGCTGCTTCTGGTCCGTCTTCGAGAGCGAAGACAGCACGTCGACAGCGACGAAGAACTCTGTTGACGTGTATCTCAACGGTGGCGATGGCGACAGCTTCGCTCGTCGCCGCTCCCACGCACCAGCTTTGAGCTCCCCGCAGTCCATTCTTCCCCCGAGCTCCGCGCGGCGTCGCACACTCGCCGGTGGTGAGCTCGCCAGCGAGACGAGTCAGGCGCACTTGTCGTACGCCGGCGCAGGCTCGAATGCGCAGGTCGTGTCGGGTGGCTCGGTTAGTCACCCGCCGTACTCGGCACAGGACGACGTCTACACACACGTAGGAAAGCCCCTACTCGCCAATGTGCTGCAGGGCTACAACGGCTGCATTTTTGCGTACGGGCAAACGGGATCTGGCAAGACCTTCACCATGATGGGGTACGCCCCCAAGACATCCGACGTTCGCCAGGTGCGGAACCGGCGCGCGTCCATGGCGGCTGCAGGGCCCTCGCCTGACTTCACGTTCGGCACCAACCCTGACGACGACCCGGATGAATCGAGGGCCACCCTCGACGATCCAGAGGACTTGGCATCCGTTGACGACGAGCTGGGCGATGAGCCGGATGTGCCCCCAGAGGTGGTGAACACAAGCAACATGGACCCCAACGAGCTCCAAGGCATCATTCCACGCATCTGTAGTGACCTGTTCGTGAACCTTCGCGCGAAGCGCGAGGAGGACGCCTCCCGCTCGTACCGCGTCGAAGTCTCATACTACGAAATCTTCAATGAGAAAGTCTACGATCTGATCAAGGCGCAGAAGGATGTCGAGCTCAAGATCCGCAACAACCCCACCACGGGCCCCTATGTCGACGGTCTGACCATTCGTGTCGTTCACAAGGAGGAGGACATCGCGAAGGTCATTCGCAAGGGCGCGCAGGAGCGTCACACGGCGCCGACCACGTTCAACAACCGCAGCTCGCGCAGTCACGCTATCCTCAGCATTGTCGTGACGCAGCTGTACCTGGACGGTACGGACAACACCACCCGCATGCAGAGTAAGCTTAACTTGATTGATCTCGCCGGCTCCGAGCGTACGGGACAGGCAGGCGTGGAGGGCGAGCAGAAGAAGGTCAGCATCAAGATTAATCTGTCACTGACGACGCTCGGTCGTGTGATTGACTGCCTCGCTAATCTTTCGCAGAACAAGTCGCTCGCTGTGCCGGTCCCGTACCGTGACTCCAACCTTACCTGGCTGCTGAGCGATTCCATTGGCGGGAACAGCCAGACGTCCATGATTGCCACGATCTCGCCGCACTCGATTAACTACGAGGAAATGAAGCAGACGATCCGGTACGCGTCTCGCGCACGCGAAATTATCAACACGGCGCGCATCAACGAGGACCCGCAGGTGCAGCGAATTCGCCTGCTCACGGCGGAAGTTGAGCGCCTTCGCCAGGTCATTGATGACTCGGGCTCAGCAGGCTACACGAAGGACTACGTGAAGGACCTCGAAAAGCAGGTCAAGCAGCTCAAAAAGAAGGTCACTGAGCAGGAGCAAATTATTGCCAGTCTACGCGCAGAGCTTGAGGTGGCCGGCCTGCTGGATCCCACGCTTGCTGGAAACGCAGCCTCCAGCGAGGTGAAGACGGCAGCCATTCGAAAGCTCGAGGAGGACCACCGCAAGATGGTGGAGCTGCTTCAATTGGAGGCCACGCAGCTCCGGACAGAGCTGGACCACCGCGCGGAGATCGAGCCTGCGAAGCTGGCCACGCTCGAGAAGCAGCTCGAGACCCGGAATCGGGTCATCGCCGGACTTCGCAAAGATACGCAAGACCTCAATCACCTCTTTCAAGACTACACGCTGCGCCTGGACCACATGATGCACACAGTGCAGGACAAGGAAACCGCCTTCATGCGTACCTGCACAACAATGATGCTCAGCTCCAACACGGAGGCCGCCGCACTCAGCGAACGCCTTGGTGCGCAGCGCGATGCGGAGGTGGAAGAACTCAAGCGCCGCCACGCAGAGGAGATGAAGGACCAGGCTGAGGTGTTCAAGACCAAGCTTCAGGAGAACCTCGCCGTGAGCGAGGAGAACCAGAAGGCGCTGAGCGCCAAGCACGCTGATGCCCTGGCCCAGATGGAAGGCTACGTGCAGCGTAACAAGGAAGTGTACGAGCAGGACAAGCAGCGCATGGAGCGTGAGAAGGAGGAGTACCGCAAAGCTATGGGTGTGCAGATCAACGCGGTCCGCGAGCAGTACCAAGAGGAGTTGGAGCGGCTGCGTGCGCGCCTGGGCAGTGGCGTGGCGAGCCGCCAGCAGGCCAGCGACCAGATGCGTGAGCTGCAGACAGCCCACGAGAAGGAGCTCGCACGCATGGCTGATGAGGTGGGGCGTGTGCGCAAGGCCAAGGAGGTGGACATCACTCGACTCAAGAATCAGCTGGAGAACGAGGCACTGCGCCGGCAGTCTGACCTCATAGAAAAGGACCGCCAGCGCCGCATGGTCGAGGTTGACCTGTCTGAGGCGCGTCGCGAGGTGCTTAAGGTCACCTCGGAGAAGAACAAGATGGAGAACGAGTACCAGGATCAGATCCGCGATTTGATTATCCAGCAGGACCAGCTGATGGCCATCAGCAATTCCGTGCTGAGCGACTGGGAGAACAAGTCGTCCTCGATGGAGGTTGACATGTCCAAGCTGCGTGCCTTGATGTACGACCAGGACTACCTCAGCTATCGCCAAAAAATGCGCGACTTGGCGTTCGCGGAGCGTCGTGACTACGATAAGGAGATGCAGGAGGTCGAAGAGCGTGGCAAGCGGAAGGCAGAACACCTGCAGGAGATTGTTAGCAAAGTCAAGAAGAACAAGGAGGAGACGAACATGAGCCTGCAGCGCTTCATGCAGCAAAAGAATGCTGGAAGGACTGGCCTGACGCCGACCCACTCCGGGCCCCCCACACCCCGCCCGGCGGAGACGAACGGGGCTTCAGCATCAAGCAGTACACAAGAGCACGCGGTTGAGTAAAGTTGGGGTGTCACGTATCTCTGAACGGGGAGCGGGGCGGTGCGAGCAGGTGAGGTAGCCGAAACGAGTGACAGAACGGTCGCCCAAGATGAGTTGCGAAAAAAAAAAAAAATCGATTGGGGACGGCAGTCGACTGGAGAACGCACCGCACGCTTGCGCATATACTTCTCGTTCGGACTGTTAGGCGTCCCCATTGTTGTTGTCGATGCGACTCTCACGTTCGTCCTTCCGCTTCCCATCGCAGACTTTTGCCAAGCACACTTACCCTTGTGTTCAAGTGCCACCAGTAGTCGACTTTGGCAGTTAAGCTTGATGCACTGCTTCGTGTTTAGTCCGCCGCCGCTCTATGGTCTTCTCCACACTGCCCGGTTTTTCGCACTGCGTGCACTTCATCCCACCTATCAATACAGGACAACGAGGTTTCAGTTTTACTCTTTTCTTTTCCCCACACCTCGTCTAGCATTTGCTGCCGCAGACTTGTGCTAGCTCGCGTCTCTTTTGCGATTAGAGGCGGAAATTCAGTTTTTCTCTCAGCCGTGCGCACTGGATAGACTAGGACGTCTCTCCACCTATGCCTCCCTTGTTCTTTTTTATTCGTTTTGTTTTTGTTTTCAACCATCACTCGGACGTCTTTCAAGTAATATGTCTGTGAGTAGTGCCGTTGTCGAGCACTTTTTTTTTTTTTTGACTCTTCTCTTTTCCCCGCCGTTGTACTCTCTCACGCACACATTGTCCTTTTTTTGTTCTTCTCGAATCTCTTCATAGGCTACTTCTCAAGTGCGTACTTTTGTTTGCTCTATTCCCTTCCACTTTGATCCTCTATTCTGACTAGACACACACACTTTGTTTCCCTCTCCCCCGTTGTTTGATGTTTTCTGGTACCGTTGTTTTTCTCCAGGTCTTCTTTCGGCTCTTTTTTTTTTTTTGTTGTTGTTGTTGTTGTTTTTCTGTCTTTTCTCTCTCCCAATGCCTTACTTCTACCTTGCTTAGAAAAAGAGAGAGTGCATCAACAGAAAAATCCCGGCCGGTGCTTCGTTGATCCGCGATGAAGACGCAGAGAGACACCGTGACGCGAAAAAGGAGTGCGCGACACCATTCGAAACAAATTGAGTGTGTGAAGTCGACCGTGGAATGGGAAGCAAAGGCTGGGGCTTTCTCGGTTCGTCGTCTTCACCACGCGTCGGCTCTTTTTTTTTTTTTCTTTTTTCTTCTTCTTGTGTGTACACAGTAAATGACACGTGAGGCTTCCCCTTCAAAAACTGTAATGAAAAATGTTCATGCTGTTGTCCGTGCAGACGTCGTCGCTCTCCGGGATCAGGGAACACGCGGCGCATATCAAAGACTGACGCACTCGCGTAAACACGTTGGTGCCTTTGCTCGCGTAGACGGCCGTGATTGCCTCGAGGGGTTGTATCTCCTTGTTGAAAAAGTCAGATTTTGTGATGTCGTCATCGCGTACGGTCATTACCATGTGTACACCTGAGAGTGAAACGTCGGAGCTGTTGTCCGCTTGCGGTCTCTTCCATGTTATCCTTCGAGCTTGTGATTTCTTCACGAGCCGCGTCACGTACCCACGGGATGCTCCCCACTGTCTCTTCTGTGCCTCTTCCTCCACTTCACTTGATCACTTTTTTTTCCCCCTCTCGTTACATCCTGTTATCCGACCAGGGTAGAAGTCTCATACACCAGGCACATCACACCACTCCTCCGTGCAGTAGCCAGCGCCAGGGCTTCTGTACCTTTCATAATTCCCCCTTCCAGGATCTTCTCCTTCTTCTTTTTAACAAGTTTTTCGGTTCTTCTCTAGTCCTCATGAGCACGGCTGGTTTAGAGCAGGAAGAGCAGGCCTTCGCCACCCTGTGTGACCAGCTCATCGCTGGGAGCCCTGGGAATACAGAGGTGGAGAACGCCGTCATTGAGCTCGAAGTTGGTCATAAGAAGTGCTTGAACGCTGCGCGCCGTGAGTTCAACGCGGAGGTAGACAAAAATGAAGCCGCTGTAAAGGCCATTCGCGAAGACTACGAGAAGCATCGCGAGATCGACAAGAAGACGTACCAAACGCAACTCGACGGCGTGCGTAAGGAGTACCAGACTCAATTGGATCAAGTACGTCAGAAGCAGGCGGAGGAAGTCACGCGCATCAAGGATACTTACGAAACACTGCATCACGAGCGGAAGCGCAGCGACAGCATGGTTGGCCGCCTCGCCAATGACCACAACCGCGAGCTGCAGCGCGTGAATGACGAGTGGGCGCGAAAGATTACCATCAAGGAGACCGAGATCATTGCACTAAAGCAGGAGCGAGAGGAGATTGAGCGCGCTACGGCGAATCAGCTGAATGACGAGGTCGCGCGCGCGGACGCGGCTATCGCGGACTGTGCGCAGCTCCAAGACCAGGTGCGTGACTTGGATGAGCAACAGGTGCGTCTCCACGCCGCCTCAAAGGACCAGCTAGATGACGTGGTCAAGCAACAGGAGCGGCTGCTTAAGAGCGGGCGTGTGCTCGTGAACACGCTGCAGAATAGTACCAACGACCTCCAGATGGCGCTCTCGCGCCTCCGTGTGACCCTCATGAACCAGGACTACACCAAAATCCGAGATGCTGTTCGGGAAAAGGAAGCTTCCGCTCAGCAGCAGGAGATGCTGAAGCAAATGGATGATCTGCAGACGCGCAAGGAGAGCGAGCGGCGTGAGCTTACGGAGTTGATGGACCGTGCCAAGGCCGTTGCCGATGCGCAGACGGCCGCTATCGCCGGTTTTGAATCGCAGATCGAGGAGGAAACGCAGAAGCTGGAGGCCCTTCGTACGGAAAAAGCGGAGGCTCTCACCGCGGCCACTCACGCGCGCCGTTCTCGCGCCAACTCGGTCACCATGCCCCAGCCCGTCAGCTCCTCGTTGTCCCGTCGCCTCAGCAGCGCCCGTAGCCGTCGCGGTAGCACGGCTGTGGGTTACGGCTACACGCATGGCGACAGTCCACAAGCACGCCGAGACTCCCTTTTCAGCAGTATCGGCGGCCCTAATCACTTAGACCCAAACAACAAGTCTGGCTCTCTCAATTGAAACTTGGAAAACGTGAAGTTGGCGGGCTGCGGACGGATGTCGTGAAGACAAGTAGACGATGAGGCCAGCTCTCGCTCTATGCGCTTGATCCTACCCCATTGCGCTTGCTCTCTGCCTGAACAGTTTATTATTATTATTATTATTTCGCCTCATTTCTTCACGCTTTTCTTTTTGTTTGTGTTTTTCCCACTGTCCGCGTTTTCCCTTCAACTCGCGCACACGTTATTTGTTCGCGTCGGCCTCCATGCCCCGACCAGGTGCGTGTGACCGGCACGCAGACGAACGTGAGTACCGTCATGCCGTGCGCAACGCGTCAGGCAGCCAGCTAATCAATCGCACAGTGATGTGGCTGCCTCTCTCATCGTTCTTTTTTTTTTTTTCTTTTTTTTTTTTCTTTTTTCAAAGCCCTTTTGCACATTGTTCTCTCTCTCTCTTCTGCGTGCCCACATGCTGTGCCTGATGTTTTCTCTATTCTCCACGTCTGCTACATTTTGTGTAGTCTTGTTCTCTCTCTCTCGCTCTCGCTCTTACGGGCTCCTTATGTGTTCCCACGCCCCTCACACACCACCACGTGTGGCATGAACGGAAGCAGCAGAGACATGATGGCCGTGAAACCAATGTGGCGTCGCACCGTTAGCGCACGCCGCAGTGTCGCCGTTCTTCATCTGTCCAAAAAGGCAAAAAAGGAAGTAGTCGATAGTGCCACTCATCTTCTTGCAGGGCACTCGATTCTCCTACTAGTGATCATTTTGAAGACCGTCTCTCAGTGGTGTCTCAGAGTACGTGGCGCACCAACATCAACAACAGCATAAAAAGAAGAAGAAGACGCGTTGTTGTCCCTCCTGTGTCACGGCGAGTGCTCACCACTACAGCGTCCGTTGAGCGGCAACGTATTGCTTTGCCCCCTCTAGCGCGCACGCTACCTAGCTCTTTTCGCAGTCTTTCCGTTTGGGGCGGAAGCTTTCTTCATGAACAGGGACGTGGCGAGCAGTGAGCGAGGGCGTCTATCCCCGTGTCGGGGCCCTCTTGTGCGCCAGCCTCCACTGTCTCGGAGGGCTGCACACGCCAGTACGGCCATGTGCGTTGCCGCCACCCACAGAGCTTCACGTTCTCACCCAGCATATTCTCCTCTCTCCCTCTCCCCCTCTGTTTTCTTCGCCGTCTGTATTCCAATCCACCTCTCCACCGCGCTCCAAGGATAGTTACCCCACTTGGCGTTCTCGAATCGCATCTGGCACCTTGTGCCTGCGCTCACTTCGCTGTTGTGGTTGTTGTTGTTGTTGTTTTTAGCTCTCCACTCTGTTCGTCGTGCCTGCGCGCCCCCTCCCTCCCATTTTCCCCACTCACGCAACCTCAAGACTCGGCTAGACGCGTCTCATTGTCTTTTTTTTTTTTTTTCATCTTTTTACACCTCACTGGAGACGATCGTTGAGTTGGTCCTCTCTCAAAAGCGTTGTTTTCCATTAGATTTTTTTTGTGTTTCGCTGCGTACCGCTTACTGTGTTTTTCTCTCACATTCTTCTCTCTCTTTTTTTTTTTTTTTGCTTTGCCGGCTACGCTACGAATTGATTGTCCTACACGTCCTATCCTCATCTCTTAGTCATTCTTGTTGCCGTCCGTGGTTCTGCATTTTTTTGCTGTCGGCTGCGCGCTTCGCTCGTTGTCTCACACCTTCCGGGACTCAGGCAGCGGCAGAGCCCTCTGTCAGCCTCCTCTTTTGACGCTCTGCGTAAAGAGGACCGGTATTATTATTTTTTGTTCAACTCTTGCCCTACCGTAGCGTTAGACGAGCTCTCCTCTTGTACGTGCCACTTGTCCTGGCTCTCCATCACCGCTTTGTCAGCAGAGTACTCGCCTGATCCCGATTCCGACGCGGCACACAGAGAAACCTGTCATCGTGAGCCTTGTCCAAGGATCCAGCCCTCCTGTGCCCCCTTGTCACAATGGCAGACAAGAGCGTGGACTCGCTGGCGTCGCCAATCTCCACCGCGAGTTTGTCAAGTCTGCAACTCGAATCTAGCACGGTGTCGAAAGAGACGACCAGTGCACACGTCACTAGCGCCGCGGCGTCACCCAGACACAGGCAAAGCGGCGCACCTCGCACCGGCGCGGAGACCAGCGCCACCAAGGTGTTTGTGCGCGTCCGGCCATTCAATGACCGCGAACGTAAGCTGCAGGAGCGCGGCCGCCCTGTCATCGCTATTGTGTACGTGGATGAACAGAACCCCTCCTACATCACCACCCTCGATCCCGCCAAGGCCTTCGCCCCACGCGAGACCTACGTCTTTGAGCGGTGTTTCAACAGCGCCGCTGCACAAGCGAAAACGCTGGAAGAGGCTAACGAGCAGCACCTTACCGCGGCCGATATGGAGGCGTGCGGCAGGGACCAGTGCGATGTCTACGAGCACGTGGGTCACCCTGTGCTCGAAAACGCGGTGAAGGGCTACAACGGTTGTGTCTTCGCGTACGGTCAG
The DNA here is from genome assembly GCA_030849045.1 of Wallacemonas rigidus. Lineage (NCBI taxonomy): Eukaryota > Euglenozoa > Kinetoplastea > Trypanosomatida > Trypanosomatidae > Wallacemonas > Wallacemonas rigidus. The sequence goes on along the minus strand of JASAOL010000578.1, from coordinate 6,107 downwards.
ACGGGCTCTGGTAAGACCTTCACGATGATGGGCCCACCAGACTGGGCCGGTTTCATCGCGCAGACGACGTACAGTGGTAGCGCGGCAGCAGACAGCGCCAACACAGCCTTCTCATTAGACTTCTCGAAGCTGCCGGCGCGGACTGCGGCGGGACGCTCCGCCTCGCAGGCGGTGACGCCACGCACACCACGCGGCACGGCGCGCCATACACGGAGCCGCGCAGGCACCATCCTGAGCACAATGTCCGACGTCACGAGCCTGTCGCGCGGAGGTGGGGATGAACTGGATATATCGTCAGAGACAGTCGCGGGGAAGCCGAGCTACGGTGTGGAAGGCATCGTGCCGCGGCTCGCGGTCGAGCTCTTCCGGGCATTGAATCGCAAACGTGTTGAAGACAGCTCGCACTCGTTTCGCGTGGAGATGGAGTACTACGAGATTTACAATGAGAGAGTCATGGACCTGCTCCGAGTGGGCGGCAACGCAGAGCTGCGCATCCGCAACTCCTCCAATGGGCCGTACGTGGAAAATCTGACGCGTAAAACGGTGTTGCACGCGAATGACGTCTTCAAACTACTGCAGAAGGGTAATGCCGAGCGCCACACCGCGACCACAAAGATGAACGACCGCAGCAGTCGCAGTCATGCGATCCTTTCGCTCCATATTGTTCAGGTCAAGTTGGCCTCCGACGACACGAGCTCCAAAATGAGCAGCAAGATTAACCTCGTTGACCTCGCGGGGTCTGAGCGAACGGGGGCGAGCGGCGTGGCAGGCCAGCAGTTCAAGGAGGCCACGAAAATCAACCTGTCGCTGACAACGCTTGGTCGCGTCATCGACGCGCTCGCAGACCTCTCGCAGGGCAAGCACGGCGTATTCTGTCCCTACCGTGACTCGAACCTCACATGGCTGCTGATGGACTCACTCGGCGGCAACAGCAAGACGACCATGGTCGCTACGGTGTCGCCGCATCCGGTGAACTTCGAGGAGACTTGTCAGACGCTGCGGTACGCATCGCGCGCAAAGCAGATCGTCACGCGAGCGACCATCAATGAGGACCCACAGGTGCGGCAGATCCGTCTCCTCCAAGCCGAGGTGCAGAGGCTGCAGGGACTCTTGAATGGCGAAGAAGACGGCCGCGACGACTACGTCGAGGAGCTCAAAGAGCGGCTAAGCATGTTGCAGGGCGAGCTGGACGCGAAGACGGTCGAACTTGAGCACACGTATGAAGAGCTTGCGGCGCTGCGCAGCGTACGCGCCGCCGCCGCTCAGACGTCAGCCAAAGCCGCGGGCAGCCCGAGCACTGCTTCACCAGCGAGCGGCAGCGCCAACACGAAAGAGCTGGCGCGCTTACGGGAAGAGGTCAGCCGCCTTGAGGCGGAAAATGTGCTGCTCGCCAACGGACAGGCGGCGCTTCACGACGCAAGGGAGCAAGCGCGCAAGGCGGAAGCAAAGGTCAACCAGATGTCTCTCGTCCTGCGGAGCGCGGAAAAGAAGTCGGCTGACGCGCAGGCTACCATCCGCCGCCTCGAAAAGGAGTCCCGCGACGTGCAGAGACTCAAGGACAAACTGAAAAAGGTGTCGCAACAGTACGCCGACTCGACAGAGCGCGAGGCCCAACTGCGCGAGGCTGTTCACAGTCTGGAGCAGGCGCATCGTTACTCTGACGCTGCAACCGGTCGTCCCAGCAGCATGGGCGCCGGTGAGACAATCACAGCCCGTCTACAACGAATGCAGAGCCTGACCGGAAGCGCCGCAGTGACCATCACGCCTGCGGTCACGGGCCGTCGTCGCTCGAGCGCTGCCACGTCAGTCTCTGACTCAGTGCACAAAATCGCCACTGCCGAGAAGGCCGCCACAGAGTGGAAGCTCAAATTTGAACAGGAACAGGCCCTGCACACGGCGAACAAGCAACGGCTCAAGGAAAAGCACGGTGTGATTCGCGAGCTTGAGGCGCGACTGAAGCGCGCGACCGACGATGGTGAAGACGCTCGCCACAGTGCGGCGAAACAGCGTGAGATGGAAGAGAAACTAAGCAAGACGCAGTCCATGTTAGTCGAGGCAGAACTCGCTCTCGGCCGCACGCAGCTAGAGGCTGACAGCGCGATCGAGCTCCAACGCGACCTTCAGCGGCGCCACACAGAGGAAGTGACAGCGTTAGAAGACGAAAGGAACGCGTTAGTCGCCGCGCGCGATGATCTTGCGGCGCAGCTGAGCGCGCTGAAGGAGAAGGTTTCAAGTGACGTGGTAGACGCCGAAACTACGGGGCGAGCAGACACGGAAGCCGTCCAACGCAGCGCTGAGAAGCAGATGCAGGCATGGCGGGCCCTTCACGCGTACGAGCAGCGCGTTAGCATGGCCTCTCAGAGCGCGCTGATGCACTGTAGTCACGACGCGCAGGCGGCGAAAATCGACTACGCGCTGGCCGCCATCGCGGACGTGGTCAGTGCGCAGCAGCGCGCATCAGAGACGGCCATGCTAGATACACTCAGAGCGGGCAACGAGGAAGCGGCCGCGCGTTACGCCAGCGCAGCGGCGGAACACGAGCGCATTATGAAAGCGCAGGAAGTCGCCGCCGACACGGAGAGGGCGACGCTCAAAGAGGCGCTGACGACCGCCCACGCTGCACTGGTCGAGGCACGCGCCACGGCGATGAGAACCATGGAGGCACATCAGGCAGAGGTAGCCGTGCTCACGGCAGACTGCGACGCCGCACAGTCTCAGCTAGCGGCCCAACAAGATGAGCTCGACAAAATGTGCCAATCGCTCGCTGGAGTTCACGCGGAGCTCCAACGCGCAACGCTGACGAAGGAGGCGCTGACGGAGCACATCGCCGGCCTGGAGGCTGCGAAAACGGCGCTTGAGGCGGAACTAGAGACTCTCCATAGCGAAGCGGCGGAACGCGAGCTGCAACAAGATAATGTCGCAACCTTGGCGGCTCAGGTGGCGCAGTTGGAGGCGGCGCTCACGGCCGCCAAGGCTGATATGGACGCACTCTCTCTCCGGCACGATGCCGCACGCCAAGACGCCCAGTCCCGTCTCGAGGCCGAACAACAGCAAGCGCTGTCGGAGCGAGAAGCCGCATTGGCGGCATTACACGCCTCACACCAAAAGGAGATCGAACAGCATCGTGGCGAGCTGCAGAAAGCTCGTGCGGTGTGCGAGGCACTCCGTCTTGCCCTAGAAGAGGCGTCGCGAAGTCGGGACCAAAGCGCCGCCGTCTCCGCCGAGTCCCTGGCGAAGGCACGCGAGGAGTACGAAGCTGCCGCAGCAGCCCTCCGAGAACGGGAAGCGACCCTAGCACATGTAAGAGCAGCGCTAGACTCAGCCCGATCCGAGGCGGCACAGCTCCAGAGCGCCATGGAGAACCAGGCGGATACGGTAAAGAACCTCGAAAAGGTACGTGACGAGACGCACCAGCGTGCTGAACGCGCTGAAACCTCACACCTCGCCGCCCAGGAGGAGGTGGCAGCACTCAACGCGCAGCTCACGGCACAGACAGCAGCGCTGAGTGCAGTACAGTCACAGCTTGAGGCCACTAGGACGGACATGGCTGCACAAGCCACTGCGCACGACGCAGCTCAGGACGAGGCCAAGACAAGGCTGTTGGCCAGGGAACGAGATGCTGAGCTGGTTGCGGCGTCAGTCACCGCCAGGCTGGAACAAGCGCAAGCGGAAAGAGAGGCGCTGAAGCGGGCGTTGGACGAGCGCACAGGAACGGTCAATGATCTAGAGGCGGCGCGCGATGAGGCTGTACGGCGAGCAGAAAATGCGGAGGCGGCGTGTGTCGCCGCAAGTGCGAACCAGACCGCCCTACAAAGCCAGTTCGACAAGCTGAGCACAGACGCGGAAAACCTCTCCGCACAGCTCGCTGCGAGTGAAGAGGATGCACTGAACGCCAAAAAGCACGTGCGTACGCTGGAGAAGTCGCTTCGTACAGCGGAGGCCGCCGGTGAGGCCGCTGAGGCCTCCCTCGCGGACGCCAATGAAGAGAAGAAGCAACTCATCGACCAACTGGAGGTCCTTCGAACTGAGCGAGACGAAGCCCGTGCAGCCTCCCACAAGGCAGAGATGGCACAGCAAGCGGCCGAGTGTCGTCAGCGTGACGTTGAAGGCGCGTCAGCCCAGGAGCGAGACGCACTTCGAGAGGCTCTGGAAAATCTGCGGCGCGACGGGGAAAGGGCCGTGGCCGAGCACCGCGCCGCGCAGGACGGCACACAGCGTGAGCTTCAGCAGACAGCCACTGAACTCGCGGCTTTGCAGCGCTCGCTCGCTGACAAGGCGCACGCCCACGACGCACTCGCGGCGCGCACGTCGGAGCTCGAAGCCGAGCGCACAGCCCACAAGCAGGCACGCGAGGCTATGGAGGCACAGCACGCTGCCACTGTGTCAAACCTGTCTGCGACGCAGACCGCGCTGGAAGAGGCGGAAAATGCGAGGGCCGCCTTCGCGCAGCGACTACAGAGCGCGCTGCAGGCGCAGGAAGCGTCGTCCGAGGCTGCCCGGCAACGTGAAGAATCACTCATGGCGGAGCTCGCGCAGCTGAAGGAAGAACTCTTGTCTACCCGTCAGGAGGCCACTGATACAGAGAGGCGTCTCAGCGATGCTCTGAGCGCCGCACAGGTGCGTCTCGATGCCCTCCAGGCGGAGCGCGACGAGGCGAGAGACGCACATGCGTCACTGTCGCGTGACCGCGAGGAGCGTGCAGCGTCCCAGCGGCGCGCACATGAAGAGGCCGTTGCAGCGCTAGAGGCCAGCGTCGCCGCAGCACAGACCCGGGCGACGGCCCTGGCTGCTGATCTCGAAAGTGAGCGTTCTAGCGCGCAGGCCGCCCGCGAAGCTGCAGAGGCGTCCGCAGAGAAGCTGAGGGTCGAGCTCACAGACATGCAGACAAACCTCGCGCACGTGAAGGCCGAGTTGGTTCAAAGTAAGGAGGCATTGTCTGGCAGCCACAGCGAACGCGAGGCCGCCCTGGCCAAGATCCGCGCACTCGAGGAGCTACTTCACAAAACTGTCGAGGACGCCGCGAAGCAACTCGAAGAGAAAATGGCGACGGAGGAGGCCAAGTACCGTTCACTTCTACGTCAACGCGACGACACGATTGCGCAGCTTTCCGAGGACCTTGAGTTCCGTGCGAATCTCGATCTCTGTGACGCCGACGCGACCAGCTCCTCTGTGAACCGGTTCTTGACCAACGTACAAGGCGGTTCCAACAGAAGCACAGGCATCAGTGGGCTCTTCTCTCTCTTGGGGCGTAAGACAGCTGGCCCATCCGCAGCCACCACAGGCACCGCCGCTGACGGAAATGGTGGAGAGGTATCGTCTAAACTTGTACGTCGCTCCTCGGGATTCGACCCCATTAGCTCTTCCCGCCGAAAGACCAGTCCATTCACATGAGAGATAGAGAGTTCGCCACATAGCGGAAGCTGAGCCACCATTTATATTTTTCGTACTGACACGATGTCTTCTCGCTGACAGAGTCTAGATCTGCTCAACCCTTGTTTGATATTTGCAAGAGACAAACCTTTTCCCCTCCTTTTTCCTGTTTAGATGCGAATGTGCGCCGCTCAACAACAAGCCGACACGCCCGCATTGGGCTTCTCAGTAGACTCTTGTGACCTCCAGTGCGGCCCGGCGTTTGAGGGCGGGCGGCCGCTGTTCCCCCCTTTTCCCGGTGTGTCACTGTGACGCAAATGGGCCGCCACCCGATGGTACTCCTGCCGGTGTCGCCTGTTGACCACAGCGACCGCTGTCTGCCGCACGGTGCCGCGCGTATCCGCGAACACGCCCCCCGTGGTGGTAGACGCGCAAGCACGGTATCCCCGCACATTGACTCTCGCTCTCCCTCTCGCTCCCTCTCTGTACCTCCCGCCACCCCGTCCGCGCCTTTTCAACGAAACCGACTCATCGCTTCGGCCTTCCGCGTTTTTCCACAACCTGCACCAACGGTCTTGACGGTGACCCACATCGTCGGTAAAACATACAAAACATTCTGCTCTCTTGCAACAAAACGGTGAACAGTGAAACCGGCTTTTCCTGTCTAACGCAGCTCAGACAAACGACAAACTTTCAAGGCTCCTCCCCCCTCTCGTTCCCCGACTCCACGCGAAAAT